>CM062234.1:21869690-22296476 GCA_031216185.1 Syzygium aqueum
AGCTCGCCTTGTTGAACTCCTTGCCGTTCTTTTATGGCTCTTACTTTGACTTGGTTGAACTACCTTTTCACCTACATTGCACTCTAAAGTATCATTAATAGATCCTGCACAATCACCAATATCAGCTTTTGTGGCCTCAATATCCTCATTATTGCATAAACATTTACTTTCAGTAGCAACCATACCCTGAAACATTCTATCCAACAAAGCTTCAACCGCGGGATATATATGCCTTTCGTTCGAAAAACTTTAAGATTAGGATTGGCCTGCTATAATAAAACATTTTCATGAGTTGTATAATAAAATATGACCTTAGAAAAAAGTAACAAAAAAAGAAACAAACACCTTAATTTTCATCTCCCACCATTCATCACTCGTATCAATGGTTTTCTTCCTTGGAACCTATCCTAGTCCTGTTTCCTTTGGAATCAATTGCTTCCATTTTTTCCGTTCTTCCTTCAGATCATCCCACTTACTCTTTATTTGATTTTTATCAAACTTTTTGCTCCTTAGCTCCTCAAACTTGTTAATTATGATTGTCCATCCATCCCTTTTTATTACTTGCCGAATGATTGTCTTTTTCAATTTGTTCAATGCACAATTGACAAAAAGTTTCTACATCCTCCGGGCTCCTCTATACATTTTCCTTTGATGAACTTGCCATCTTCCAATAAAATAACCACGAACACATTTGAAAAATGCAAACAAACGAGATTAAAGTATGACCCAATTCCGTAAACACGAATGAACACATGTGTATGCAAATTTTGACAGAACATTAAAGATAGAACATAAAGCTACAGCACAATCCGATGTCCAACAAAATCATCGTGGAGTGTTCAAAATGGAAAATCAATTAATTGATAAAAGAGACCTATAGACAAAACTTAAAGTTACAACATAATGCGACATCCAACATAAAGCTACAGACATGGTTGTAGGCAATTAATTGGGAGAGAGACTTATTGTGTTTATAAAAAAAAACACTATGAGAATGAATCAAAGCAAAAGAACCTAGATTCAAGGTGAGGCAAGCAACTGGGTTCCGAGCGAAGAGAGAGGGGAGCATGGCAAGGCAAGCAACTCAGTTCTAAGTGAAGAGAGAGGTTAACAAATCTATAAGAACCACGAGCTAATATGCACAAATGGTACATAATCTATCAATATTTTTATGAAATTACCACATCTATTCGTACTTTGTATTTTAACAAATTTTAGTACTAACTTTGTTTGCATAACTTCCTTCAAATTTAATAACCTCCTATATAAAATTATCAAGTCTAAATTAGAGTTTTGTACTAAATTTTATTAGATTGAATTATCAACAAATTTTGTATCATCAACTCTCATTTGAGTTGTTTGAACTCTGGCATGAAACTCTATCGTGACCCTCCCGAATTGGATTTCCTTTTGGGAAACGGCATAAGAAGAGTTTAAAGGTATTGTCTTGATTAGACGCGGGCTCTCCCAAATCAGATAAACTTAGCTAAATCTAAACTCACTTGAATGAAATCAAGCCCATATCTGCTAAATTGTGATTATAACAAGACCCCATTTTTTTCCTCTTTTCTTTACTCTCATTGTCTTCCACGTCCGCCTGCTATTACCGTAACTTCTTCTCGCTATGCATGTATATTCTAAAACACCAAAGCTTCAACAACAATAATCCGCATCTCACACTCGACAAGAATGACGCTATCTCCCGTTAACCACCACCAGTCACTGATCTATGACAGTCTCCCCTTCGGAACAAAATTGTCACCTCTTCCTAAGCAAACCAAACCCATTTTTATTGTGTTAAACTCCAACCATTAAGACCAAAAGAAAGCCTCAACCCCCTGACTAAGCCCCTCCCATTATTTCTTTTTAATAAATCCAGGGACTTCTTTCGTTTTCCCTTTAACCCAGAAACTTCAATACTCACGTATCAATTTTAGAACCGTACAACTTCAACAACGGTGCCTACTTATCTCATCCTAAACCAAAATAACATACTTTATCATCAAGTACTTATGGTTGCTAGACCTTAACCATGAACCACCAACCCTTCAACCATCCACCACCTCGAAATAGCATACATGAACATCATTTGACATACCCAAATGCATATGAACAGCATTTGACCCACACCGACACTTGTAAACCGCCAACGATACACAACATGCCATCTACGATCGAATCATTGCATGAAATGTAAAATGCAGAACAGAGAGCACATTGACCCAACAATACTCTAAGCAAAGATGAAATATGACAGAAATTATCCTCTTAATTAACCCACCGAATAGTGTCTATCGATCAAAACGATTTCAGCTCAAGCATTTCATCGAGCAGGTGGTGAGCGAATCAGTCATGCCATTCATATGCAAGTTTCATGGAGTAGCATTTTTATTTCAAGATAATGGTATTTTTCAAGTTTACGCTGCCATGTTTAGATGATAATTATAGTCTTTCATAGAGGCCACTCTCTCTACTGGATTTTCCTGAGCATCTTGTGCCCTCTTTCTCTCGTTCCTTCATTCACTCACACTTTCAGCTGACAGTTTTCATGCTTAAACCTTCAACCAATAGATCTCCGTTTTCCCTATCGCGCATGTTTTGACAAAGAAATGTCAAAATACATATTAATCATCTTGCATAAATATGGCATTTCAAGTGAGGCAAAAGACTTAACAATCATAGCTAGAAAAAAAACACTACGAGAAGGAATCAAAGCAAAAGAATCTGGATTCGAGGGGAGACGAGCAATTGGGTTCCGAGCGAAGACACAGGCAAGCATGGCGAGGCGAGTGACTTGGTTCTAATTGAAGAGAGGGGCCACCAAGAGAGAGGTGAGCACGAGTGAGGCGAGCGACTTAACAATCACAGCTAGAAAAAACACTACGAGAAGGAATCAAAGCAAAATAACCTAGATTCGAGGTGAGACGAGCAATTGGGTTTCGAGCAAAGACAAAGGCGAGCAACTTGGTTCTGAGCAAGGAGAGACGCTTCCAAGAGGTGAGGACGAGAGAAGAAAACAGTGAACAAAGAGCAACTAGAGAGAGAGAAGCGAAGCGAGCGGAGCATAAGGGGTTGGCGAAGCGAGCGAAGCGTAAGGGGTTTTCGTGACTGATGCTTCTAGGGTTTCTAACAAAAGAAGGGTTAAAGTGGAAATTAGATAAATTTATGAGGGCAATTCCTGCAATAAAAAAATTCATTATTTTCCCTACAGCATGTCGAGAATGCTGAAATAACTAGGCAGGTAGGAGGCCGCCTTGGGCTTTTAGCCTTCAAAAGGCCAACTTTCTCTTAATGGGGTTTCTAAAAAAAAATTCTCAAACACCAAATTTTAGTTCAAGGGGGCTTTGGATGCCCAAAGTGGCTTCGCAAAGCCATTCCCACACACACCCTTAATCTCGTCATGATATTCTTACTAAATGAAGAACTCTACTTATGGAAACTCTAATTTGGTTGCATGGGCAACTGAATCATCTGAGAAATTTTGATTTGCATTATCCAACAGCTACCAAATCTTTGTTAAGCATTCTTATCAAACAAAATCATTAGAGAAAGATTCTCCGAAGACTATCCAATGGCTGGATTGGATGTGAAGGAGTATAAAAGAAGATCCTAGTGATAAAGAAAGATGCAACATCTTGAATATGAAATTCCAAAGTATTGAGAGCTTCAATCATATACACTTATTTTTCTTAAGCTTGAAATTTGTAATCTCTGGAGAGGTTTTAAAGAGGAGTAACTCCAATATTGTGAAAGAAAGTGACTCTAAGATTGTGAGACTGAGAGTTAACATCCTCATCTATAACCTCGGATTTATACATTAGTGAAATTCAGCCAGTCTGCATGGAAAGTGGATGTAGGCTTACTTAAGCCGAGAATATTGCGATGCAAGATGACTCCTCCTTGGGAAAAAGAAAAAGTTCCACACATGAAAAGATATTTTGTGTTAGTAATCTTTAATTCCTTTTCGATTAGACATGTATCTAAACTACATGCAACACTCTTATGTTACCAAACTTATACTCACATACTCTAAAACCTGTCACAAAAATGCGATTAAATCATAAAATTTTCAAAAAGTATAATCAAATTCTAAAACTTCTCATATTAGTGCAATCGAGTCCTTCTATAGACTAGGTCCAATTATACTAACAGAAAAATGCTGACATGGCTTTTTTATTTTATTTTCTCATTCCTGTGTGGCCTATTGCCATAAGTATTTGTAAGCCCATGGTGCCAATTTCATATTCGAACTTCGTCATGGTAACCAGCTTATCCAAATATCTTGCTTACTTGGTAGAGTTCCCTCTAAAGTTATTACCTGATCACCCTTGTGATTGAGAGTATAGTTTCAACCAAATCATTATCGAAACAAGATGCTTGCTCAAACGCTACAAGTCAAGAGAAGAAAGAAGCCAAAAATTACACTCAGTCCAATTATACTAACGAGAAATACTTGTGCCAATATGTAGAGTTCATAGACCTCCAATTTGGGGCAAAGAAAGATCTCCAACTCTGTTCATTTTAGGGTTCATACCTCAAATTTGGGGCAATGGTAGAAACGACGCACTTTTGGATGAGTTGTTTTGCACACATGGAGCTTTCACTTAAGTTATTTGCCACGTAGGATAGTAAAATCATTAAAATAAGCTACCTTAGCATTAGACGGAGTTAACGGAAGAACTTAATTATAACAATTTGACCAAGTTTAGGACTTGATTGCATTTTTTGCAAGTTTTAGAACTCAATTGCATTTTTATAATAAGTTTTAGGACTTCTTATTCACTGATCCCAATATTTTTTTTATAAAGCCAAAGGATTAAGCTGGATATTGGTGATAGTTTGATCACAAAAGAATGAATTTCAGTCATTTATTGAAATTTTTTTGAGGTGTTTGTACGGTGTGAAATTTTGTGGACGAAATACTATAAAATGCACAAAGATACAACCTATTTCATGCCAGTGGAAGTGGAACGTCCCCAAAGGGATCATAGAAAACCTCGTTCGTCACTACTCAATCCATGATTACATCTTCGAAAGTGTAATCATAAGTTCATGTTTCAAATCAGAATAACTATTTGCTAACCATTTAGGGGAAACTTTTTGCCAGGATATTGATTCAGTAGATTGGAAATCACGTGGGTCTACGAGATTAACATCTATCATTGTATTTGGTTTGTGAACTGAGTCCAAGTAAGAATTTTTGTCACTTTAAGGTAATTGATCGCTCGATTAGTATGAGAAAGTGAGATTGACATGACACGATGCGACAAATGAGACTTATCGGCTAATTTAAGAATCGCCCAACTCAGTTAAAAAAGGATTACGCCCATGAGTATCCTTAATGCTATCGATGGAGCAACCAAATAAGAAACAAAAGGTCAAATTTCAAGATATTAACTATCTGGTAATGTGTGTGATCGGTGTCTTCATAATCGAATAATGTTCTCAACTTTATTGTTTTTTACAAGATCTTCAACTTTACTGTTCTCCATTATCAAAATTTTTGACCGGTACTAGGTCCCAATTTTAAACATTTCATGCGTCTAGTCAGAACTTTTTCTTTTGCTTTTAGAAAGGGGACTCAAACTTATTAAAAATGTAGTTAAGTCGATTTTAGAGTGCTTTGGCAAGACACAGATGCCAAGTCTTAATTAATAGTTTTTGTGCGTAACCCCAAAAAGGAGTTCAAAGAAAAGATAATCATAAATTATGTTTCGATGACGGTTGGCAGAGATTTACTGAACGTCAGTCTGTTCGTGCCGGGTACTTTCTGGTTTTTTCCGGTATGAAAGGAACTCCACTTTACTTTGTGTACATGTTTAACTTGACGGCTTCACTGGCATTCGCTCATTCCGCTTTTGGGAGGTCTGAGGAATTGAGTCATGGCAAGCAAGTTGCATTTTCTCTGAAGCAAAATCGAGATTCTAGTGACATTATCAAAATCAGACAACTTAGCCTTGCCTTCCCAATTTCCACTGACCTTGTCGAGCAGAAGAGATCAGACCGTTTTTATAGTGTCATTGTCACACCCCGTACCCTACAAACACGTAACATCCCGCCACGGTCGATAAGAATGCGATTCTCAGGATTTGTCGCCGACCTGAAACCCTCAAAATCAGAGAATAAACGCGGAAACCAAACGAATACTCCATTCAATAAACATTCAAACGGGATAGTAGAGAGAGAAATTAAACAAACCAACAAACCATTTTATAACTTCAACGTCACTTACAGCAGTAACATGTACAAGCCTTTCTAAAGGCCACAAACTCAGACCACGCATACTCAAAAAGGGATGGGGTGGTCGATCTACTTCACTACTCTATTCACAAACAACTTCAAAAAGATAGGAATCCCTAGCCTATCAAAAACCTCCACGGCATCCTGGCGGTGCTCCTGGCGAAGCCGGGTCAGATACCTCGCTATAAGAGCCAGGCGGTAAAGACGCAGATTCCAATTCCGAATCATCGTGCCGCACCGGGGGTTCCGTCACCATCGGTGCGGGCTCGGGATCAACCACCGCTCCGTCAGGGGGATCAATCTCCATGAGATCCCACTCTCCTAAACCATCATTCGGGGGAAGATCAAATCCCCGGAGAGGACCAAACTTCTGGGCTCCATCTCGCACATACTACGCCATATATTTATGAGTCGTCAAGCACTGCTCCCCATCATCCACCCAAACGGCACACTCATACTTCTGATATACTCTATCCTCACCAGCAGGGTATTCAGTCACCCCATGCTCCATCTCCGTCGGTATCCCGAAACGTAGTGGAGGCTCAGTCATGGTCAAGGTCGAGGGACTGAAATGTTTAACAACGGAGAATGAGATATAATCTCAATAAGTAAACTATCTATACCTCGACTAGGCAATACGTACCTCCGGCACCCTAATCATGTAATTCTAACCAATGGGGTAAGTACCTATAAATTGAACAATAGTACCACATGCTAAGCAGAGTTCTCGAATCGCATCACAACCATGGCATACTATCTCATGCGTAATAGCAATAGCAATAATCCAGACAATCCAAACATACTCAATCATTTACGCGAGTCTTGATTATAAGATGAAATCACTTTGGCCCGTCCCATATCGTGCCTCACGATTTTATCTCATAATCAAGCACAAACATGCAATATGCACATAACACTCGAAGTTGTCCAGATTATTAACGACCCATCATAGATCACGCTGAACTCCCACCGGTCTTCTGGCATAGCTAGGCATCACCCCACTACTTTGGGCGTGGCAACGTCCGAGATCAAACCCCCCAACAAGTCGGGTACCGAACGGCATTTCATTTAGGAGCATCGATCCGATCTCTACTGCGATCGGCAATGTCTGGGATCAAACTCCCCCCCTCCCCTAACAAATCGGGTACCAGACAGCATTCAAGCTTTAGTAGGGCATTGTCTAGAACTCGTCTTAAAAGGAACTCATCATGGCCACACACGTAAACAACCACGCATTGCCAATTTTAATCTTCTTTAATTAGCCAATGCAAGTATGTATGACGTGCAATTTACTATAATTAAATATGCCATGAATCACACTCGTTTTTTGTATCAAACGTCAATTTCAACATACGATCTTCTCTCTAGACCGCGAAATCACCATTCCAACCACACGATCGAGCCATAGTCAACTACTCAGCCATGATTAAATAAATTAACCACTCGATCACACAATCTAACCATGCGATCGGCATTAAACAATCAATCCACCACACGATCGTCATTAAGCCTCTAATCGACATATAATCGACTAATTAGCCATGCGATTGTCGATCAAAACCACCCGATCAACCTCAACTCCCAAATCAACCACATGATTAAGGTTTGATCACATCCTAATTTAATCTAAACTGTACAATTAAAACTAGTGCATAATCACGGTAATTAAGCCCCTAAATTACCATTAATCAATCTAAAATCAATGGGGGTCATATAATCAATATCCAAGTCAGCCAATTCAACCCCTAACATATGATTTCTGCGGCCACAAGATTAACCCACGAATTTAATTAAAACAATCATAATTAGCCAAATTAAGCATAATTAACCACATTAAACATATGCTCAAGCCCAAATTACAAAAACTACTTATCTTAACATTCAAATCAGTCCTATAATCATCAAATTCAGCCACTAATAAATCCTCAAATCAGCCTCCACCATAATCCCTAAATTACTCTAATAACCCCTAAACACTATCCATTGATAAGCTACTAACCTAATCAAGATTTAGGGAGTTACTTACCACTAATTTAAGCCAAACAATAAGCCTAATCAGTAGTAGCAAGTCCCGGCCAAGTCCAGAATTTCCGGCGAATGGCGGCGGCCCAAACGGCGATCCGGCAGGTGGCAACTGTTCCGGCATATACGACTGCTCACGGTGGCCCAAGGGTGGCGGCCTGAGGTGTCACGGTGGTGGATGGTGGTGGTGATGATTCTCGGCCAAGGGGAGAGAGAGAGAGAGAGAGAGAGAGAGAGAGAGAGAGAGAGAGAGAGAGAGAGAGAGAGAGAGAGAGAAAGTGAGGAGAGAGAGAGTGTGGTTGATCAAAACACTTCAAATGAAGGGCTAAGATTAATCATTGATGCCCAAGTATTAATCCAAGGGCCATAATTGCTTCTTTGACCAAAGACTTCTAGAAGGGTGTTCTTGAAATTGACTAAAAAGGGCAAGGGCAAAATGGTCCAAGTGATTTTCGGCCAAGGGGGAAAAAGACCACTATGTCCTTCCACTCAACAAATAAACTCTAGAACATCCAGGGGTAAAATCGTCTTTTCCAATTTCCGGGGGCAAAAGGACACCATAAGTGCCATAACTTGTGTACGGAGATCACTTTGATGCCATAACTTT
Source organism: Syzygium aqueum (assembly GCA_031216185.1). NCBI lineage: Eukaryota > Viridiplantae > Streptophyta > Magnoliopsida > Myrtales > Myrtaceae > Syzygium > Syzygium aqueum. Next base: position 21,878,560 of record CM062234.1, read on the forward strand.
TTTTCGGATCACTTTGGTGCCAAGTCGGAGGAAAAACAATCACTTAAGTGTCATAAGTTTTTTTTGGATCACTTCCTTGCTAAAATTTTTGAAAAACGATCACTTAAGTGCTAAAATTTTTTAAAAACGATCATTTAAGTGCTAATTTTTTTTAAAAACAATCATTTAAGTGCCAATCTCCGGCGAGCCACGTCAACTTTAGAAATTACTAAAAAAATGCCACATCGGATTTCAGGCAAAAAATTGTGTACGGCATTGGAGTTGATACTTAAGTGATCATTTTTCAAAAATTTAAGCACTTAAGTGATCGTTTTTCAAAAATTTTAACACTAAAGTGATCCAAAAAAAAGTTATGGTACCAAAGTGAGCGCCGTACATAAGTTATGGCACTTGTAGTGCTCTTTTGCCATTTCCGGGCCAATTTCCATTTTTTTGTAAATTTCTGGGCAAATTGAAAAATAAGCGAATTTAATGCGGCGTCGTCCAAAATAATAAATTTTGATATTCTTGAAGTTCTATACCCAAGTTCGGATTCCAATTCGTGGCCAAAATAAATCAAACGCGACTTTCGTGTATCTCAAACTAACGGACGGCTTTTAGGGTTTACACGGGTTAACTCGTGGTTGATTTGATATTAATCCACGTTTAAGTTTACTCGGGCCATGGCTACTTCGGTTGTCATGTGGTCACGAGGGTCAATTACTAGTTCCAAACGACACGATCGTTAGAAATTGATTTTGGAACGTTCGGGATGCATACAACAATTAAATGGAATCACCTGTGGATCAATTGTATAACATTGTTAAATTGTTCCATAATCATTCTTGGATCGGCTTATAATGGCCCAAAATATCCCCTCGTTAATCCTCATGGTCGAAATGTCAATCCAGTTTGAGTTCTCGGATTGTGCGTACCGAAATCCTAATTAGTCATTCTCTAATGGTTAGTATTCTCAAGAATGGCCAATTCCGAGCGATATATAACAGAAAGTGCATTGATGATAATATCACTTCGTAAATCCCGAAAGTGAATCGAAATTCAGAATATCACAGTTATCGACCTTGAGGACCGTACGCATGTGATTAACTAGAAATATCTTCTATCAAGAAAACATTCCGACTTTATCCAAGTAAAAGGTAACAATACTCGTGGTATAGGGGTACAAGTCGATGTTAATGAACTTAGACAAGCAGGATATCAAGTTTAGAGAGAAAAATTTTATATATTAGCAAGTGAAAAGTACATGAATCATAGGTTTTACATAACGACTGTTTAAAGTAATAAAATATTAAGTACAATCAATCATGACCAATTAAGAGAAATATACAGAATCGCAGAATATCATAATTATATCATTCAATAATTTTGAATCAGCTTAGGGTAAAGATTGAATCTCTAGCAACTGGATATGGTCAAAGAAGTAGGAATCGAGCGGCCCTGCCAACGTATCCCATGCAGGGTTTGGACCAATGAAGATTGTGTGGAGCATTGGTGACTCGGTTTTTTGATCTAATTTTTATGTCTCAAGAATCATTCGAATCTCCTTGAACAACTGTCATTCTCCTAACGACACGAGGTTGGTGAACTTTTGGTCATTGTATATACACTACAAAAAAACACTAGATTAGCGACGAAATTTGCGACGGAAATTTTGGAAAAATCCGTCGCAAATCGAATTTGCGACGGATTTTGCGACGGAAAAAATTCCGTCGCTACTAGCGCGTCGCAAATTTTTGCGACGGAAAATTCAAAAATTCGTCGCAAATTTGCGACGAAAAAAAATTCGTCGCAAAATTCGTCGCAAATTTGCCACGAATACAATCTGTCGCAAAATTCGTCGCAAATTTGCGACGAACTCCATCCGTCGCAAAATTCGTCGCAAAATCCGTCGCAAAATTCGTCGCAAATTTGCCACGAATACAATCCATCGCAAAATTCGTCGCAAATATTTCGTCGCAAATTTGCGACGAACTCCATCCGTCGCAAAATCCGTCGCAAAATTCGTCGCAAATTTGCGACGAACACTATCCGTTGCAAATTTCGTCGCAAATTTCATCGGAAATTTCGTCGCAATATTTGTAGCAAAATTGGTCACAAATTTCGTCGGAAATGTCGTCGCAAAATTCGTCGGAAAATTCGTGGCAAAATTCGTCGCAAATTTCAACGGAAATTCCGTCGTAAAATTCGTCGCTAATTATTTATCGCTAATTATTCGTAACAAAATTCGTCGCTAATTTCAACCAAAAAAAATTCATCGCTAATTTACCAATTTTTTTTGGGCCCGTTATTTTTTTTTGGGTCAATAATGGCAACGAATTGTTATTAATTATTTAGCGACGAATTTTTATTAATTCTTTAGCGACAAACTCCGCGACGAATATTATTTAGGGACGACTTCGATTTTAAATCTAATTATCAGCAAAATTAATTCCTACAATTTATATTTAACATTGATTAAGCACTTAATAACATCAAAATATTATAATAATATGAAAATGAAATACATTCATCTACATTTTCCACAAGAATTGACATATTTTTCTTTATAGTACACGTAACGAGAGAATAAATAATCTTGAGCAGTTTAAAGCACTTTGTCATGAATAGCTGAAAGGGCGTCTGCTTCTGAACACGAAAACTTCGTACTTTGTCATGATCCACAAGATCAAAATATATGTCTCTGCCAATCTGATCATGTAGGTCCCCATCACGTGCGACCTAGCATTGCCAGTATAGTGCATTCAGTGAATGAAATCGAGGCAAGGGGAACCATATTACAAGAAAATGCAATTTCTCTAGTAAACATTTACCTTTATGATGGTATATAGATGTGCCTCGGCTTTTTCGTTTCTCTTCTTTTCCTTCTCTTCTTGCTCTTTCTTCAATCTTATCTGGAGACAAAGCATATGTTGGCTTCATTGGCATCATAACTATTCAGTTACCCCATTTCTAATAGATAATAAACGTCTTACCCTAAGGTGCTCAGCAATGTCCTTCTCATCCACACTACAAACAATTTTGTCCTTGTCACTTTCACGTATATATACTAGCATATACGCATTCGAGTATTTTGTGAACTTGAATGGAGAACTGTTGAACCCAGGATTTGTTTGTGGTAACTGTTGAATGCAATAAGTGGAGCAGGAAGCTATCAAGAACAAAACAAGTAAAAATAAGGGATCAAATCAATGTCCAGAATGCACTACCTCTTCCTCTCCCCCGTATTGTTCCTCCAATGCCCTCTTTATATCTTCCTTTGTCACCCGTTCATCATCAAACTTGAACCTGCATAAAGCAAACCTTGCCAAGTTATCAAAGGTAAAATATTCCATCTGATGAAAAATAAGAAAAGTAAATAATTAATCACACAGTTCCGCAATGCAGATACGATTCAAGAAGCATAACCTTAGGCACATACATTAAGTAACCTCAAATAACAAAAATTGCCATTAAATAATTGCCAAAATCAAGACAGACAAATAAAGTGCAGGTGGCAGCACATTCCATGTTTTGCCAATCAGAATACAACAATCTTTTTCCACACAAACGATCAATAATGAAATGGTCATATTGACAACAGCAACTTAGAAGTTCAAAAAGAGTGATGCATACCACTGGTCTGAGAGGGTTGGCCTAATGTAAGCATAATAGTGCCCCCCGTGCACACCACCACTGTGAACCAAAACACTGCCACCAATGTATTTAGTAAAAAATTAGCAACTGTTGCTGAATCGTGATAATGCATAGAGTAAGTAACTCAGCTGTTTTCTTATATCAGTAAGTAACTCAACAGAAAGTAACAAAATATAGTGTTTAGCAATGAGACACTAGGACGACACCTCGTTGGCCATAGTATAATTTATCAATGAAAATACAAAGCGAAAATCACAGTAAAAGGATAATCCTGAAACTAGGAATGAGCTGACAAAAGATAATCAAGGAGAATCAACCATAGAAGTTTATTTCACTCAATAGGAATCTGTGAACAGTGAAACACCTATCCACTTTTAAGCTTCATGTGTTTATTCTATTCTTTTATATACATCAAATTAAAAATCCAGTGTTACAGAGAGCCTTGGATCCCAGACTGAACGATTTCGGTGCAAAAAAGGAGACAAATTAGGCAAAAAAAGACATCTTTGTTGAAACAAAACATGAACAAGGGGCAAAGAAATTAATGGGTCGAACCTGATGGTGTTGTCCGTCCTCATGCGAATCCAGTGAGGGATGGGCCTGTTCTGCCTCATCTTCTTCGCCAGCTTCTTCTTGATCCTGAACGTCTTGTGCGACGGCTGCGACCCACAAAAACAAAAAGCCACCATTTTCAGAAAACCACAATCAATCCCTTCCCAAAAACCAACAGCACACAGCACGAAATTGAACTCGACAACAAAACCCATAGAGCGTGAGAGGAGGGACAGAGAGAGAGAGAGACCATCTTCGGTTCCTGCTAAGCTGCCGCGTAGGTCCTGCGGGAGCAAAGGAGACGAGAGAGAGACCCAAAACCCTAGAACAGCAGCGGAAGGAGAAGGGACGGAGGGGACACAAGAACGCTCCATATATACGAGGGCCTCATGGGCGTCGGTCCATCTTCATCAGGAAGCAAAATGGGTCTTCTCATTGGCGCGTCGCCATTGCTCATCGAACCAGATCGAGAAGACCCATTGGGCTCGAGCTCCGTCCACGGAGGAGAAGCGGAAGCAGATCTGAAAGAGGAGAAGCGGAAGAAAGAGGGAGAACAGTGAGCGAGAGAGAGAGAAATTGGGGGTGAGGGCGGGGTCTGGGGCGCTTTTTTTTTAATTAAATTAGCGACGGACTTTTTAAGTCCGTCGCTAATTTGCGACGAACATAAAGGTTCGTCGCAAATTTGCGACGGAATTTTTTTTTGTCCGTCGCAAATTTGCGACGGATTTTTTTATCCGTCGCAAATTTTAGTCCGATTTTATTTCCCGCGCAAGTTTGTGACGGAACTTTTTCCGTCGCAGATTTTTTTGTCCGTCGCAAATTTGCGACGGATTTTTCTTCCGTCGCAAATTTGCGACGAATTTTTTATTTTCCGTCGCAAATTTGCGACGGATTTTTTTTTCCGTCACAAATTTGCGACGGATTTGTTTTCCGTCGCAAATTTGCGACGGATTTTTTTTGTCCGTCGCAAATTTGCGACGGATTTATTTTCCGTCGCAAATTTGCGTCCGATTTTATTTCGCGGAGCAAATTTGCGACGGATTTTACTTCCGTCGCAAATTTGCGACGGATATTTTATTTTCCGTCGCAAATTAGCGACGGATTTGTTGTCCGTCGCAAATTTGCGACGGATTTTTTATTTTCCGTCGCAAATTTGCGACGGATTTGTTTTCCGTCGCAAATTTGCGACGGATTTTTTTGTCCGTCGCAAATTTGCGACGGATTTATTTTCCGTCGCAAATTTGCGACGGATTTTTTTTGTCCGTCGCAAAATTTGCGACGGATTTTTTTGTCCGTCGCAAATTTGCGACGGATTTATTTTCCGTCGCAAATTTGCGTCCGATTTTATTTCACGTCGCAAATTTGCGACGGATTTTACTTCCGTCGCAAATTTGCGACGGATATTTTATTTTCCGTCGCAAATTTGCGACGGATTTTTTATTTTCCGTCGCAAATTTGCGACGGATTTTTTTTGTCCGTCGCAAATTTGCGACGGATTTATTTTCCGTCGCAAATTTGCGTCCGATTTTATTTCGCGGAGCAAATTTGCGACGGATTTTACTTCCGTCGCAAATTTGCGACGGATATTTTATTTTCCGTCGCAAATTAGCGACGGATTTGTTGTCCGTCGCAAATTTGCGACGGATTTTTTATTTTCCGTCGCAAATTTGCGACGGATTTTTTTTTCGTCGCAAATTTGCGACGGATTTTTTTTGTCCGTCGCAAATTTGCGACGGATTTATTTTCCGTCGCAAATTTGCGTCCGATTTTATTTCGCGGAGCAAATTTGCGACGGATTTTACTTCCGTCGCAAATTTGCGACGGATATTTTATTTTCCGTCGCAAATTTGCGACGGATTTTTTTTCCCCGTCGCAAATTTGCGACGGATTTTTTTTCCGTCGCTAATTTGCTACGGAAAAAATTTCGTCGCAAATTTGCGACGGAAAGTAATTTTCCGTCGCAAATTTGCGACGGAATTTGCGACGTATTATGTTGTACGTCGCAAATTTGCGACGGAAAAAAGTTCGTCGCAAATTTGCGACGGACAATACCATCCGTCGCAAATTCCTTCGCAAATTTGCGACGGAAAAAATTTCGTCGCAAATGTCCATCGCAAATGTCATGTTTTTTTGTAGTGATAGAGCCAGATGAGACAGACGATCCCTTGAAAAAGGTAGTGAACATTTTCTACATGTGCCGTGAACTTTAACAATTGTCGTAAAATGAAAAATAAAAAACCCCCAAATGCACCAAATAAAGAATAATCAGAAATGTCCCCTCATTAGGCAGTTCATTCATTGAGGCCTTTTCCTAAACTTTTGAAACTAGTAATAACGCGGTAAATGTAAAACTGTGCCAGTTGATATAATGTCTTACCAAATTTCTAAAGGCTGCCGATCCACAAACCTTCCCAATTTTTTCTAACAAAAATTTAAAATAGATTAAGGAAAACCAAACCATGCGATTGGTCTTCTTTAATATCACAAGTTCGTTAAATAAGACCAGACAATATTTCCTCACATACGATGAATAACCTAGGAAACTTCGCATACGATTGTTTTCGGGCTCAAGAATATACCAAATACTAGTCTAAGTCTTTAATTATTGTAACAAAAGACCCATGTTGTAGGGAAAGGGGAATAAATAGAAGAAGAAGAGAAGGAGGAGAAACCCTAGCTTGGATCAACTTCTGTCCAACTCTAACGACACTACTGAAAAAAGGACAGTCACTAAAACCATGATCATGGGTACCAGCGCATGTGTATCTTCTTCTTTCACCATTGGTGTTCTGCAACTTTTGCGGGGATCTGATAAATTTTCTATCTGATGATCTAACTTTTTTTCTTGTGGAGTCATGGGTTTGCCTTCGACAGGAACTTCCTCATAAAAAAAAAACGAAAGTACGAGGTGTTGCAAAGGTAAGCATGTGGAGAAGCCTGCAATGATAACCGAGCTGTGTGAGATAACCTCCAAGAGTGCGACATATACTTCTTGCCTAAGTAGATGTTCCTTTAGACCAAAAAAAAGTAGTTGTTCCTTTATGACCAAAAAAAAGCAAATGTTTAAAAAAATCCCAACTTTTGGTACCGTTATAATTCTGCTCCAAACTTTTTTTTTATCTAAAAAACATCTCGACTTTAGTTTTAGTCTCACTCTGTCCCCAACTTTTTTTTGTTTAAAAAAAACTCCCAACTTTAGATACAATCCCAAATCTACCCCTAATTTTTTTATCTAATAAAATCACAAACTTTAACTTTAGTCTTAAATCTACCCTCATTGGCCCTTCGTCCAAAAATCACAGTTAGTCATCCCTAATTTCCCTAATTTTCATATCAAAGAACAATTTCGTTTTAGAGATGATTTTCCACGTCACCTTACCGACGTGGATTTGTTATCGATATGGAAATGCCATATCAAACAACTAATGGCAATTTTTGGATGAAAAGGTTAACGGGGACAGAGTTGAGACTATATTGAAAGTTGGTGATTTTTTTTAGACAAAAAAAAGCGCAGGGAAGATTAAAAACCAGACCTAAAGGTTGGGGCTTTTTTAAGAAATAAAAAAGTTTGGGACAGAATTCAGACTACACATAAAGTTAAGGGTTTTTTAGAAAACTAGACCGATGTTTCCTAGAGATCTTGGCATAAGGGTTTTCGCTATTTCGTGTTCACATTCATCTAATGTTTGTTACAAGTATGTATTGACTCCATCTGCCCCGTGCCAATCTATATTTACAGATTAAGGAGAAATCGTAGTGCATTAGCTGTTTACCTTCAATCTTAGATGATATTTCATTTTGCTTTTTGGATGTGGAATATATTTGTCGAGATTTGATTGTCTTTTGCAGGTTATAAGACGGAGACATTCGTCAGAATACCGGTTTTTGAAGAGCCTAGAAGCTTTAGTCGGGGTTTCGGAGTATGTTCTCCTGTCTGGTTTGGTTAGGGTGCGAATGGTAACCATTCTGCTCCAGAAATCAAATTTTTGCAAGAAATTGATTTCTGGAATTCTTGCCAGAAATTGATTTATAGAGGAAAAATCTGTTTGGTAAAACATGACTAATTCTGCTTCAGAAATTAATTTCTGGAACAGAAATTTTTTTTTATTTTTTTATTTTTTTGAGCACCTCAAAAATATTAAATTTCACTCAAAGTGGATGCTCAAAGGTATTTTAAGTCATTTTGTGAAGTTTTTTATTTTTTATTTTTTTATTTTTTGGGCACCTCAAAAAAATTAAATTACACTCAAAGTGGGTGGCCAAATGTATTCTAAGCCATTTTGCGAAATTTTGAAATTTTTTTTATTTTTTTAGGCACCTCAAAAAAATTAAATTTCACTCAAAGTGGGTGGCCAAAGGTATTCTAAGCCATTTTGTGAAGTTTTGAAATTTTTGATTTTTTTTTATTTTTTTGGGTACCTCAAAAAAATTAAATTTCACTCAAAGTGGGTGGCCAAATGTATTCTAAGCCATTTTGTGAAATTTTGAAATTTTTAATTTTTTTTATTTTTTTGGGCACCTTAAAAAAATTAAATTTCATTCAAAGTGGGTAGCCAAAGGTATTCTAAGCCATTTTATGAAGTTTTGAAATTTTTGATTTTTTTATTTTTTTGGGCAACTCAAAAAAATTAAATTTCACTCAAAGTAGGTGCCCAAAGGTATTCTAAGTCATTCTGTGAAATTTTGAAATTTTTGATTTTTTTTTATTTTTTTAAAAAAATTCACCAAATTTCCTATTTTCCCGAAATCTTGACTTTAATTTGTAGCCCAAAAATGGCCAGAATGAGTTCCCGGAAGAGAGAAGCTACTTTTTGTAGCTTCTCTTTTTTTGTAGAAAACTCATTCTGGAAGCAAAATTTGATTTTGGAAGCAAAAAAAGAATGTGTTTTTACCAAACGCCTTTTTTCATCCAGAATGCAAAAATTGCTTCAGAATGCATTCCGGAAATTTTTTAACAAACACATTTCTTTCCGGAATGCATTCTGGAGCAGAAATTTTGCTCCAGAATTGATTCCATGCGCATCCTTAGTTGCTTTTATCCTTTCCTTCTCTTTTCAAAAAGAGCATTTTGATGTAAAATCAACTTTTGAGCCTAGAAAAAGTGGATTTAAAATAATTGCATGTGTTACTATATTTGTCTTGCTGTAGAAGCTTTCGCTAATAATATATTAATATGGTAAGCATGTCGTGTATGGTATATATTGATAATTTGGTGTGGAAAATTGCTCGAAATTCTTTATCTAATGAATTTAAGTTCTACTTGTGGTCTTTAGACTAAATAGATGTGCTCCAAATGTACATGTGGCCTTGGGGGATTTCCAATTTAGGAACTTCTCCTTCGAGTCCCATCTACCACTATTTTGGATCAGGATCACCTTCATAGGCTAAAGGCTTGTATTTAATTGGTTTATGAGACTCACAGAGTATTTCATGAGCCTCTTAGCTGCTCCATACTCATGCCTCTAGATTATTGAAAAGAAAATTGCAGTTGATTACAACTAGTTAATTTAGGAATAACGTAGATTTTTCATTCGTTTGTGTCTTAGTACCATCTTCCTGTGTTTTGTTTTTTCTATTGATCTGTAGGTATAAAATGTAAGCGTGCAAAGGGGTATGCACATAAAGAGCATATAAATGGTCAATCTCTTGTTTAATGTTCTTATATGTAAATGGGGATATTATAGACTGACATTTACTTTGAATTTACCATATTTGATAATACGGGATAAATCTCAACAACGAAGCATGATTCATCACTGATTATCTGATTTCACAAATGCATACGCGCAATTCATCCGATGATCCCGGACTGAATTTTTTTTTCAAGTTAAATGATATGTTATTTAATCAACCTTGAAAGCCTAGAGGTCCGACTTAATTTAACGCACGAAAGATTATTTTATGATTCCATTCCATTGTAAGAAGGAAAATGTGTGAATGCGCTTGGATCGTGTAAATGCCAAAAATCAAAGATATACGGACAAATGAACTTGATTTTTTAGGCTGCGAATGATAACAATTTTGTTTCTATTTTTCTATTTCAAAAATAAGTTTGGAACAGAAATCCTTTTTGTAACTCAATTTCATATTTCAATTTCTGAAATAAAATTTAATTTCAGAAATAGGTTTGGAACAGAAATGAGAAATAAAAATCTTTTACTTTTCTATTTCTGTAACAAAAATGGAAAATTCTTCTTATCTTTCGCCCTCGCTATTGGCCAGTCCACCCATCGCCGCCCACTTGCTAGCCGCTGCCTCACACCATTCGCCGTCTCCCCCCAACGGCTGTCGTCCACCGTGTCCCGCCGATGGCCACCCTCCTCCCGTTGCCTCTTGCTGGCCGCCCGCCTCCTGCTGCCCTCCTCTTGCTACTGCCCTCCTCTCATCGTTGCCCCCCTCCCACCTTCTATTGCTGCCTGACACCAACCACCTCCAGCCGTCGTCCTCCGCACTAGCCGCATTGCCATCCGCCACCACCTCCCCCCATCATCCACTATCCAGCCCTCCTCCCACAATCGTCCCCCCTCCCGTCGCCAGCTGTCGCCTGCCTCCCAACGCCACATCGTCGCCTCCCCTTGCTGTCAGCCGCTCGCTATTCGCTACCACTGTCCGCCGCCACCATCCACCTACTATCCACTCACCAGTCATACAAGAGAGAGAAATTTTGTACTGCTATTAAACAAATTTTTGTTTCGGAAAGAGAAATTTAGTGTCGTTATCAAACGTGTTTTTTTACTTAGAAACTCGTTCAAAAATAGAAATAGATAAATTGATTACTTAAATTGAATGGTTATCAGTCACAGCCTTAGTATGCACTAAATTGTAAATATCACAAACAAAAATATCATTCACCAATCTGAATTCAAAAAACTACCTTTCTTCATTGGTAGGCACCGCCTTCTTTAAAAAAAAGGAAAAACCTTCGTACGAAGAGGAAATCCGCCAATAGCAGAAAACCCCCTCTCACTCTTTCTCTCTCTCTCCCTCTCTCTCTCTCAGTGAGCATTTCCGACAGGCTTCGAGGAAGGCAAGCATAAAACTTTCCCTCTGCCTCTCACCCTCTCTCTCTCTCTCTCTCCCTCCCTCTCTAGAACTGCCTCCCCCCCCCCTCGCTTTCTCTCTCCTCCCCGTCGTGGTGGCTCCTCGCTCTTCTTGTTGGTTCGCCTACTGGGTCGTCGTCGTCGAGGTCTGGATCTTGCCTGTGCTGTGCTTGCTTGTTGATGCGTTAGAATCGTTCGATCGATGAAGGTTTGATCTTTTGCGTTCCGGCGCTTGGTTGCTCGTGCTTTTTCGAGGCTGCGCACGGTCGGTTGCCTCCACTCTTTTGTTTCTTTTTTGGGGGTGGAATCGGGTGTTGTGTCACTGCGTGTGTCGAGGCAGTGCTTGTCTGATCTTGTTCGCTTGATGGGTTCAGTTCAGCGGAACGTTCTGGTTTCTGCTGCTTCCTGATTTAGTGGCGGTATGTGGACGCGAACGCTTCGGGTAGTCCCTGATCTTGGTGGCGAGTGAGTTGGATTTGCTGGGTAGGTCAGCTCTTCGTGTTTTTTGGTGGAGCTGCTTTGGTGTTGTGAACTAGTTGGTTGGAGTTGTAGGGACTACTGACCCTTTTGAAGCTTGTATGCTGAGATGTAATGGGTGCGAGATTTTAAGGGTCAGTCAGGGAGGGATGTGGGGAAATGAAGAAACTAATGGATGTTCTGTTTCTTCGCTCTGAATTTTAACTATGGCGGATTGAAGTTGAACCAGAAATTGTACTAGGAAGTTTGGTTTGAAAACAAGTTATTTATTTAAACTTGAAGGCATTTGACAATATGATGAATCTAGTATGATAAAATAGTTTCCTTTTGCATGGGATTGATAGTCCCTGGTATTTTTTATTGGCAGCATAGAGAGACGAAGCTTATTTATATTTGCCTAGCAAATGCGACTCTGAGCCAGGACAACTTTATGCCCGTGTCCTTTGAAGATTTCCTTTATCTATTGTGCGTATGAAGTTACAATCTTTTTTTCCTTGTTGTTTTACTAACAAAATGGTGAATTTAATTTTGGGTGTAATAGTTTTGAGAACATCTAACATGAGATAGAGTTACCTGAACAAATGATCTTTTGTTAGTTTTTTCAATATATTATTTGGGAGTACGAGTGATTTTTGGTTAGTATCACCTGGAGCGTATTGATCAGAATGGTTAATGTTAGGTAGGAGAGTTGGATGTATTCAATTGCTAAAGCTCTCCCGACTTCTTGTAGACTGAACTCTCTTCTTTTAAGGCTTGGAGTTATTTTTGGTGGGATGATAGAATTTTTCTTTGCCACTAGTGGCAACTAAGTTCTCGGTAATATTTATATTGCTGCAGCACTAGAAAGAATACCGAGCAAAATTAGTAGTTTTATCTTCTAGTGGAAGTTTACGTCAACTCTATGGGACTAAGATTTCTGTTACATGAACTTTACTTTGTATTGCTTGTTTTTGAAGTGGTTGCTCTTCGTTAGTTGTTTTCTCTGCCTTCAGTATGCATGTATTTCTGTTTTATGTACTTCTAGGTACTGAAATGAATATTATCGTGGGCAAGGTCCACTTGGTGGCAAGCATTGCTGATTCTTTGGTTAAAAGTTGTAATCATTTTCTGAGAATCAGATTCGTCCGTGTAAACTTTCCTTTTGAAAAGATAGATTAAACCTCTGGTGACAAATTTGAGTGTTTCTGTTTCCAGATTGTTGTTTCTAAAGTGATATAATCATGTTTGGGCGTGCTCCAAGGAAGAGTGATAACACCAAATACTACGAAGTACTTGGTGTCCCAAGAACTGCCAGTCAAGATGAACTTAAGAAGGCATATCGAAAAAGCGCCATAAAGAATCATCCTGACAAAGGTGGTGATCCTGAAAAGGTAACTAGTTTGTTTTTCATATCCTTATGATACTCATGAATGGTTTGTATGTCTGAAAATCTTCAGCCTCTTCCCCACAAGCTCTCGATAAGGAGGTGTTTTTAAACAGTCTCTTCATGCAAATTTGACCTATCTCGCTCCATAGAGTAGGCATGATTGCAGTCTCCCTCTTTCCCCACAATGAAATTAAGGCCTTTACCCAATAAACGAATGGATAATTTCTCTCTTGGGATCAACAGAAACTGAAAGGTTTTGAATATACTCCCATTCAACATAGATGAAAGTGCATATCAAAACACATTTCACAAACACCATCATTAATTATGCGAATTTAACCATGAAGATGCGTATCTGTGGAACATGATCAGCTCAAAAGACTTTGCAAGTTAAACTTAGAAATGCTTAGGTTTCTGTCACATCCACAATATCCTTATTGCCAATGTCGTCTGTGTTCACATCTGCTCATCTGAAACCAGAAGAAAGTTAGAGATCTTGGATAACATAAACAAGAGAGAGAGAGAGAGAGAGAGAGAGAGAGAGAATTGAATAAATATATTTCCACATGAATAATGGATTTCCCATCTTGATTCAAGCAGGAAATGTCAAATGTTTTAAGTTTTCCTTTGGTGGATATCTCTTTAGTCCTATCTGATACTCAGAATTTTCATCAATTCGACAGAAAAAAAAACTTGTAAACATTTGAAAGGTGCTCATGTCCAATAATTATCATCCATAAAAAGTGATCATGACAGATTCACACATGTTGGAATAGAAGTTTTACTGCATTACTTGTAGTACAGCGGGACAGCAATCTGTGTGCATTTTGTGAGTGCTTTAAGGTAGTATTTGATGGTAGCATTGTAGTATAGTGGCAGAATTACTTTTTAAAGTGAAGGATTGGAAGTAACATGCACTTTTATGTAAGATTCGTTTATTACCATTCATTTCTGCTTTTCTTTGTTAATATGGAGTAGTTCAAGGAGTTGGCTCAAGCTTATGAAGTTCTTAGTGATCCAGAGAAAAGAGAAATGTATGACCAATATGGTGAAGATGCTCTTAAGGAGGGAATGGGAGGGGGTAGTGCTGGTCATGATCCATTTGATATTTTCGAATCATTCTTCCATGGAGACTCTTTCTTTGGGGGAGGACTTGGTGGACGATTTGGTGGTGAGTGAACTAAGCTGAAGCTCTTTTTAAAGAAATTATGCCTCTGGATTTTTGCTTTTATTTGGAGAATTGTTTTGATGGATGATTTAACAATTTTTATGTCAGGTGCTAGTAGTTCTAGAAGGAGAAGGCAGAAACAAGGGGAGGACGTAGAGCATCTTATGAGAGTTTCTTTGGAGGACTTGTACAATGGGACTATGAAGAAACTTTCTCTTTCCAGGAATATATTGTGCCCTAAATGCAAAGGGTATGTCTCGATTGTTAACTGCTTTCACTAAATCTTAAAGTTTGAAGGGCTGGATTGCATCTAGAAATGTGGGAAAGAGTCAGTTCCTGGTTGAAACTCACGAGAGTTTCTGGCCATTAACCATCGGATCCATTTACTATACTCTCTTTTATCTGTAGATTAAGCACTTTGTCTCAAATTTTACTATTTCAGCTGTATATGATCCTCTTACAGCTAAATGCCGGTTCTATACTCTATGGAATTTGATTGCATGGAGTGCCTTAAGAATGAATGATGAGGATAGAAGCTCATGGAGATGGTGATACTCCGAAATGGTAAATGAAAATACAAAATGAGCAACCGAGTCGATTCAACTTTGGAATCAGACCAAACTGGCCCTACCCAACCGGTTTCATGCCCGTGGATGGGGGGACCAGCTAGGTTCATGGGTGAAAAATGGGGAATCGGCCTTGATTGATTCAGTTCCTGATTTTATGTCGTGAACTGTCAATTCTTGGGTAGAGTCGGTTTTGAATTGACATGTAATAGATATCCTATTTTAACTTTATTTTAAAAAAAAATAGATATGTTAGACATGGGAATTGAACTTGGGCAGCCTAGATGCTACAGAGCTGCTTTAATTATTCTGAAGGTTGTTAACATGACATGTAATCATAAAATAATATGTATATTACGTAGGGTTTTAAACTAATAAAGAAGGGGTAGAGTCAATTCCCGGCTTTACTCTTAACACCAGCTGATTTGGTTCTAGAATCGGAAACCGATTGCCAAGGTAGGTTCCAGGTTTTTGTTCTGAAACCTACCCACCTATCATCCCAAAATGAATGCTTGTTACACAAGTGGGGGAGAAAATAAGGATTCTGGCTATTATTTATGAACCTTTAGAGTCATTTGTTAATGTTTAATGGAATGTCTAGTGTGCTTGAGATTAACAAGCTTTCCCCTTTCAGGAAAGGTTCAAAATCTGGAGCCACTAGCAGATGTTATGGATGCCAAGGTACAGGAATGAAGGTCACAACACGCCACATTGGAATGGGAATGATTCAACAAATGCAACATGTCTGTTCTCAATGTGGAGGCACAGGCAAGAAATTTGCACTCAATTTGATTATTGCAATCATTCCCTATTCCAAATTTTCATTTAGGACTACTTTTAATTATGCGGCCTATGTGACTTATTTTTTACACAGCCCACATCTATGAGCATTGAGCGGATCAATAGTCAATCTTTCAAAGTATTATTTTAAGTACACATAGCAATGGTAATAAAAATGGGTTGTGTGACAAATGGGTATGAATGCTGTGTAGCTATTGAAAATCCCTATATTTAACCCCAAATGCCAAATATATATATATATATATATATATATATATATATATATATTTAACCCCTTTACTTTTATCTCATGTTGATACAGGTGAGGTTATTAGTGAGAAGGATAGGTGTCGTCAATGCCAAGGAAGCAAGGTGTCTCAAGAGAAGAAGGTGGTCGAGGTGCATGTCGAGAAGGGGATGAAGGATGGCCAGAAAATCGTGTTCGAGGGACAAGCAGATGAAGCGGTATGTCATCTCGATATGTTAATATTCTAAGTGTGTTTTTTATGTTGAATTAATTGATTTAGTATTCCACTGTATTACCTTGGCTTGGTTGGCTGAAATTGGATACTGGGTTATCAAGAATTTTGTTGCAGTCCCATAATTTAGTTTTCACTAACCAGATAATTCTTGTCAGAGAAGTTGGTTAATGGTTTATAGGATTGGGGATTTGAGATGGTCTTCCCCCATAACCGTGCTTTACTTTTTGTTTTTTGGTGCAACACTTTGTGTTTACTTTATTGTTGCTAGATATGCAATTTAAAAATGAGACCTCACGTGTTTCCATCCCTGTTTTGCAGCCCAATACCATTACTGGAGATATTGTTTTTGTCTTGCAAGTAAAGGAGCATCCCAAGTTCAAGAGGAAATTCGATGATCTTGAGGTGGAGCACACACTAAGTTTAACTGAGGCACTCTGCGGGTTTCAATTTGTCCTGACCCATCTTGATGGCAGGCAGCTTCTCATCAAATCTAACCCTGGGGAGATTATTAAGCCTGGTAAATTTTTCCCTGATGATTAATCTTGCATTCAAAGTATGTAATGAACCAGCTTTGATTGCTCAATAATTTCCTTTGCTTTGCAGGTCAATTTAAAGCAATTAATGATGAGGGAATGCCTCAGCACCAGAGACCCTTCATGAAGGGCCGACTATACATACACTTTAATGTTGAATTCCCAGACTCGGGGGTTCTGTCCCCAGAGAAATGCCAGGCTCTGGAGAAAGTCCTACCATTGAAGCAGGGCAGGACTTTGTCGAACATGGAGGTGGACCAGTGTGAGGAGACCACATTACATGATGTCAACATGGAGGAAGAGTCAAGGCGGCAGCACCGTCACCATCAGCGTGAGCCATATGTTGAGGATGATGATGAAGACGACGACGATGGACACTCAATGCCACGAGTACAGTGTGCTCAGCAGTAAGGCTCGGCCCTATCACCAGGGTTCACAGATGCTGTCTGGAGGTACCATCTTTTTCTATCCAAAACGGCCTAGCAATGACCCTCCTTTCGGGGTCGCTCCATTGTATTCAAGAGAAATGAAGCCTGAGGTCCTTGTCTCTGGAAGGGAGATGCTATTGATGACAGCTTCTTGGCGTCATTGGCAGGTTCTTAATTTAATATATACCAAAATCCTAAATTAAGCTACAGAATATGATTGTTCTTTTTAGTTATGCAGTGTTTTTCGTCATGTTAGGCCCTTTGTTATTGATTTACTAAAGCAAAGTTTAGTTTAATGAATATCGCATAAGTATTTTGATCAGATGAACCAGATTCAATATGGAGTTGCAGCGTTCACTTTCTTGCATTTTTTGGGTTGGCATCTATATCCTGTTCGGTCTGCAATTTTTTCGTAACCGTCATACCTATCTTCTCACAGCTGTAGCTCCAGTATTTGAGGAATTTTCTTGTTAAAAACTTATGTTGATTCCTGATTTAGTTCCGACGCTTAGTCAAACAAATGACTGGATCCATCTGTCGTGATGTCTTATTTGGACAGACGAGTCAAGACCATCTTTTGCAATAATCGATGTAAGTTTCATTAGCTTCTGCACTTTTGCAGATTGAGTGCTCTTTCCCGAGGTCAATGGGATGAGCTCGTTGGATTTAGGTTAAGGATTTCGTTAAAATGTATCTCCGTTGAGTTATCAGAAAGAACAAATGGCAATTTCAATGTTATGATTATATTCCTGACAAGGATTATTAATATTTTGAAAATTGGACTATTTTCTCGTTTGTTTCTCAAGTGTTCTGGAGATACTTGTTAACAAAGTCTTTCATTCAAGTGAATGCATATGTCTATATTCCTTCAAGCGAACCCCTAAAGTACGAGGATGATGGTTCGAACACATATCTCTACCCGATTATGTTTGTTATAAAATTTCCCGAGGATCGAAAGCACTGATGCTAGCTTATAAAAAGTTGAGAATCTATGGTTATCTCCACTGCCTGGAATGACCTGCGAGTCAACTCTTGATGGTAAATTTTTTGGGTCTATTGTAGTTCAAATTCAGTCGAATTGACAAGATAAGACAACACGAATTCTCTTCGCGATTAATTGAAAAATTAAGTGAACCGATGAGACTGTTTCCCATTGTTGCAAGACTCGATCTTCCCCTAGGTCATGTTGTAACTGTTCTTTGAAATGCTGTCTTGAAGATTTGTTGTGGTGATTGCGCATCTGGAGACTTTGCCAGATAACAAAACATGGGCAGAGTTCATCTTATGTATCTAGCCAAAAGATTGCTTCCTTGCACGGTTGCACCTGCACCTAATGTCCAGTTGGATCAGGAGAAAATACTGTGAAATTTTGGATAGTTTTTTGCAGAATTGGGTCCAGCAATGTGAAGCGGCTCTGTATTCTTGCACATCTCTCACTTTCTGTCAACGGTATATTATGCTGGAAATAGTGCGACTCAAATATTCTCCCCATATTATTCAATAGAATTTTTTTTGTATATATATCGCATTACCTATCATGCACAATAGAGTTAACTTTACGTGAAATTATAGATAGAGTTACTTTCTTATTCTCGTTGGATTAATTTTTACTATTTATTATCTCTTGTTCTCATTGAGTTAATGTTTCAAAAAATATATATTTCTCTTAATTTTTTCTTAAAATATGTTTTCTTACTCTCTTAATTTGTGCGGATATTTTCCTCCAGATTTTCACTTTTTTTCTTGAACTAATGTTAAGTTTTTCATTTGGAAAAGAAAAGACTCCTTTCATTGAAATTTAATGCACGAAAGTCACTTTTAGCATATTATATCGTATCGATTAGATTGGGAATTTTAAGTGCTATCAATTATATATATATGAAGATATAAAGTAAAAGATATTATATGGAAAAACCAATTTCAAATGCTAAAGATAAAAATTACAGATAAAAATAACTGTGAATAAACATTACATGTTTTTCCTTTCGTATTAAATCGGTTGGATTTGGGCTAAGAGATATAATTTCAAGGAAATACTCTAGCCATCTATTTGAAAACACATGCCTATCCATGGCGGTTTTAAGATACCTTATCGATAAACTCAAGACTCAAATAATTAATTATCGATTTTTAGTTTAAATTTGCGTATTATGTGTGATTAAAATACAATCTACCTCAGTTTATAGTGGATTATGTGTCTCTTTTATGAACGGATCGGATTTTCCGATTGCCCACCGATTTAATCGATGAGATAAAATGAATATTTGAAAACCACCGTATTAAAGGGTAAAAAGTCTTAAATTTTATTTTTAAATTATGCCCTCAGCGGCAGATTTATTTTAAACTTTCTTTCGCGACACAAAAAAAATGTCAAACCCGTATCCGTGTGGCCTCCATCAAAATTTTGCTAATGAGAAACATTAAAATCTGTTTACATAGACATCAGAACGCAAATAAAAATGTATTTTAATTGAAAAATCATGATAAATGTGTAAATGCATCACGGGTTTATATAGTTTAGAGTTTTTTATGTCGAAAAAAAAAATTTCAGGATAAAAGTTTTACGGCCGGCATTGTTTGAAATTTTTTGCGACTCTTTTTTTCCTAATTTAAATTATGATATTTTAATAGAGTGCGCGCCCCGTGCACGCGGAGGACAAAGGTAAACTCCTCCAACCATGGCCGATTTCTGGCTCGGACCCTCCGCCTTCGTCCGCTCCTCTTCCTCCTCCTCCTCCGGCCCCTCCCCCTTCACTGCCGCCTCCGCCGCCTCCAACCCTAGCTCCTTCCCCGCTCCCTCCTCTTCCTCTTCGTCGACGACGTCGGCGTACCCTGCCCCGCATTGTCCTTCGGATTCGGCTTTGCGGCAGCGGCTCCGGAGGCACCGACACTCTTCGGTGCGCCGTCGTCGGCCGCATACGGAGGATCATCGTCGCCCTTCCGGATGGTTCAGCCCGCCACGAGCTCCGGTCCGTCGCCATTCGCGTCCGGTTCTCCTTCGGCTCGTCGGCGATGTCGTCCACCGCTTCTCTGTTCGGCACACCCGCGCCTTCTTCTGGCGCGAGCTCGGGTTCGTCCTTGCTCGGGACGCCTCAACTAGCGGCGAGTTCCGGTTCGTCCTTGCTTGGAGTGGCCACTTCTGGTTCGCCTCCCTTCGTGACGTCTTCAGGCCCAAGGTCGCCAACGTTTGGTGCGGCGTCAACCTCGTCATCGACTTCGACTCCGACCACCGCTTCGCTTCTGTTTGGGACGCCGTCATCTTCCGCCGCCGCGTCTGGAGCATCCTTATTTCGTGCAACTGCTTCGGCCGCAAGTTTTCCCGCCACCGCCGCCGCCACTGCTCCTTCACTTTCGGGCATATTTTCTTTAAGTTCAGCCGCAACATCATCTCCCCTTCCTGCTTCTACGGGGTCATCATCTGCCAGACCCACCTCAAGCTCTAGATCGCCGCCTCCAACACCCACTGCAACATCCACAACGACCTCGTTCTTATCGTTTACACCATCCTCCTCGTCTTCGCAGTCCTCTTCCACTGTTGCGTCGTCAACCCTGTTCTCGACTCCACCTTCCACTAGTGCATCGACAACATCTGCAGGTGGCTCCGCTTCCGCGTCCTCTTCGACGGCGTTGCCTTCATTTGCTGTGGGTTCATCATCAGCGGCAGTGGCTTCCACGGCGTCGGCAGTTAGTGCGGGATCTTCGGCAGCCGCTAGTTCCTTTACGGGATTTGGAGTGACCGCAACACCTGCTTCCACGGCGACTGCTAGTTCGGTTCCAAGCTTTTCGTTGTCTGCCAACACTTCAACACCAATTTCATCTCAAGCACCTTCTACCCCCGCCGTCCCTGCTTTTGGTGAGTTTATACTGACACTTCGCGCTTGTATTAGCGTTATGAAGAAGTTGGAATTTCCTCGTATATAAATCAAAAGTGCCAAACGTAGGTCTGCTCTGCAGCTGGAGGCATGCTTATTCTACATGTGCATATTTCTTCTAGTTTTGAAGGCGGTGCTTTGTTGTCTGTTAGTGAGATATCAGATTAAGAGTCTGTGGATAGCGGTATCTTTCACCATTTCATTAGCTAGGTAATCTGTATCAGAATATTGTATTGCATGTGTATACTCTTTGCTTTATTTACTCTCTGCATGTTAATGAGTATCCCTTTAGAGGAATCAGTGTTTGTGGCTTTCTAATAAGAACAAGAAACGGGCGAAAAGTTATGCCTTACCGTGCTGTATTGAGCATATGTCGAGTGTTCACTAGGCCACCTATTGTTCTGATATCGTAGTAATAACATGGTACAATGGTTATGCTTTTTACATTTTAAGTATGTTTTTGGCTGAGCTCCCTAGTACGAGATCTTCATCTTTTATTATTGCTGTTTTTTAAGAACGATTTTGGAGTTAGATTCTGCTTAATCATCTGCATCTTAATGCCGTACTCAAGATCAGTGTCGCATTGAATTGGGGCTTGAGCATGGCTTAGACACATACTTTGCAGACAAACTGCGACTACAAGCCTTATAGTTTGTTGCCTAATTGTTTTGAAGATTCTCTCCTGATGAAATTGGAGAAACTTGTAAAGGGACAATGCATGATTCCTCGCATAAGTATTATAATGTGCTGTGAATGTAAAGAAAAATCGGCAGGAAGAATCAAAAGAGTTTTTTAGTGGCTCATATATGATGCAATAGGCTAAAAAGTCCTGAATAAGAAGGAAATGGACCTTCTAATTACAATATTCTATCTTCCCTTGGGGACACTCTTGTTAGCATTGTTCATTGTCCGGTTGTCACATGTATATTTTCGACACATACCTGAGCATCCTTGTGCATAGTGCTTCTAAAGGTGCTTGCAGTTAAGAAAGACTTTCAATTTTTTCTATTACTATTTTTTTGGTTCTGTGGGTTTTGGGAGTTGCTGTATGTACAGCGATATTGCTGAACACAAGGGTGGACGACAGGGAACAGATTTTTTTTCCCTTTTCTTCGTATAAACATGCAATCTTTTGCTTGCACATACATTTATTTGTTATTCTTGAGTTCTTCATACAGGAGTCTTGATTGTACAGTTACCTTTTACAATAAACCAGTGTCTATGAAAATATTATTATACAGAGAAATGTTCATGCCTAGACATGACTTGCTGCTTCAAGCACGAATAGATTCTGACCCTTTCATTTCTTTGAACTAAAGATTATAAAAGTAATTGTCAAATCCTTTTTAACATTTCTGCATAAGCTTGGTAAAAGGAAGAAACGCTCTTACGGTATTATCTGGAAGTGTAATTGGTGCTCACTAATATCCCCATTTCTTCTTTGAAACATATAACTCCAGTGCACATGCTACATTAATGAATTATTGTACCAAAAAAACTCATTACGCAGGGAGTTTGCACCTTTTGCAGTATCTCATCGCAGCTCTTCCCTATTTTATGGTATTGACTTCCCTATGCTGCTTGTCCTGTGTACTTGGTTGTTGGATTGTCTTCATAATATAGGCAATCTTGATTTGCCAAGTAGATGTTAGCATCTTCTTCTCATTCTTTTAGCAAATAAATATGGTATGACATGGTATTGTTATGAAATTCGTGTAGAAGCTAACACAGGAAGCTGATATATTGTTGTGCATTTCTAGTTTTATGCTTAAGGAATAGGATGTCATGTCGAATGATTTTTGAAACCTCTTTTTAAGGTGTCCCTGCTACAACTTCTGCAGCAACAACAGCTTCTAGTGCCAGTGCAACTGCAGCTCCGACATCATCTCTTATCGTAGCTTCTAGTAGGGGGTCTGTATTAGCTGTCTTGATGGCTAACTAATGTACTTTTTACTTCATAACATGGCATGACACTTTCTTGTTCCATACCTATGAAAAATGTTAGAGTAGAATTATTTTTATTTTCTAGGTTTTATTCCTTTTTACATATATAAGGGCATTATGGTCATATATAATTCATATTTAATATAAATATATCGTGATGGGTGTAGGGTTTTTGTTACATAGAAATCAAGAACTCTTTTCTTGGATTTTATGATCTCTTTCTTTCTCTCTTCTTCTCTTCTCTTTTTCTTCTCTCTTCCTTCTTTTCTCTAGTTATTTTTCTACGGGTTCTCTAATCAATTTAGTAACATGGTATCAGAGCACGGTTTGACTACCTGATTCCCTAGTCCTATTGCTGGTTTGAGAGTCTCCTAATAACCCTATTCCTTCTCTGGTGTGTAGCCACCTAAAGTTGCAATTTTTACCTATTTTCTCTACAAGTCCCGATACATATAAGATTAGGAGAAATCAGATTTATTAGGTTCTATTTGTGACAATGGATTTCAACACTTCCTGATCAGTAGATTCAAGGATTAGGGTATTTCGTTGATTATGGTTGACTGGTTTTGCTGGATTTTCATTGAAGATATAATTAATTGAATTAAGATTTCTGGTCAGATTTTTTTTTCTTCTATACAGCAGCCTATATTTATAAGATTTCAGCATCCCTTTGTTTGATTGATGGAGCCAATCGGCATCTGATTATATGTTGGTATTGCTGTTTTATTTCTTGCACTGAAGTTTCGGCCTTTTTTGATTGGTGGTAGATATATTTATATTGAGATTTTCACCATGAATGGCACTAAGTCTTCTACGGACAATGTCAATGTTCAGATTACCACCATTAAATTGAATGGATCCTCCAATTACTTGCTATGGGCTCAAGCTGTGAAGGTTTATATTAATGCCAAAGGGAAACTTAATTATCTTACTACAGAACCCCCTGCTGAAAACTCTAAAGACTATAGTGACTGGATGAGAGAGAATGATACACTTTTGGTGTGGTTATGGAATAGCATGGAACCATCCGTTGCTGCTAATGTCATGTTCCACACAACTGCCAAGGGAGTGTGGGGTGATCTTATGGACAGTTACTCACAAGACAAAAACATGTCTAGAGTCTATGAGCTTTATGAGAAGATCTTTAATTTTAAACAGGGGGACAAGTCTCTTGGAGAGTATTATAGTGCTTTGAAAGGCATTGGGATTATCAGCCCATCACTACTGATCTTGAGACACTAAAGACACAACGAGCTGAATTTCAGGTGGCCAAGTTTCTATCAAGCTTGAATGCTGACTTACAGCCTATGAAGAGTCAGCTTCTTGCTGAAGAGAGAGTTCCTTCTATGAATGAAGCATTTTGTCGAATTCAGCATGTTGTCCCTCCATCTTCTACATCATCTAAAGATAATTTAGCATTTTGTGGCTAGTAGTGGTGTTCGTGGTCGTGGTGGATTTTCTAATAGAGGTCATGGTTTAAGGGGTGGTCGCAGTCGTGGTAGTGGACGTAGTGGACAAAATTCTGATCAAGAAAGCCGCCAGTGTCTATATTGTGGCAAATCTAGTCATATTGTTGACACATGTTGGGCCAAGCATGGCAAGCCTGAGTGGGCTTAGCAATTAGTTATTGCAAATGCTGCTATGTTTGAAGGGAGTGCTGGAAATGTGTCTTACGGCGACACAAATCCATCTATCCCAAGTGGGGGTAGTTCTTCTGAGTCCATGTCTCGGGATGATATGGTCGCACAACTCATCAAGCGTGTCCAACAACTGGAGGCTTCCGATTTCTCATCCACTGCCACTCTTGCACGTACAGGTAACATGGCCTTTTTCTCTACTTTGTCTCCTCACGCCTCTTGGGTCATTGACTCGGGAGCTTCTAGTTATATGACGGGTAAGCAAGAATTATTTTCTTCTCACCATAACTCTAGTCCTTCACCTGAAGTTATTCTAGTTAATGGTTTCTCTACTCAAGTGGTTGGATCAGGGGTTGTTTCACTTACACCATCCTTATCCTTGTCCTCCGTTTTACATGTTCCCCAAATTCCTTTGAATTTATTATTTGTTAGTCAGTTAACTAAAAATCTTGATTGTACTGTTACATTTTACCCTCCTATTGCATTTTTTAGGACCTTCAGACAAAGAAGAAGATTGGTGGAGGGCATGAACATGATGGACTCTATTATCTGGATGGTGTCTCCATTGCTAACGCCAATGATCTAGCCGCTAGTCCTATTACCCCCTATTATGGCATTCCCGTTTACGGCATTTATCTTTATTTAAGTTACAGCAAATAATTCCTGAGTGTAAATCAATTTCTACTCTTGAGTGTGAGGCTTGTGAACTTGGGAAACATCATCGTAGTTCTTTTTCTAGTCGTGGTGATTCTTGTGCATCTACTTTATTAGAACTTGTTCATTCGGACATCTGGGGACCTTCCCGTGTTGCTAATATAAACGGTTTTAAGTACTTTGTTACTTTTGTGGATGATTATTCTTGTCTAACATGGCTCTATATGCTTCATGATCGTTCTGAATTTTCACATGTTTTTGAATTATTTCATCGTGAGATTACTAATCAGTTTAATACATCCATTAAAATTTTGCGAACAGATAATGCCCTAGAATACTCACAAAAATCAATTTCTTTGTTTTGTTCTAGTCTTGGCATTATACATCAAACAAGTTGTACTTATACCCCTCAGTAGAATGGTGTGGCCGAGAGAAAGAACCGTCACCTTCTAGAAGTTGCTCGTTCACTTTTGTTACATATGCATGTCCCAAAATCATTTTGGAGTGATGCTATCCTTACTGCTTGTTACCTCATAAATCGTATGCCTTCCACTATCCTCAATCAACAGTCACCAATCAACATTGTATTTCCTGACAAGCCATTATTTCCTCTTACCCCGCGTGTCTTTGGGTGTGTTTGCTTTGTCCATAATCTACGACCTAGTGCTGATAAACTATCCCCTCGTGCTACTAAATGTGTTTTTCTCAGGTATTCACGTACTCAAAAGGGATATCGGTGTTATGATCCTATGACTTGTACTTAATATGTCAGTGCTGACGTTACTTTTTTCGAGGGCACATCATACTATTCTACTGAGGGTAAAGAGTTTTCAACTAACATTGTAGCTGATCTTTCTATTCCATAACTTATTCCCTTAGATTCCGTTAGTCCTTCCGTACCTTCTCCCTTGCAGGTATATTAGCGGCGAAAGTAGTCTACGGCACCACCAGTCTCTAGTTCTTCTATGCCCTCCGTTCAATCTCCCTCCTTGCATCCTGGTCCAGACGATCTTTCGATTGCCCTTCGCAAAGGTACTCATTCTTGTACACAAAAATCCTCTTTTGCTTACCCTATCAAGTGTTATGTGCCTCTTTCATATCTTCCTCCTCCATTACATGACTTTGCTCTATCATTACATACTCACATAATTCCTACTTCTACCACTGACGCCTTGTCTCATCTCGAGTGGAAGAGAGCTATGGATGTAGAAATGGAAGCTTTGGTGTCCCGCCAAACGTGGTCTTTGGTTGATCTTTCTCTTGGGAAAGATGTGGTGAAGTGTGGTTGGGTGTACACTATCAAGTATAACCCGGATGGCTCAGTTGAGTGTCTCAAAGCTCAGCTCGTTGCTAAAGGTTTTACTCAAACTTATGGAGTGGATTATTTTGAGACTTTTCCCTCGTGGCACGTCTCAATTCTATTCGTGTTATTATTTCTCTTGCTGTGAATTTTGATTGGCTATTATATCAATTGGATGTCAAGAATGCTTTTCTTTATGGTGATTTGTCTGAAGAAGTATATATGGAGCAACCTCCTGATTATATTGCCCAGGGGGAGGATCGCAGTAAAGTATGTCGGCTACATAAAGCCATTTATGGGTTAAAACAATCTCCTAGAGCGTGGTTTGAGAAATTCAATTCAGTAATTTCTGAGTGTGGTTTTCACCAATGTTATTCTGATCATTCTATTTTTGTTCGCAAGAAGGAGTCAGAAGTGGTCATTCTTGTGGTTTATGTGGATAATATAATTGTCTCTGATAGTGATGCGACCAGAATTTCTAAGGTTAAATCTTTTCTTCAACAACAATTTCAGATTAAAGACTTGGGAGTTCTTAGGTATTTTCTAGGTATTGAAGTTTTACGAAGCAGGAAAGGTATTAATTTGTATCGGCGAAAGTATGTTCTTGATCTTTTATCTAAGACTGGTACACTAGCTTTCAAGCCAGTTGATACTCCTATGGATCCAAATCAAAAGTCTGGAGTTGATGATGGAGATGATACCGAAGATAAACATCGGTATCGGTGTCTAGTTGGGAAACTAATTTATCTTACTGTTACACATCTCGATATTTCTTTTGCTGTTAGTGTGGTGAGTCAGTTTATGGAATCACCCAAGAAGGCTCATTGGGATGCCGTTTATCGCATTCTTCGATATCTTAAAGGCTCTCCTAGTAAGAGACTGATTTATAAACTGAATGGTTCTTCCACCTTAGTTGGCTATTCTGATGTTGATTGGGTTGGGTCAAAGTGTGATCGGCGGTCTACGACTGGGTATTGCACGTTTCTTGGTGGTAATTTGGTTACTTGGAGAAGCAAAAAATAGACTATCATTGCCAGACCTAGTGCAGAGGCTAAATATCGTGCTATGGCACAAACTGTGGCAGAATTGCTATGGTTGAAATCTCTTCTCCATGAGCTTGGATTTTCTATTAATCATTCTATTGATATGATGTATGATAATCAGGTAGCTATTTATATTGCTGGAAATCCTGTTTTTCAAGAGCGAATTAAGCATATAGAAGTTGAATGTCACTTTGTTCGTGATGCTGTGAAGCATAAGTTGGTTGCCACTCCTTACGTTGCCTCTAGAGATCAGTTGGCTAATTTGTTCACTAAAGCATTGTTTCGTCCTACCTTTGTTGCCGGCTGTTCTAAGCTGGGCATGGGTGACCTATATTCTTCGGCTTGAGGGAGAGTGTTAGAGTAGAATTATTTTTATTTTCTAGGTTTTATTCCTTTTTACATATATAAGGGCATTATGGTCATATACAATTCATATTTAATATAAATATATCGTGATGGGTGTAGGGTTTCTGTTACACACAGAAACAAAGAGCCCCTTTCTTGAATTTTACAATCTCTTTATTTCTCTCTTCTTCTCCTCTCTTTTTCTTCTCTCTCCCTTCTTTTCTCTCATTATTTTTCTGCGGGTTCTCTAATCAGTTTAGTAACAAAAAACATGGTATTGTTTCTCATATTCATGGCCAATTAGTGCTCTGTTTTTGCACTATTCATTCAAGGATTAACTTTCAAGCAAAAAAAAAAATTCAAGAGTTTCTTAAGAATTCTTGTTCATCTAAGTTTGCTTTATCTACTAGCCAAAAAGAGTATGCTTTTTCTAACTATCTGTTTCATCTAGAATATTGTTGCAGAACCTGCTTTTGTTTTTTCTAATACAGGAAGAATTTCAAAAACACTTTCCTAATTTTCTTTCTATTTTTTGTCTCTTTTTTTTCTTTGAGATTGCTATATTCCGTTTGAGATCATCAGCATCATTTTGATGTTACTGAATTTCATTTCTTTTTGTTCAATGATGAACTTATTATGTCAATCTTAGTGTACGTGTCGTTGGCATCAGTATATTTCAGCTTATTTCATTTTTCGGGGGAAGAACAGCATTGGCGCCGAAACTTGTGTACGGATACCACTTTGGTGCCAAAAGTTTCAATCGGATCACTTAAGTGCCAAAAGTTGTGAAAAACGATCACTTAAGTGCCACTTCTTCGGAAATCCGACGTGGTGTTTTTTTATTAATTTTTCAAGCTGATGTGGCTCGCCGGAGGCTGATATAGCATTTCTTTTCTTTTCTTTTTCCTTTTCTTTCTTTCTTTTTTCCTTTCTTTTCTTTTTTTTTTCTTTTCTTTCTTTTTTCCTTTTTTTTTCTGTTCTTTCTTTTTATTTCAGGTGGCCAGCTTCGCCGGGCGGCGCCTTCCTCCGGGCGAGGCCCGACGAGGCCGCCGTGGCCTCGGCGAAGGCCGGCCTCGCCAGATCTGGCGAGGGGAGTCCTCGCCGAGGCTCGCCCTGCCCAGGCGAGGGTCAAGGTCGCTTGGCCAGGGCGAGCCCCAGTGAGGCCGGCCCTCGCCAAGGCCACGGCTACCTCATCGGACTTCGCCTTCCTCTGGGCGAGGCCCGACAAGGCAGCCGTGGCCTCGGCGAAGGCCGGCCTCATCGGATCTGGCGAGGCGAGCCCTCACCAGGGCTCGCCCTACCCAAGCGAGGGTCGAGGTTGCCTATGCAGGGCGAGCCCCGGTGAGGTCGGCCCTCGCCGAGGCCACGGCTGCCTCACCGAGCGTTGCCTTCCTCCGGGCGAGGCCCAGCAAGGCAGCCGTGGCCTCGACGAAGGCCGGCCTCACCGGATCTGGCGAGGCGAGCCCTCGCCGGGGCTCGCCCTACCCAGGCAACCTCGACCCTTGCCTAAGCAGGGGGAGCCCCGGCGAGGGCTCGCCTCGCTAGATCCAGTGAGGTCGGCCCTCGCCAAGGCCACGGCTGCCTCGCCGGGCATCGCCCGGAGTAAGGCGACGCCCAGCGAGGCCGGCCATGGCCGGTGGGTGGCCTCTGGCCATCGGCCATGATAGAAGAAGAAGAAGACAGAAATGAAAAAAGAAAAGAAAGAGAAAAATCAGAAAAAAAAATATTTAAAAAATTGAATTATACACATGAAAATGCCATGTGTCATTAAAATTTAAATATAAGAGCCATGTATTAAATTTGGTCGGAATTTTTCGCCGTTGGCACTTAAATGATCGTTTTTTCTCCGATTTGGCACTTAAGTGATCGCCGGCGTAAACTTTTGGCACTTAAGTGATCCAAATGAAACTTTTGGCACCAAAGTGGCCTCCGTACATAAGTTTTGGCACCAATGCTGTTCTTCCCCCTTATTTTTCTCATGTACTTTAGAACAACATCAAGCACCAGCTCTGCAGCTGCTGTACCAAATTTACCTTCAGAGATCGTGTCAATGGCCATGCTGACATCGACAGCTGCCACACCTTTGCAGGAAGCAAATATAGGCACAGTTGATCAATCAAGTGTGCCACCACCAGAACCAACTGAAGAATCGACTGCTGATCTTTCAGACGTTGAGTCGGCTGATCTAGATGCGGTCAACAAAATCCTGGGAGTAATAACACCAAGATGTGAAGAGCCCCTCCCATCTAGTTCTGACCCATCAACATCTGGGGCCGTCAATGACGTTAAGGTTAAATGGGAGGAGTTATACCGACCCACAAAAGAAGGATACTCCCAGATTGCTTCTAACTCAGCCCTCGAAGACAGAATAAAAGATCTGCTTGCTGAGTTGAGCTCTTGCGAAGATGGCTTCATCAGGACTCCTGAATTTCAGCATGAGTGCGAAGAGTTTGCCGTACATTTTGTGTATGGCACTGAAGTCTATAGACTGAACTGTGACAAGATCGAGTCGTTGACAGCTGTCGAAGAAAATTTCAACAAACTGGAAGACCGACTGACTGCAGGAAAGAGAACCTTGAGAGAACGTCGCAGTTCTTATCAGGCTGCCGTTGACAATAAGGCTGAGCTTACAGAGGAGAAAGAAAGACTCGAAGCACTTCTTGCTGAAGTTCAACGCCAGATAGAATCGAACCAACTTGAAATTCAGCGTGAAGGGAGGTCTATGAAGCAACAGCTTCGGGAGGTCGTCGCAACCATGCAGGTCTGTTATCGACAACATGCGGAAGTTGACAGGCATTCATCCATCAGAACAGAATGTGTTGTAGAAAACAAGACATTGGATGAACAGCTTTCGAATTCCAGGAGAAATCTAAAGAAGCTACTTGATGATCTGTGATCGCTGACATATTAAGACAGCTCTCTTTACATCTCGACTATGTCGCTGGATTTTCTTTTCTCCTGTATCTCTTGCATCTCTCCCATAGTTGGATAAGACATTTTCAAGTACTTTGCCACTAATCGGTTGTGGTATCATTACACCATCCAAGTCCATCAATCGATAGGCATTACCGCTTAGCACATTTAGCACTTAGTATGGACCTTTCCGAAGTCGATGACCACTTATCGAATTAATCGCTTTTGCAATTAATCGGTAAAATAGTCTCCGGACCTAATCACCAATGGGAAATTTTTAATTTTAACATGGTTGTTGTAAGCCTTGGCAACTCTTTTCTTTTGCATAATATTATGCTCTAGTGCTGATGCACGAATTCCATCCGACTCGTCTAGATTCATATACATCTAACTATTCATAATTTTTTTAGTAGGTCACTTTGTATCCAAGCTCTCAAAGATTGAACAGCGACTCCAAGGGAATAACAGCTTCTTGACCATATATCAACACATGAAAACTCACATTAGTACTAGACCTTTAAGAGGTTCTATAAGCCCATAATATTGTTGACAACGGGAAGAGGGAATTCCATTCTCTAGGATTATCTTCGATGTTTTTCTAAATAAGATTAACAACAATCTTATTAGAGGCCTCGGCTTCACCATTAGCCTAAGCGTAATAAGATGTCGAATGAATCATTTTAATTCCTCTTCATACCTCTTTTCCAGTTAAAACAGTTTCCTAATTGACAGTAATTATTTCGAGAATACCGAACCGATTAAATGTATTCGATTTTATAAACATTTTCATTGTCTTTTTGAGTCATTTTTATAACATGTTGTTTCAACCCATTTTGCAAAATAGTCGGTTGTAATCAAGATAAAATTATTGTTTCTTGGTCAATGGAGGACATATT
Organism: Syzygium aqueum; assembly: GCA_031216185.1. Taxonomy (NCBI): domain Eukaryota; kingdom Viridiplantae; phylum Streptophyta; class Magnoliopsida; order Myrtales; family Myrtaceae; genus Syzygium; species Syzygium aqueum. Next base: position 21,910,189 of record CM062234.1, read on the forward strand.
TTACCAATCATAATTCTAATCCATAGTCCAACCTCTAATGGCTGTGGTTTGACAACTAAGTTTAGTATCGACGCAAACATGTTGAATCAGTCCATTCACTTGACACGATTTATAACTATTTGCATAATCAATATAATCTTGGGTTTTGTGGGTAAAAAATAATTATATCGGCGCAATAACCACTTTATTTTTATTCTAGCTTAATGTGCACCAGCTAGGTATTCTTTCGTGCGCTTCTGCCATGCTAGCATCAATTCACCTCTATATGGACATTTCAATAATAATCCCTCGACTGCGCGTTTATATAAATCATCATGAAGCATCACATATTTTAATATTTGTCTTTTGAATTTTTAGTCCCTTCATTGACTTTGATCATTTAATATTCAAGGACTGTCTCCAATTTTCTTTATCTTTAGCCTAATAAGTATTTACCATCATAGTTAGATTTTCATTTGATGGTGGTACTTTTATGCATTTTATTATTATCTGGCTAATTTGTTGGCTTCCAAATTTTCATATCTTCCAATATGGATTAAATGAAAGGCGAGGAATTTCTCGAGTAATTCTTTTGCTAAGGAATAATACTAAACAATAAGTTGATTGAGACATTGATATTCTCCTCTCAATTACTTAATAATCAACTAGGAATCTCTTATTATTTTGACAAATGTGGGGCCCACTCTTGATTTAATCTTATTTTTTGCTTTTTTTGTCTTCTTCTTTTGTCGGGTTTCTTCTTTTCTTTTCTTTTTTCTATTTAGGACAAAACCGGTAACCCTCTTTTCCAACTAATAATTTTTTTGGCAAATAGCTAACTAGTTATTGTATTAATAGTTTTGTGTGTGAGCGCACGCGCGTGTACAGATGAGAAAAAGCAAAAAAAAAAGATCAAATTATGCTCACTGTAACACATTTACCTTAGACTTTTTTTGTGACATAAAAAAACCCTAAACTATGCCTACTGTGGCACATTTATCTTAAACTTTTTTCCTTTTTTTTTTTTTGATAACCCAGGGAACCCCCGCACGGCCGACAGCTGGGAGGTAAACCCTGGGGGCGACACGTGCTAGCCACCACACACGTGCCATCGGTTAAGTCACCCTGCGGCACCCCGAATTCGAACGCTTAACCTTTTGCGAGAGGAAGAGCGCCCACTCTAGCAGCGCCACCCAGGCGGATGGTTAAACTTTTTTCTTGTGATATGAAAAAGGGAAAATTTCAAATTAGTACCTAAAGTGAGGTCATTTTCTCAAAAAAGGGTACAAAGTAGACGTAATGTCAAATAAAAGTCCGAAGTACCTAATTAGTTTCAAATAGGGACCCGAAGTGCCCAAATAGTCTTAAGTAAGGGACTGGGTTTGCTGGCCGGTCAAATGCTTACCGGTTGACAAGCACATCATTGTTCCAACGATCGGAACAAGGGCAGTTTCGTCTTTTACTTTTAAATTTTTTTTTGTTTCTTTTTTCCTTTTTCTGTTTTTTTCTTTTCTTTTTCCTTTTCCTTTTCCTTTTCCTTTTCCTTTTCTTCTTCTTTTTTTTTCCTCTTTTCCCTCTGCCAGCCATAGTCGAGGCCAGCGAAGGTTGCTAGCCTTGGGCAAAGGCTGCCCGAAGTCGACAAGGGTGGCCCGAACCCGACGTCGGTGAAGGCAACCCAGGGTCGGGCGAGGCAACCCTCGCCCAACGCCGGCGAGGGCAACTCAGGGCGGGCGAGGGTCGCCTGACCCTAGGTTGCCCTCGTCGGCGTCGACGAGGGCAGCCTTTGCCCAAGGTCGGCAACCTCCGCCGGCCCCAATGAAGGGAAAAGAGGAAAAAAAAAAAAGAAGAAGAAAAGGAAAAGAAAAAGAAAAAGAAAAAAAACAGAAAAAGGAAAAAAGAAACAGAAAAAAATTTAAAAAGTAAAGGATGAAACTGCCCTTGTTCCAATCGCCGGAACAATAACGTGCTTGTCGGCCTGTGAGCATTTGACCAGCCGGCAAACCCAAATCCTTACTTGAGACTCATTGGCCACTTTGGGTCCCTATTTGAAACTGATTGGGCACTTTAGGTCCTTATTTGGTATTATGTCCACTTTGGACTCTTTTTTTGAGAAAATGACCCCACTTTGGATACTGATTTGAAATTTTTCCTATAAAAAATGTCAAATTTGTATCTATGAAACACATTTACCCTCCGCCAAGGTTCCGCTAGATGATTTTGGAAAATTGTCCAAAAAGTCCTAAACCTATTACATTGTTATCAATTCAGTCTTACACCTTTCGAGTCATAAACTTTTTCACTTCTTACCAATTGAGTCCATCTAGCTAATTTTGGCGGGAAATTACTGACATGAATGTCAGCCAGCCTATGTGGTGCTAATGTTGATAATTTTTAATAATATTTTTAGACTTCTAGACTTTTTTTTCTTTTTTATTTTTTATTTTTTCTTTTTCCTTTTCTTTTCTTTTCTTCATGTTTTTTTCCTCCCCCTCTTCCTCTTCTCGCTGGTGGCCAAAAATAAAAAAATAGAAAATAGAATAGAAAAGAAAAATAAAAATAAAAAAATTCGAAAAATATTATTAAAAATTATTCACGCAGGCCAGCTGGCGTCCACGTTAGCGATTTTCGACCAAAATTAGCCAAATGGACTCAATTGGCAAAAAATGAAAAGGTTTATGACACAATTGACAATAAGTAAAAATATTTAGGACTTAATAGATAAAATTTAAAGGTTTAGAATTGAATCGGCAAAAGTGCAAAAGATTTATGACTTTTTGGATAATTTTTCCGAAGATTTTTTAGTCAAAGCAACGTTGTTTTTATTTGTCATGTCAATATCATTTGCTTTCTGACGTCTATGTAGTTAGATTTTAACGGTTGTCATTGGCGTAACTTTGAAGGATGGTAAATGTATCACATAGGTAAAGTTTGAACTTTTTTTTTTGTCACGGAAAAAAGGTTTAGAGAAAACGTGTCACAGTAGGTATAGTTTAAGGTTTTTTGTGGCTTTTGCCTTGCTCATGATATTTCCACCCCTTTATTGGCTCTTGACACTCCCGAGTCCCTATCATATTGAATTGACGATATTATCCCATGAGGGTCCCACTCTTGGTTTAAGATTATTTCTTACTTTTTTTCTTATTCTTTTTTTTGGTAAGGTTTTCTTATTCTTTTTAAATTTTACTAAAAGAAAAAATTGCCCACATCCCTTCCGAACAACTTTTTTTCACCCTAAACGCTTCTTCCACGTCCATTACATTTTAATGTATCATTTATGTTTGTTCTGAACTTATTCTCCATTATTATAATCCAAGCAAGCACTAATTATATATTGGAGTAAAGAAATGTTAGTTTTATTTGAAAAAGTTTTACTTTATTTTCATAAATTATCCTCATAATCATGAATTTTTCGATTTTTATTTTTCGTACAAATTTACGAGATTTTAATTAAAATTTGAATATTGTGGTTTTTTTTGGGTAAAGATTGAATATTGTGGTTGATGTATGCATTATACACAAATTACTCAAAGATTATCCTCATAGTTGTGCTTAAGTTATTATTTGAGTAATAGTTTCCCAGTTCAAAAATAAAAAGGGAATATACAACTCATTAACAAAATAATTTGTTTTTTTTTTTGGTAAGGATTAACAAAATAATTTGTTTTTTTGGTCAGAAACACAATAATTAGCTAGCTATCTACCAAATATACTATTTTTTTTGGAAAGAGGTACACCATTTGTTCCAAATGGAGAAAGAAAAGGAAAAAACCAAAAAAGGAAAAAAGAAGGCAAACATTAGTCTTACATCAAGAGTGGCCCCACATTTAACCTTGGTAAATGTTGTTTGAGAGGAGCATGAATAGTTTCTTCTCTATTAAAATTGAAAAAAATAAAAAGACGTAAAAAAAGGTAAGAAATAATTTAAAATTAAGAGTGGGACTCCCAAGTAATAAAGCAGTCAATTCAATGTAAAAGGGAATGTGAGGAGTCAGTAACGGGTGGAAATAACGCAAGCCTTAAATAAATTATGTATAATTGCATTTATCGGTTAGTAAATAAAAGAAATTTGGGATTATTTGTGATCTCCATATGTAAGATCTAAACATAAAGACAAGTATTTTGCATCAAGTAAAATAGTGTCATCACTTAATTTTAGTGTTTTTCTAAAACCATAAACTTCATGAAATATCTTAACCAAAAATTATCAACTTAACCAAAAAAAAAAAAATAAACTTCATGAAATAGCGATCTAAGTCTCCATTAATTACTTTAAGAAAGCGATAATATGTAGTTTATGCAAACAAAGAACGTCCAAGCTTTCCAAATTGAAATAGAGTAATAGATGCTATAGTTCTCCAAAATAATTTGATAATAGTTGAATCCTACCAGATGTAACGTAAACTATCGAGTAAATTCAAATTTGCTGGAAGTTTCGCTGCCCTCCCCTATTACATTCTTGGCTCGGCAATGCTCCTAAATTGAATTGTAATAATCAACAACCTAATTATTATTATACGAACCACTATCCTCGAGACACTCTCTAAAATATATTTCATACACAGATGTGACCATCTATCTCATCAATATAAAGTTCTAACTGGGTGATGTTAACAATTGTAATATGAGCCTTTTCTATGCCCATCATTTGAAGTTGTTTATATGGATGAACTTTTCTTCACATAAGCAGTTTTTAGTTAATTTACTCAACCTTGTGTTGAAATCCACAAGCAAAAGCCAAGGCACATTGCCTATCCTCCTGCTAATATCTGCGAGCCGCAACCGTAGTTGCTTTCCCTCAGAAATCCAACTTTAAGCTACATTGTTGTGAGAAAGAATGAATTACAGCTGGTGGAGACCAAACAATGAAGAGACTGCTGCCATTTCTTACTATGGAAAACTCAAATGGATTACCCGACTTCCACCAAGATGATGGTCATGATAATTGCGAATGACCTTGCAATCTGGTGCAACAGCGTTCTCAATCTTCTTTTCGTCATCTTGCTGGAATGAAGTATTTAACAGACCGATAATGGATAGCTTATGTATGCAGATAAGGCGACTGAATTCTCTATGCTTCGGGAGTAGAGTTTACTGAATCCGGCGACCGTTCCAAGCTAAAAATGTATTTGCATTGGAGAGACTTACTGAAACCACAAGTAATCCTTTTGACACTTGGGAAAGCACTTTGGAGAGTATCAGCACTTTAAAGCGAAACATATGTCAAAAGAACACCAAGTTGCTGAGGTTGATTATTTATCGTATTAATCAATGGCAAAAGTCTGCAAAAAAAATTTTCCCAATGCAATTAGATTTGGGATTCTGTTCATTAGTCCACCACATAGTGAACATTTTTGTGTCATGCGTATTCAGAGTACTCTGTTATCCAACCTCTCTCTCTCCCTCTCTCCTGTGATGCAGATCATCAACTCCAAACTAGCTGACTAGATAATATCTGTACAAGGTCCAGATTGAAAGCAACTTTATAGTTGTCTTATTGTCTGCTAATAAGTAGTAGTATTCTTGCAAAGAAGATATACATAATTTTCGCACACACCTATGAAAATAAGAGCATACGGTTTCTGCTTTCTTTCATCAGAGAGTCATGGACTCAGGCTAATGCAAAGCCACAATCCAGATTAATTTCTTTATTTCTGCTCTCCAGAAATCCTTGGTCGAACTTAACTGAAATTGGACTCCTGACAGAGTACTTCCCGGAATCCCACCTCAAATATCCTTGGGAGAAAATACCGGTCTTGCCAGTGGAATTTGCAAGGCTGAATGTGACCAAATATGTCGCTTTCTGGTTCAACTTTGAGAAGCTGAGTATGGCAGGCATCACGCTGATATACATGCCTTGCGGGGGAACAACCCTGACAACAAAAGATGAATTTCCTGCGCCAACATTAGTCACAGTCTTGATAAATGTCTGTGGAGGTGCAAGGGTAACTGAAAATGAAGGGTAGTTCAGCTCTCCCTCAGGAATGCTAGATGAGCATTTGACTGGTCTGTGAGCAATTGCAGCCACCTGCTTCTCTGTGTATCCCAGACCACAGAGATAAGGAATGTAATCATTGGGTTGAATGTCATAAATGAATCCAGGGTCAATGGCCTTTACAGGATCGACATGGCCTGCTCCGATGGCAAAGACATCCGCAGGCTGAAGCCTTTCGTCCAAGATTGGGTTTTCCTTGATGTTCAGCTGCTTAGCCGCAGTCATGATCGCAGATTTAATCGCTGCCGGAGACCAGTCCAGATGAAAGGCCTTTATCAAAGCTGCGATGCCGCTGAGATGAGGGCAAGACATAGAAGTGCCAGCAAGGATGTTGAAGTAAAACTTTGCTTTCGTATCATTTCTCACAGGAAACGGCCATGCTGCCAATATGTTCAAACCAGGACCAATAATGTCCAGCTTCAGAATTCCAGGGCTAACCAAGCTCGGGCCTCTCAAAGAGAAGGCAGCGAGTGCAGGAGCAGTCGGCTTCCCATACATGGCTCCTTTGAACACGATTGTAGCAGTGGGAGTTTTGTTCGAATTAATATAGGCTTTGATCTTCTTACCGGCGAAGTAGCTGACTTGAGACGCAGGGAGGACAAAAACTTTGGCAAAAGTAGTGAATCCATAGATTTCAGGTTCATCAAAATCATAGCGGCTCCCCCAGCTCTTTTCACCTCGATCGCTTGTTCAAACTGGCTTACATCCCCATATTCACAAAGGACAACCTTTCCTTTCACTTGGTTGCTTCTTAGATGTCCCGGGGCACACTGTATGGACTCTACTGTACCGTCAATTCTGGGATACACGAGAGGCAATAAAGTTGAAGGGAAGGAGGGTTGATATACTGTCTCACCTTCATGTTCCACTCCGTTCCCAAGTTTTATGTTGGAGACTATGTTCCTATCGATGGTGCTTGCCCCAACTGTGAACATCCATGGAGCCACATTCGTTACTGTGGCTGAGTAAGGACCGGAGTTCCCAACAGAGCAGCTGATGAAGATCCCTCTCTGAATGGCTGCAAAAGTGGCTATAGTAATGTTGTCCATATAAAATGGATGGGAGGGACCACTGAGCAAGATTGAGAGCACGTCAACACCATCTGCAACGGCAGCATCAAGTCCGGCAAGTATGTCACCTTCAGAACAATAAAATGCAAAACACACTGGTAGATTGCCAAGTGAGCATATGGAGCCATGCCAACAGCTATGCCTTCAGCCATCCCAAGCATATTGGCATGCGGCACAGAAGCACCAGCCACCATGCTGGCAGTGTGAGTGCCGTGCCCGACATTGTCCATCGGTGGCGTGGTCGCATTTCTCATAGCTGAGCTGTTGAAGGCCCTGGCGCCAATCAATTTGTTATTTCACAGGGAGGGCTTGATATCGCACCTCCCCTTCCATTTGGCCGGTGGCGACAGCATTCCAGCTCCGCTAAATAAAGGGTGCTCAGGCATTACTCCTGTATCCACCACGCTAATGATAATTCCCTTTCCCATAGTTGAACCATTGAGAGATCCTGATGCAGTGGTAAGCCCAAGAACTGGGGGCTGCGCGTTGTTTGGAGGCGATATACTTGTTCCAGGCAGGCTACCATGAATTCCTGCTTGCCCTGCATCGCAGTGACTTCATCTGGAGTCAGCCTGGCTGCGAAACCAGTCATTACATTTCGGTAAGAGTACAGCACGCGCTGCTGTTTCTCCGAGTTGGTAGAGTTTGTTGACAAAAAGGAGTTGTACCAGGATTCGAGATCTTCCAATTCAAAAGAATCCTGCCCGCTTGGGGGAGTCACCTGGACAATGTACGTTTGCGGATTGAGTCAGGGACAGCAGATCATTGGCAAGACAGAGGTTGTTATGGACATTGGAAAGCAAGACAATTAGGCAGAGCAGATGAATGAAAGCCATAGTGTTGGTCTAGAATGCGGATTCAAGTGTTGGAAAATGATGTGGTTTGTGTTCAGCGACCAACTGGAGCATCTATTTATACAGAAGCAGGACAGAGATACAGCTAGCTTGTGCATATCAGGTCAGTTGCTTGTTACAATAAAATCTCCGATGGGCCCTGAGAATAATCGTTTTAAGCGGCTTCTGTATCTAATTCTAGGAGTTGTTTCAAGAGCATTATGTTTTATCTATCTAAGTATAGGAGTTGCAGCAGACAAGAACTTGTTTTAAAGAGTTTGGTTTAATGAGATGATGCCATTCTCAGTGTTTTACTCGGATAGTTTGCACATGGTGGACAGTTGTTGTGGTGATGAGAACATGCGGAGTAGGACCATATATATTTCTTGTAGATTTTGAACCAATTCTTTTCCGTGATTGGCAATCGTTTAGGGAAAATTTACTTTGAAGCAACCATTCCTTAGAACACAGCTGGCTGGGAAGAGGAGAGACCCACGACGAAGCCACTAGTTGGAAAGGAAAGGACAAGACCACCTTTCTTACGTTTCTATTGTGGAGGGACAGAAAGATTTGATAATTCGAGAGAAGGTCACGGCGAGAAGCCTTCTAAATCAGGATTGTTAACAGGATGGTTAGAAAGTCCAGCAAAGCATGATCAAAGTAAAAGTTCTCAATTCTCGCCCATCGTTAGCTATTCGTTACAGTAATCACTTGTTTTCTCTAATGAAAAGGCAAGGAGTTTGTAAAATCTGCAGATGACGCATAAATATACTACAGTAAATTTTCCCCCAATGTAATCAAGAAAGAAATGTTTTCTTGATGCTGTCATCTGTCCATGAGGTTTGAGCAATGGAATTTACATAAAAACAAGGTGAAGTTTCTCAAACAGGATCAAGTCTACTGTGCCAATTCCCTTTGCTCTAGTAACAATTTGCAGTTTTACCTATAGGAGCTTGTTCAGTGCATCAGTAGAATATATAGTCGTTACCAATCAGCATCAAGAGCAAATGGAGTTCCAAGTCACGAAGACATCAGCTGTTGCCTCAGGTTTGGGTCAGGAAAAATGAACGAGAAGACTCAGGAAAGAATGGCTAGAAAAGGCAGGAAAGGTGGTTAAATTGGCACGTGAGATCAAATGTGACATTGAACTTGTTAAAAGGGCACTTATATCAGTGGAACATCAATTGCTCCTGGTAAGTGCCTTGTATAGGCATTATCAGATGAGGTCTGTCAAAAACTAAAAATTGAGCCTCGTTGGTCATCATGATGTGCTGATGAATTTACCCGGGAAAAGGAAAAAGAAAATCCTTCACGGCTATATCAGGTCATACAATACCAAAAAAAGAGAAAAAGAAGAGAAAAACAACTTGACGTAAGAGTCAAGGCAACAAATCTTCGTCATTTTGTGCAGGCTAACTCTTAATAAGTGCTGGAGTGGTGACAAAAAATGCGTTCGCAAAGAGATCTGGATTCAAGTAGTAGTTACTTGTCACGATTTGGGATCCCAAATCACGAGTGCTTCTAAATATGCCGTTACGGGTCAACTAAGAGTCTGATGCTTGAGGATTTTCAAGATAAGCTAACGTCAGTTGTACAAGACTGATGCCAGGATTTGCTCGAGAAAAGAAACCCTTTTTACAAAATGTAACTTGCTATTGCTTAATATGCTTAAAAAAGATCTTTTCACAAAGGATTTCTTCGAGTTTTATTTGCAGTTTCATTTCATAGCATACCGATTTTTTCCAATATGGAAGCAAGATGAACATATCGGTAATCCTTTTGTAGGATTCCAACACTTCGATATAATCCAATTTTGGACAGAAGTCAAATGCATCACAGTTCAGGAAGTTTCAATTACGTGCAGGCGAGTGGCCACAGGAACGAAGGTCACGAGTCAGATTTGTAAAGCACTTTGATCACTTCAGCATTGAACAGCACTAGGAGAAATAGCTTATTGTTGAAGTAAACTCATAGCCAGCATTGAACATGTTCATTTCCTTCTCTAAATCCATACAACAATAGGCGCTACAGATCACCAAATCGAACTCATCAATTTGGAAAAATCTCAGCCCCAGACTCTAACCAAACTAATTAAATCACAACTCAAACCAAACCAAGACTGCAGTTTGGTTCGGTCTCAAACCATTATTATCATGTCAACACTGTTGGGAGAACTCCTTACGTATGCTGAGGATGAGAAAAATTCTCTATTAACTAATAGGAATATTTGAGGTTACAAATGAAATACCCTCTATACACCCAATTTCGTATTTTGATAATAATTACGACAAGACATTGTACTAGTAGAGAGCTTCCTCAATTTGCAAATGGCGAACAAGATGCCGAGTAGAAAGTGCTAGAGTTGGAAGGGTCATCGATGGATAAGTAGGGGACTTGCGTTGCAAGGTACTTGGATGGACCAAATGGAAGGTGAACAACTTGGATAACTCAAGTATGCTTGAAAGGATCTAAGTACAGGAGGCGAACATATTGGAATTTGGTACAATCAAGTCAGGATAGATCACGTTGTAGAGAAAGTTCATGCTACAGAGGCAGTGGACAATAAAGATTCAGCTTTATATCAATTTGATTTAAACTCAAATTGATACTTTGGAGCCAATTCCAAGTCTTGGAATCGTAAGAGAAACATTATGGAGAAGATGGGTTTTTGCCATTTTTGGATAAGTAGAGGAAGTGTTGGATAAGTTTACAAAGTTGTTTGGTCTATATTGGACAATGCTTTTTAATCACACCGAGTGAACGTTTTGAGTTAAGAACAAACACTTCAATGTCTCTATTGACCTAGGAGAAGTCTCCAACGTGCAAATCAAGCTCGGAGGCCTATGCATGTGCTTCAAAGTGGGAGTTAAAAATGCGCTAAAACCTTGTTTTATTTTCTTGTGCTTGTTCTGTCAAAAAAATCTTGGGATTCTAATTGTAATTTTTTGAAAGAGTATAGGTAAAATCATTATCAAGGGAGCTTTAAGCTTAGGTTAAAGTGTGTGTACCTGTAGAGTGAGCTACATGTTTCTCGTACAGAGGTAACTTCATCTAAAGATGCTGTCAAAGGCTTCAAAAATTGCACTAGTGGATTCCAGTCTTATTATGAGGCTATTAAAGCCTGAAGAGGGGAGTAAGCCAAACAGAAAGGCCAAATCACTAAATTGCTCTGCAATTTCTTCTATTCCTTGCTCTCTTTACATTTCCGTTGCATTGCATATTTCATTTATAAACATCATTTTATCCTCTACACATTGTTATGCACAAAAACAAGAACAAAAGTTTTAAAAATTCTTATAATAACCAATAAATCCACTACTTGGTTGTTATGTTAGGTCCACTTCAACTGGTATTAGAGCCTGTGTGCTCAATTACTATTATTGTGTTTTACTTTCTAGCAAATGATCCATAATGGCTGATATTATAGGAGCATCCTTTCGTGAAGCTCAATATATTACTAGACCACCAAAATTTGATGGAGATAACTATGCCTACTGGAAATGTAGAATGAATGATCTTGTTCAATCAACTGATTATGAATCGGGAAATGTGATCGAGAATAGTCCATTCGAGCTAGCAAGGAGAGTCACGGTCCCAACACCTCCACCGCGGCCTCCCATAACAAGAATTCCACTTATATATTCAACCTCCACTACCGTGTCAGTTCCTCCGACACAACAAAAAATTTCACAAGAAGACTTTACATTAAACACTAAAGCCATTCATATCATGTATTGCGTCCTGTCTCGTACTAAATTTAATGGAGTTTCATCTTGTGTCAGAACTTCATTACAAAGATTGTTTTAGGACCGACATGAGCTCACATATGAAGGAACGGAGCATGTACCTGGAACGCACTGCGTAGCTTTATGGTTGCGCGATGCTTACACCAGCACAACAGTCGTATTTAGACGACGCGGGAGCGGAGACATATCTGAAATCCAACACCAGAGTCCACACAGTTCGAGACATTGTTTTAAGGCAAAAGTTAGACATGTAATGACACATCCACTTCAACAAACTGCAGTCAAAACTCAAGCACTAGAAGTTCAAGAAAAGAGTGTCCATTTCAAAAACCAAAATCTGTACAGTTGCAAACAAGCACTGAAGCCGTTTGGAGCTGACATATATTCGATCGACTATAATACAAATACAAATACTCATCTTGTGCTCACACATTCCAGATAGCTCTCAGATCTCTCATGTAATTCCTTACAATGTTTACCCCATTTAACTCAGGTGTGCTATAAAGTCATACGAAAGGTCACCAACATGAATTCATTTTCTCTGTATATGGAATAGCTATAAGCTGTTTCAAACTCCTTCCTTTCCAAAACTAAAGAATTCGTCAATTCCTCGACGAAAAAAAAAAAAACCATAGTCGCCTAGGGCCCGAGAGCTCCATCGCTTGGACCAGCAAGGAAGAATCATCGGTGAGATCGGAATATCTATCCGACGATGAGAACTCATGAGGCTTGCGTTTGTTCGCTTCAACTCTCTGAGAGGCTTCCCGTCTTTCTGTGAGGCCATCACCTTCGAGCATTCGGACCACTTCTGACATCTGCGGCCTGTGAGCGGGAAAGGTACTGGGTGCATAGGAGTGCTACTTGTACTATTTCCTCGAGCTCAATCCGAACGTAGTTGCTCCGGAGGTCCTTGCCGACGAGCATTTCCAGTTTCTGCTCTTGATGAATTTTCTTCACCTGGAGCGATCGCTCAATGCTAGCCAACCGAGGATAACCAAACATCATCAGAGGAATGAGAACATCCGGATTGATATCGAGCTAAAACAATCTTTGTAATGAAGTTTGACTTACCCAATCGAGCATCGCTCCTTTCTGATCAGCAGCCTTGCCAAACTCCAGTGATCAGTTAGAGGAGAAGAATCCCAAACCCGAACACATCCGTCTTCTCGGAGCATTGCCCCGTCGAGAGATAGTCGGCGGCTATATGTCCCACGGTGCCTCTTGCGGCCATGGCGACATGCGAGTCCTGGTGATCCAAAAGCTTTGCCAGCCCGAAATCTCCGACCACAGACTCGCAGGAGTCATCAAGCAATATATTTGCCGCCTTAACATCTCTATGGATTATCTTCATGTTGCATATATTTTTCTAGTGGAATTTATGGAGTTAATGGTAAAAAAATTCAACTTGTATTATGAATGAATGTCTTGCTGATAAGATATGATTTTAGGTTTGCTCTAATTTTTCCATTTTAATTTAATAATTTATATATTCAAATTTTTGTGTAAGTGATATAATTATTATATATTAAAAATATGGCTCTCCCTATTTCCACCCCAGCACTGACTCCTCACACTCCCTTTTACATTGAATTGACTGCATTATCACTTGGGGGTCCCACTCTTGATTTAAAATTATTTCTTACTATTTTTTCTTCTTTTTATTTTTTTTAAATTTTACTAGAGACGAAACTATTCATGATCCTCTCAAACAACATTTACCAAGGTTAAATCTGGGGCCACTCTTGATTTAAGACTAATGTTTCCCTTCTTTTTTTCCTTTTTTGGTTTTTTTCCTTTTCTTTCCTTTGCCAAAAAAATAGTATATTTGGTAGACAGCTAGCTAATTATTGTGTTTCTGACAAGAAAAAACTAATTATTTTGTTAATGAATTGTATATTTCTTTTCTTTTTTTTTGTGAGCTAGGAAACTATTATTCAAATAATAACTTAAGCACAACTAAGAGGATAATCTTTGAGTAATTTGTGTATAATGCACACATCAACCACAATATTCAAATTTTAATTAAATTCTCACAAATTTGTACCAAAAATCGAAGTCAGAAAATTCATGATTATGAGGATAATTTATGAAAAAAAAAAGTAAAAAATTTCCAAATAAAACTAATGTATCTTTACTCTGATGTATGATTAGTGCTTGCTTAGATTATAATAATGAAGAATAAGTTCAAAACAAACATGAATGATACATTAAAATGTAATGGATGTGGAAGAAGCGTTTAGGGTGAAAAAAAGTTGTTCGCAAGCGATGTGGGTAAGTTTTTCTTTTAGTAAAATTGAAAAAAGAATAAGAACAAAAGGTAAGAAATAATCTTAAATCAAGAGTGAGACCCGCACAGAATTATATAGTCAATTCAATATTATAGTGGGGTGTCAAAAGCCAATAAATGGGTAAAAATATCACGAGCCTATATTAATATAATGGGAAACCATGTAAAAATAACCTAAGCACAAATAAGAGCGAAGAGAATCATATTTGGTGTAATCAAATCTTTAATATGTGTCATTGCGCTACATTCTGTATCTTTTAACTGCTGAATTTTTTATTTTCATGAATCTAATAGTCTAATTTTATTTAATTTTCATGTCATCACTACACAATTTTTTAATTGATATTTTCAAAAAAGAATTAACCATACGACAGAGTTAAGTACATTACAAATTCTAAGCAGGAGGATAAGTTTTCAAAAAGACAAATATGAAAAAAAAAATGTTGTTTGAGAGGGTGTGGAAGTAGTGGTGCTAGAGTAAAAAATATATCTTTTGAGAGGGGTAAGGGTATTTTTGTCCTTAGAAAAATTAAAAAGATAGTTCATCACCCTTTTAATAAGGTGAATTTCCTTATTAATCCTACTATTTTTTGTTGGGGCAATATCTTCCATTCAAAGTGGCAAAGTGTCTCCAACCATTCGTGGGGTGGAAAAAGTGCGACCATGATATAACTATAGACAAAGATAATGGTATTTACAAATTCAATTAAGGCAATCATCTTCGCTTGGCAACACATAATCCTACCTTTGACGAGGCATCGACACGTGGCTCGCAGAGGTCACTCCTTGTGTCAAATCCAAAACTTTTATTATGTAAAAATGCATCGGTATCTCAAAATGACCTATATTTGTTTGGGGATCACCTACGTTGTTTGTGAAGTTTAATAGGATTCTGTGAATTTAATTAGCTTCATAAACAAGAGCCTCAATGTAATTAAAAGCGGTTAATCAGCCAAATTGGTTATCAACATGGATGATTTAAGGGGCTCACCAGGTTGTGCAATCGTCGTATAGAGTATGCATGCTAGTCGACGCATTGGAGCTCGGAAGAGTCTTGCAGGCATAATGAATGATTTGGGTCCGTGATGATCGGAAAATCAGACGTAAATTTGTTCCGTCGTGAATATTGCTTGACCAAGAGAAGACCGTTTGTCTCCAAAATTGTGCATCACTTAAGGTAAGAAATGCCATTTCTCACTTTGGTGTGCACGGGGTCACGATTTAGGAGACGATCAAAAGTTAACAACGAAATATGGGGTCGATATAATTTCCTTGCATGGGAAATTTTCGAATAAACTTACGTAAGATAAAAGTGTAAATAATTTACTGCCAAATTTCCAAAAAAGAAAAGAAAAGATGGCGGGTTTTTTTTTTTTTCGCCTGTCCTACTCTAATTCTCAACTCGTTCTCAGACTTTTACCTACCTCTTGCAGGGTATGAGAATCGAAATCCACATCTGAAACTATACGTTCCCACATTTAGCTCCACTAAAAAGGTGGGGATTCGAACTCCCCACCTCTCCTTTCTCAAATAGAAAGGGTGATCACTGGAGCAAATCCTAATGGTGAATGAAGTTCAATTGGTGGAATAATGGATAAAAAGAGAGATGATCCTCGATGTTAAGTCGATACGACAACGACATTACGATTGGCACGTTATGCTATAAGCTAAATGTCTACCTCTCCCAAAACGACGTCGATACGCTATAAGCTAAATGACTACCTCTCCCAAAACGACGCCGAAGCGTTGAATTTAGACTAGGGGTGAGTGGTTCATGGTCCGATTCGATCCAACCCAAGAATCGCTAACCGGACTGGAAGGACTGATTTCCAGTTTCTAGGACCGAACCGGCTAGTCTTGAGACCATGGATCGGACCGGACCACCGGTTCGATCCAATTCCAATAGGATCAATATTAAATATTATTTGTGAATTGGAAATCAATTATTCCGTTCTTTCCTTTATAGTTCTGATTTGATCTCATAATGTCGTGTAAAAAATTAAAAAATATATATAATATATAAAAAAAAATTAAACAATCGATTTCGATGAGATCAATAGTAAATATGATATATATTAAATATATATATTTATCGATCCGGTCTAATTTAATCCGATCAGATTTTGATTTGAGCGGTTCATCTTGCTCGCGCCTTAACCTCGACCGCCTTGCCGCATGCCTTGCTTCGCTGACCGCTTTTTTTCCACGGGAGAAACCTGGAAAATCCTGACGTCTTCCGTTGAATAAGTTGAACTCGAATCTCTCTCTCCCGCACGCTAACGCTGACGCTCAGGCTCGCGCTCTTCCCAGCGATCATCGTCGAATCCAAAGCCGATCCTCACCGATTCCACCCTGGTCCCGCAGGTTTGCCTTTAGCATTCCGTCGAATCACGGCGTTTTCCCCGTGATGCGATCGAAGTTCTTGTGATGAACGATGGACCCCGGAGGAAGAATAGCTCGTGGTGGAGGAGAAACGAGCTCGCCATTGTTCGTGAGTGCCGTTTCTTCCACGACCCGCTTGTTGATCGGCGCTTGCTTCTGGGGTTTGTTTTCCCCCGTCTTCAATCTATCTTGAATGGTGGGGGTTTCGAGAAGGCTTCGTCTCTCGGTGATCCGCTGCAATCGTTGATTGACGAGGGCCCACTCGGTGAAATTGGGTTTGTTCGTGTTAGGGTTTTTGTGCGGGTGCTGCGAACGGTCTTGTGTTCCCGTGAAATGGGAAGTCCTCTCTTTACATGTCAAATTGAACGCCTCCGCTTCCGCTTCGAGCGCCGTTGAGTGTTGATTGGTGTTGTGCCGACTTGGGAGTGCTTCTTCGAATTTTGTGTTGTGTTTGTCTTATTGGTGTTTGGCTTGTACCCAATTGATTGCAAAATATGGTGTGTGGAATGAAACCTTATTAGCTTATCAAATGATTTTCCTGCTGGAATTCTCTATTCGCCGCTGATTTTAACTAGCGATCGTCACGAGAATCGTGGGCATGTTTCGATGTGGAAAGGACCTCTAGAGCTTGGATTCTCTGAATTTTTTTGCTCTCCACATGTCACGTGTTGAAGGGGCAAAATTTCAATAGATGTGCTTGTAAAGTATATTTAAGTATGTTAAACATTGTGAAAGCATATAACTATACTTGAGTTTGTCCTCTTTTCAGTATATTATTGCCCCCTATTAAATTAGATAGGTGCTCCAGATTCAATGAACATATTTCTCTTATGCAGGGACAGAACTCTTCTCTGGGATATGATGGACTCTTCCCTCAGCTTTTTACCTCCATGCCTTCATTAAATGAGGCTGCTTCTTATCTTTCACAGACAACTTCATACATAACTGGCTGCTTTTCGGATTGTTCTGGTAATCTTCTCTGCATTGTGCAATGTTCTGTTTTGTTGCTTCATGTAGGTTCTCTCTCTCTCTCTCTCTCTCTCACACACACACACACACACACACTCGAGCACACAGAAGTAAAAGGAAGAATCCAGTGAAATTATTCCATGAAGAATTCTCCTATGTTGTTTCTCTGCCTTCTTTAGTACTGGGAGCTTCTAAACATAGAAATAGTTATTGAACTGCCCGATCAATGTCCTTTCAAACTGTTGAATTGAAGGTCTATGAGAATTAGCTAGAGAGAAAGGACTCAAAGACTATAATTTTCAATTTTAAGCTGGATAACTTTCTTCCTTTCAATAAAGTCTCCTAACAAAAGAAAAAATCTCTTTCTTGGGATACATTTGTTGTCCAATGTTGCGGGGGTATCTGCGGCACTATTGTTTTGGGTTCACCATATGACAGATAATTTCAGTTAATAGGAAAATGTTTACGAGTTGTCCTGTAATAAGTTCAATAATTCAAACTACTATGCTACATGCGGTGGCTACTAACTTAACAATAGCTTCTGCCAGTTGTAGTCGGGATCAAAGGAGTTGGAGAAGAGCAGATAAACTGGACATAGCTAAATAAAAGATCTAAGCACATAACAGACACAGTCCACCTTGAGTCCGTTTCATCCCTAGATGTTCTAATATTTTGTTACCTTTTCATATCTTCTTGTACTTTCACTTCTTATACAGTATTTGTTTTCCATCCTGAGGCTACTTTTTCAAGCTTTCTGTGTTGGATGATGAGATGATGAATTCTTGTGTTATTGCAGTGGAATCTACTTCTGGTGAATCTGAGCATTCTTTGCTACATGAGCAGGAGTTAGTGACTTTTGCTTCTGGACGAAATGGAAGACGACTTGCAAGCAATCGACTTTCTTTTAATGAAAGTTCAGCGTCACATGGATCATCTTCTAATGAAATTGATGCCCCTCCTGCAGTTGATGAAATAACAGGGGATTCTGCTGGGAGTTCATCTGTAAATACGAATGCACTTGTTGTTTCAAATTATGCGGGGTCCAACGGAATTTCCATGTTTCAAAGGTAGTGATTCACACTAAATCCTATGTCTTTCCTAATGGGACATTGTAAAGTTGTTTGGATGTTTTACTACTATATGAGCGATTGTTGTTGGAGAACTTTTTTTTTCTTTTGCCTTCCTTTGATTCAATGGTTGGGCTATGCATTAGGTGTTTTGTCGTTTTTAATTTAAAACTTTAGATCTGTGATACTGGGATTTTTTCTTAGTCCTTGATACCAACATCAAGGGATTTTGTTGACTAAGCGAGCTGGCAACTTCTGATGCTTTACTTATCCTTAGATTAGGTAGTGTTGTGGTGACATTACTGTTTTTATCCTAATCTCAGTCTTATCGAACGAGCACGGAGGACTGTTCGCGGGTCTGCAGATGATATAGGATGGCTTCAACGATATCCAGGATTGCCTCCTGTTGAAGATGGAACTGAAAAGTTCATGAAAATATTAGATGACATCAGGTATTTTAAACATTTAATTTATACTGTGTGTCCCATCGGCTAGCTTGGTCGTGCATGCTGCAATTACTGATTACTTTGTTCTTCTCTCTGTCAGACATGGCATACACAAGTTGCCTAAATCGGTTGTGTACTTGTTGGTTCCAGGTACAAATTGCTGCTATCGCGTGAATTTTTCGTAAGGTCTTGACTGGTTTATTCTCTTTATATTAGTGACAGAATTTTGAGTTTTCTGGGAAAGAAGCCATAGTAAAGCCATGGGGACTTTTGGGTCTGTCAATTATTTTTGTTGTCCTTAGACATTATTCTAAAGAGCATAAGGGCCTGTTTGGCTCTTGCGGAATTTCTGTGAACATGCTATGCACTAGGTCTGGTGACATTTTGGAAATTGTTTATAGATGGAAAAAGGAAACTGTTTCCAGTTTTAAAGTTTGAAGAATGAACTTGTTATGAAACTGGAAACTGTTTCCAGTTTTAAACTATTCACTTTTGAGAGAAGTTGGTTGTACGAATAGTGATACCTTGAACCTAATGCACTGCTCATCTTCAAATGAGGGGAGATTGGAGCTCCCCTTCAACATAGAGGAGTTGAAAGACCAGCGTTCTCATTCTGACACCACTTGTGGCTTAACTCCACACACTCAGTACATATTGGATTACATCTTTATTTGTACCTGTTTAAGGACTGAGCTGCAACTGCAGATGCATCGTCCTCAATCACCTAGGAGGGGAAGAGGCATGAGTTTCTTTTACCTTTTCATTTTGAACTCTTGAGTCTTAAAAAATTAAAGTAATTCTTTTATCTGTTTCCAAAGTGTCACCAAATAAGTTTCCGTTATCTATTTTCGTTCTTTAATGAGAATGAAAGTAGAAATTTCGAAATTCTCAAGAATCAAATAGGCCCTCAATTTATTGATTGATGCATTGAGACTCTGCTTATTTCCTATCACATTTATGTAATTGGCAGGTCTTTTTAGCAACCACGGACCAATGTATTTTGTCAATACAAAGATGAGTTTCTCAAAGATGGGCCTTGCTTGTCATATTGCGAAGATTCATAGCGAGGTACTTGTGATGATGCTTCTTCTATTGTATGTATCATTATGTTCTTGATGTTCCATTGAGTGTTGAGGTATTAATCTTCAGGCTTCAGTTGAGAAAAATGCTAGAGAGATAAAGGAGTATATCGAGGAAATATATTGGGGTGCCAAGAAACGTGTCTTGATTCTTGGACACAGCAAAGGGGGAATAGATTCAGCAGCTGCTTTGTCATTGTACTGGCCAGAGTTGAAGGATAAGGTAGCTGGGTTGGCCATTGCACAGAGCCCATACGGCGGTACTCCAGTAGCTTCAGACATTTTGCGGGAAGGACAACTTGGCGATTATGTTAGTTTACGGAAACTCATGGAAATTCTGATCTGTAAAGTGATCAAGGTAAGAAGTTACTTATTTATTATGATTTGTGTTTTCTTTTCTCATTACTTGTTGTTTTCGAGTGTATGAGCTAGTCGCCTTACTTATAGAGCGAACTATTTACTTAACCCGGACGGTTCTTTGCTCGACACTTTCTGCTCATTGCTTTACACAAACAGTCTTGTAGGTTAAGGCTTTCGATGTAACCTCTTCTCCTCCTTAAGCATTGTCAATCTGCAACCGAATTGATTAACAACAGTCTAGTCGTTCCCCCCTGCTTACACCAGAGACAATTCCAACAAAATGATATTAAATGGTACAAAGAGGGAAAGACACATGATTTTGGCTCCAAACATGCGACATAATGGAAGATGAACAGAGACAATAATATGGAAGAGGAGGAGAAGATTTTAGGTGCTAATAGAATTTTTTACTCTTCTTTTACATATTTCACACTCTGGGCATGTTTTCCCATATGTGCTGGCAAATTTTAAATATATATGTGGCGAGGTACAGATCATTGGGATGACAATTGTATAGTGTGGAAGAACAAAACAGTAATCTCTTTGGACGGTAAATATTTGTTAAGGCGTTGATAATAGGCAGTCTTAGAAACATCTTTTCATGCTCATGAGCTGAAACTGGAAGCTGGGAGCCTGGGTATTAGATGGTCCTGTTCAATGTTCTCACTGAATGGTAGGATAGGTGCGGTTGGAGTTTGCAAATAGGCTGGCCGTGATTAAGACATGTTTCTTAGTATATCAGATTTCTCTTGTTTTTCCTATTTTATTTTATGTTTTTCACTTGAATTTGCTTGGTTGCAGTATTGGACGTCTCCTAAGGTTACCTGATTATTGCTTAGGAAGTTCCACAGCTATAATAGGATTGTGTTTCGTAACAAATTAATTTGACATTCATGATTATAATGTGAAGAAGGCGCTGTGAGCTCATTAGTATATACAATATTTATTCCATTTAACAGGAGTGCAAATATTTTTTTCCGCAACGAGTGCTTTACGCTCTATTTGTACAGGTACAAACGTAGTAATTCTCATTTCATCTGCATCTATAACATTTGAATTCCATTTTCCATCAATAGAAAGAGCCTTTGCACAGGCAATGTTAGGACCTGTGTAGTTCTCTAATCAATTAGTGGAATGTGAAGTGAATTTCTTAATGATAAATGCATGTTAATGGGTGAGCATTGGCTGTGGCCCGCGGTGAACAGAATTAAAGATCCTTCTTTTCTCTTTGAAAACCAACAGAAAGAAAGGTCTATTTCTCAATTCTCACTTTGAAGAAGAATGGTGTATGTCTCATGTTCTCGTACATCTTTTTGAAGGGTGACATGCAAGCTCTGGAAGACTTGACATACGAGAAGAGGAAAGAATTCTTGACTAAGCACCAATTGCCAAGAGAACTTCCGGTTGTTTCATTCCACACGGAGGCAGGCATCACGCCTGCAGTTATAGCATCTCTGTCTCATGTTGCTCATGCAGAACTTCCTTCCTTCTCGGCTGGTCAGCCTGCGAAGCTTCCTGTGGTAATGCCCCTTGGAGCTGCGATGGCTGCATGTGCACGGCTTCTCCAAGTCAGGTATGGGGAGAAGAGCGATGGGCTCGTTACGCGGCGGGATGCAGAGGTTCCAGGATCTGTGGTTGTGCGGCCCACACGCAAGCTGGATCATGCCTGGATGGTTTACTCGACATTGAGTGACAACCCATCTGAGGCCGACGCATCTAAAGTGTGCGAGGCTCTTCTAACATTGCTTGTGGAAGTCGGGGAGAACAAGAGGCAGGAGCTTGAAGCCAAAGATGAATAAAGATGTAGGGTATCCTTTCTCATCTTTACACCATAAGTTGTAATACTTAGATTATTTTTCTAAATTCTTAGATTGATGCCGTAAAGAGACTTAAACTAGGTCAGAGCCTTACATCAATTGATGTACATAGCTTTTGAGAAGATGTATCACTATTTGTACGACGGCTGATCTCATGTAAAGCGTAACTTTTCTGAAATTTATCAGAGTTACCTGAAATTACTAGTAATAGGAATAAATATACTTTTTGATTTTTGCATCAAATTTTTAAAATATAGTTGAAACTTTAAAAAATATTCTGAAAAAATATTTGTGAATACGTGTCAACATTAGAATATTGTGGAAATTCCAGATACTTCGAGGTTATCAAAAAATCGGTGCATTCGTGAGAATATTTAAATTAAGTAAAAAATCAGAAAGTAAAAGTATATGCAAGTACATCTTAAGATTATTGATCAGAAAATCTTTCATTTCATCTTTGGCTAAACTCTATCGAAAAGCAAGAGAAAAAAGAGGGATTACTTTATTGAATGCAAGCCTTCAATTTTCACCATCATTATAACTTTGGCAAATTTTGCCCAGAAAAGCACTTAGGTGAGCACTATCTCCTCCACGTAATATACCAGAAAATGATTCAAGTATATTCTAATGTTTGCAATCGATATAATATTTTTGGTTTTAATTATTATCAAATAGAATGTCACATGTAAGAATATGATTACGATGATCTATTATTCATCTTAGAAAATGAATTGTCAATTCTAAATAAAGCTTAAGAGTAATTCTAGTATACGATCAAAAGAAAATGCCTCCAGTGCTACATTTTGATCGTTTTAGGAAATTAATACATCATATTCTCGAGTTAAATATTCAATATTACTTCAGATTGTGTTAATAACACAAAGCGAAAGTGATTCTATGGTTGCTATATCAAGCCTAAATCACTAAATTTTTCAAAACTTTAATTGGTCAGCTGAATTAATTTTGTTGTGTGAATTTATTATTATTTTATACTATCTTAACCCTCGCAAAGCTATCCATCCCGTTGAAAAAGTTGGATTTTCTACTCGAAACTTTGCACTATAAATGAAATTGCAACGTCTAAACGAAATATAAGTAATTTTGACATTTGCTAAATTTGATACATTAATACTTCCTATATGTTTATATTTTGTTTCAGGGTCTGGAGGTTTCCCATGTACCAAGGCCATCTACTATCGAAGAAGACCAGTACAAATCTAACTCTCAAAGCTTCTAGAACATTTTCAGAGACAAGTAACATGGTAAATGTATCGGGTTCTAGAGAATTCTTGGCATAAATGCCGGTAGTTAGTAGATGGGGAGATGCAATATCCACCGCTTAATCTAAAGTTGATCAACGGTTATAATGAAGGGTCCTCTTGTATAAATAGGGAAGCTCTCTCCCTCATTTGTATCTATCTAAACAGTTGAATAATAGAAAACATTCTCTCACAAAGCTTCTCTCTCTGAAACACTTTCTCCTTTTGATCCCAAACAATTGGCCCATGACACTTTGCCTATTACAACTTTTTATTCATTATATCTTCAGCAAACTTCAATTCTGACTAGTATTTTCAATTTCAATTGAGTTTTACAAATTTTAAATGAAATTGTGAGGCTATAATCATTTCTAGACACAAAAATTTAATTAAAGATCAGATTTGCTTTCCTTGATTTATTTTTTTTGTTTAAATCACATTGTTTTCGCATGTTGGATGGCAAGTATGAATAAGATTTGACGAACAACTCACTTGTATATACTAGCAATCAACCCGTGTAAAGACTAACAAGAAAAAACTTCATTTACAAAAAGAAACTGCAATTTGTCATCCCATGTTTACAAAACATTTAACCAGTTCATGAGCCAACTTGACTAAGCAAATTAGGGCCAACCATATTGGGCATCATAGTTGAGATTAGCTAGATATGCATAGAGTCACTCAAATTGATGCCAACACCAACGAATGTGTAGTTGAGATTAGCTAGATATGCATAGAATGAAGTGGGATGTACTTGGCATGGAGGATTTGAAAGACGAGGCAAGTGCGGCCAACGCACAGTTGCAAGGTAGCCACACGGTGGATGATGCCAGGCTCGAGGTTCAAGCGCCACTCAATGTCAAGGGCCAACGACGAGCCAATTCAGCCAAAGCACGTGGGCACGCTCGATGTCGATGATCCAATGGGTGACATCGGAGGGGTCATCGGCGATGCAGGTGCAAATATGATGACCGTAGAAAGTGATCTTGTGAAGAAAACCATGTTAACGGGTTTTGAAACGTGACAAATAAGGAAGGGAATGAGTATCAAGTGGCTATTAAAGAAACCGAGAATGACACTGTTTTTATGTTGGGAAAAGAATTGAGATTGAGTGGTTTAAGTAGCTGTGAGGTGGTGTTAAAACAAGTTGCGTTCTAAAATAGGGAATGTTTGCTTATTGAATCAAACTAGGAAATATTTTCCGTTTTGAAGATAAATGGTACTTACCCATTTCTCACAGCATCGTTAATACGTGTACGTGCCAATTAAATAATTTCCATCTATTGATGAATTTATGAAGGATTTGGGCGAGACCCGTGTACATGTTAAAAAAATCACGGGCATTCTTGACATGATATTTATTCAATAAATTTTTTTTCCACATTTTGACATATAAATTATATATAAGCCATTCCATGAATCTGGCTATTCTATTGTTATAATGAGATAAACAAAGCTCTAACATAAGTTTGGGCTTTTGCTACGCAAGGCTGCTTGCTGTTTGGTGCTGATTTACAAATCTTTCATGCTAATGTAATGAAGCTCAAAGAGACTAAAACTGTGAATTCAAATTCCTCCTTGCTTGTCCACTTTAGATTTGTAATAAGGTACCAAATTGCCCGACACATTTAGCAAATTTCCCAATGAGAATTCGGCCAATCCTCGCGTTTCTTACGAAAGGCTGCGCATGAGAATGCCTTCAAATGTAATGCCAGGTCCGAATGCCAGTGCAAGCCCCCACTCCTCACCACCCTCTCTCTTCAGCAGCTCATCTCTCATGTTCTCGATCACGTAGAATATGGTGTTGCTGCTCACGTTCCCATAGTCCATCAGCGCCTTCCTGCTGCATTCCAATTTGTCGCTCCTCAGCTTCAGCGTGTTCTCCAGCTTGTTCATGATCGCGGGCCCGCCCGGGTGGACCGCCCAGAACACATCGTTGAACCCCGCGCCGAGCCCGACCGTCGCCATGAGGCCCTTGCAGAACTCCTCGATGTTGGCCTCGATCTTCTGGGGCAGGTCTCGTCCGAGCTTGAAGTAGATGCCCTCGTCCGAGAGACGGCCGTCGATCACGTCGTGGGTCCCCGGGAGGAACCGCTGGGCAGCGTGGCTCAGCTCCATGAAGGGGGACTCGCCATGGCTCGGCAAGGGGTCCGCCCCGATGATCGCCGCCGCCGCGCCGTCCCCGAACAGGGCGGCCCCCACGAGGTCGTAGGGGCGGGCTTTGTTCGGGGGCCGGAAACCGAGGATGGTGGTCTCGGATGTGGTCAGCAGGATGCGGCTCCCAGGGTTGTTCTCGGCGATGTCCTTGGCAACACGGAGGCCGGTGACACCGCCGTAGCAGCCGAGGAAGTAGAGCATCACCCGACCAACGTCGCTCCTCAGGCCAAGCCGGGTCGCGAGGTGGAGGTCACCGCCAGGCAAGCGCAGCTCGCTCGAGGAGACGTAGACGAGGTGGGTTATGTGCCCCAGGGGCCGGCCCCATTGCTTGATGCAGGAGAGGCTGGCTTGGAGGGCCATCTCTGTGACTGCTGGGTTGGCTATCTCAAGCCTTTGGTTGAGTGTGGGAGAGCCTTCCCGAGCCAGTTCAGGGTACTTGTCTAGGATCTCCTTGGACATCACTGTGTATCTTGTCTTCACAGTAGTGGTTTTGCCTGCCAAAAGCAGAGAGAAAACTCTCATGGTGCTAAACTCACAAGGGCAGAGCAAGTAAGCAATGAAAATAAGTAGAGGCTCTCATTTTCATTACCTCGGTGTTTGCATGTCCCCTGAATCTAATGATACCATTACAATAAAATCTACCACAATTGTGGAGTCTACAATGTGAACAGGGTGGCTGTAGTTCGACGAAGATGTTCTTCAAATGTTAACCTAGGTTAATCTAGGAATATATGAGTACTGCGACTAGTGTTGCTAACTTAGAAGAATAGGAAAGGTTACGGTACAACCCTTGTATTTTGGTTGGGTTAGTAAATTCAGAAATATATTGGTTCCCTTCTGCAAAACAGATTCTTCAAATCGCGTTTACTTTCGTCGTATGCATTCTAGGGACCGAGGGAGAATGGGGTCAAGGTATTCGGTGAGCGGTACAAAGTAGCTATGCTTACAGAGGCGCTCAAGCTTCTCCTTGATCGAAGCGTCCTCGCATTTGGTGTCGCGGATGAAACCCTCCACCAAGCATTCCTGCGGGATCACTTGGCTGGGGAAAGCCTTGCCAATCGCGAGGATCGTGGCCTTTCCTGGAGTGGGAGACCGCTTGGTCGAAGCAGGACGAGACTTGGCAGAGCCATTGGCGTCGACTTTCGACATCTCGTGCACCCAAAGGATGGAGGAGGAGAAGCCGCTCTTGAAGATGAAAGGGTTATGTGGTGGATCCTCTGTTGGAGCATGAGCATATAAATAAGAGCTCAGGCTTGCTCTTGCGGAGAATTGAGTTTCCAAAGAAAGGAAGGGGGCATTGAACAAGGATGAATGATTAGTTTTATGCGATTCGGTGCGTTCTTGTTCGTGGAATAGGAAGGTGATGACTCCGTTTATTTTACTCCTTGGGCCAATGAGAAGAAGCAATATATCTTTGAGGCAGTAATCTTTCCCTTCTCCATGTTGTACACGCTCCAACCATTTCTCACTTACCACTCGTTGGTTTATATTATATAACGTGCGAGTTCCCATTCTGTGAGTTCTTTTCATCACCTTGTACTGAATTGAAAGTCTAGGCCTAGCCAATAGGCGAAGTCGGGGCGAGTATTCACTTGGTAGGACACTCACTGTCCACCATTTTATCGTCGAACGGTATCTTTACCATCGAAGCTTCATACAAATTGTCATTTCATTTTTGAAGGGCTCGACCTCGACTATCGAAATTCAACCACCTAGATTGGTAATTGTTGTCTTGTTGAGCTGAACTATGGTTAACAGTGGCGCAGATCGAGCTCTATTCAAGTACATAAAAAGATCAAACAAAGAGGTCCGGTATAATTAGTCCCCGCCTATTGTCCATTTATCAAAGAAAGGACATGGCAAAATGGTGCTTTGTTAGATAAGTATGTAATGACGCTGTGAGCAAATTACACGCTCTTATTCTATCTTTCCATTCCCAGCGTAAAGCTGCATCATACTTTGCAAACAGAAAATAACTCCATGCTTACGGCCTCTCTTCGGGTATGGCCAGGAGCTTTCCACGCATTGGAAAAATTCTTTGCTAAAGTAAATACCCGTCTATCCCTCTCACTTGTTAAATAAAAATTGAATTAAATGCGGGCCCGAAAAGGAAATATTTCAACAAGATAAGGCGTGCTGCTACCCGAGGACACAATCCTCGAGACCAGTTCTATCTGAAAAATGTTTGTTGTTCAGATTAGATCAATTGTAGCCAGAAAGGCACATCTTGAGCCTTATGTCGGACAGAAGAGTCTGGACCTAGGCAATGAATAGGTGATTCAGCGGCATCGGTGACATTCATGGACCATCACGGACCATTATCACTAGCTCAATTCTATCCAAGCAAACGAAAATCGTTGCTGACTTAGGGAGAAAGAAAGTGGCACAATCTATTCATATGGCAAATTCTGGCAGCTTCCTCGTTTGCAAAAGAGTGGAGATAACAAATAAATACATGACCCTTTCCCAGCATAAACATACAAAGGACCAGAGAAGGCTCTCCCACAGGTTAAACCAGAGCACCAAATCCGCTCACCTCCATCATCTGGGGACCAACGCCGATAATTGCTGTAAGCAGCAAGCATGACTTCAGAGGTTACGATGAGGATCTATAATTTGATTCGACCATCACAACTCCAGTGTGAGAAACTGTGGGAAACCGTCACTTTCAGCAATGTTATGGGGTCAATGACAGCAACCGGTGTCATGACTGACGTCGATAATAGTACCTGTTCAGAAAGGTAGAATTGGTTGAGAGAGAGAGAGAGAGAGAGAGAGAGAGAGAGGAGGGAGGTTGAGAGAGAGAGAGAGAGGGAGGGGGAGGGGGGAAGGGAAGGCTAGGACATACACAAATATCTTTATGCCAAAGATGGCGGCATATTTCCGAAGAAGGCGTTCCACGGTGTACCATTCTGAGCGATCTGATCCATCTTGATAACCAACACGCGGCATGTGAATTGAAGCTTTTGGAGAGAGAAAGAGAGGATGAGCAAAAAAATTTGGAATTTTAATGCAGAAAGTTCTCAATTCCACAACAACGTCAACACACTTGTCAGTGTGCTCTGCGAAGAGCAAGGATTGATCTTAAAACAAAACCAGGACATGCTTTCAGTGTAAAAGTACTGTTGCATATGAAATTAAGATGTGTGGAGAAGGATGAAGCAGAAGGATCATATGTTATCATCTTATAAAGCACCCAACCAATGAACAGAAGCATTACCAGAATTCTGAGAAGCTGAATACGATGCCTTTGAGAGGCAACGTTCCAACTCAGGCAAAGAGATGTTGCTTCGGGGAACCTTACGCCTTGGGTTATACGATTGTACAACAGCTAAAGCCACCCATTCAGTATGCTCATCACTCACATTCTGCTCGCGTTTTATGTCTGCAGTGCACCCTATTCAGCAAAACAATGCTATATGAAACAGAAAGGAAACTCAAAGTCTCATGACAGTTAAGGATGAGTCCCAAAACCATACTCTTAATCAGGAAGAATTTGCGTGCATATAAGGCCAGGATAACCCCCGTAAACAAGAAATGGGATGACATTAACAACCACTCTCACATGCAAACCTGACAAAACTTAGTTAAAGAACACACTAGAATAGAATGCAATGAATAAGATAAACAACTATTCACACACAGAACATAGGGAATTGAAATTTGAAGTTGATACCATGTTAAAGAACTCAACCCAAAATATTTTAGGTGGAGGAAGTGACTGTTAAATTAAAGGATTCAATCCAAAAGGTTTTAGTACGAGGAAATGACTGTATCTAAGACTTATGTAAACTCTGCAAAGTTATGGGCTAAGCCCAAGACAAACAAAGAAGTATCCATAATTCATGAATGAATGCTTATAGCACCAAAATATCTAAAACGACATATTCATTGTACTAACAAGACTTTCAAACACCTCATATGACATAACTGAAGACCATTCAATTTTCCTTTCTGCTCAGACGACAGCATATTATGTACTAAGCTAGGTATTCTAGTAAGAGAACCGAGATCTAAAATGGCTAACCATCAATCTTTATGAGATGAAGATCACCAAGATGCAGGTCCCCAAATTCGGCAGCACGTTCATATGCCACAGGAATATCTGAGGACAGTTTCGCCAATGCATCGAACATCCCCCCATGGCCCCATGTCCCAGAGTTGTCGATGCAACTGCCAGAAATAAGTGATTCAACCATTAAGAAATTGTCTATTTGAAGCATGACATCCTCAACTATCAGAACAAACATTGGCAAGGTATGGCATATGGAGATTGGAGACGTGAGAGGCTCTATAATTGGTAGAGCACCCTCTTTTTCAGGAAGATAACTAACATCACAATCCCTGCACTTCTCATGTGTTTCATTGAAAATTGTGCTTTAGCTCATGTGAGAGGTTTCCTGAGGGTGTTTTAGAAAGTGAATCTCAAAGCGAATTGGACAAGGTTGGAGCTTCAACTTTTGAGGAATCTGCTTTCCTCTGAAAAAGGAATATGAAACAAAAATAAGATGGTCACTCCAAAAAATGGGCAATTGAATTGTGAACCTGAGTGAGACTGCGCCAAGCTCAATGAGACAATTACAGTGCTCTTTAAAAATCGGGAATGCACTCTGAATTAATTTCAACAAGGAAATGCATTCAAGACAAAAATTGATATCATCTCATTTACTGTGAATTCTTGATTGCAATAGATAGTAATAAATGTACAGAATAGTAACCTTACATAATTAAAAATTCAAGGAAAGTAATTTAGAGCTAATCCAATTCTTACGTGAAATTACACATTCCTTATTGCAATGAATCCTAAAGCACATTATGAATTATTCTGGGGCTTTTATATAAATTTTTATTGAAAATAAGAGGGGGAAGTTGAGAAAATATGGGGCCGAGGGCCCACTTACAACAATTCAAAAGATTCATATGTAATATCATATTTAAAACAAATTGGACAAATGTAGAACTCCAAATCAAATATCTAACCTGAATATGATGGTATTTTCAGAAGGACAAACTTTAGATGGTTGTGTGCAATCCCCATAAACAAAATTGAGAGAACCCAAATCCAATGATAAGTCACTGTCGACTGGCAAAATAGGTTCCTTGACAGATGATGAATTATATCCAAGGGATTCCCACTTTAACAACTTTTTTTCCTCTGCCTTCTTCTTTGCATCCTCAATACTTAAACGCCTACCCTCAGGCTCTAAGACCCTCCTGGGCTTCAAAAGCTCATTCTGTTCAATACTAGCCTGTGATGCGTCCTTAAATTTTTCAACCCATGAAAGATAAGAAGACTCATCAAAACCAGGATCAAAAGCAACAGAAGCAGAACTTCTTTCCGCAATAAGTTCGCCAGTGTCTGATACATTGGCAGGATCTATCTCAAATTTCCTCTCATCCTTGCCCAATTCACGGCGCATTGCAATTATCTTTTCAGCCATAGCATTCACTTGAGACAGCTTTGATTCAGCCGACTTTCCATTAATCTCAGTAGGATCAAACATTTGCAGCCCATATATGATGGAACGAAAATCACCAGTTTCAACAGCTTCACTTTCATCTCCCTTCTCTGTAGAAACATCTCCTATGACATTTTGGCTGAGGAGCATTTTTCTCTGTGCTCTCCTCATGATGACCTTTCATTGATGAAAACTTTACAGTAAGTACAGATCGTCAGTGCTCGCATCAAAGCCTTAAGTCTTACCTCTTCAACTGTATGTGCCGTGACCAAGTTTATGGATAACACGTGACTTATTTGACCTATCCGGTGAGCTCGCTGCAGAGCCTGCTTGTCCACCTGGGGATTCCAATCTTGCTCGAAAAATATAACCTATTCAAAAAATTAAACTAGCAAAGATCAATTTGATAGAACGGCCACTACTCGGAGTACTTGTAATCATCGGTACAAGTTCATATTTAGTTTACAGTATCACGCATGAAGGTGACCATATATTGTAATTACAAATTAAGCACATGGTGCCGCAAAAAACGTCACCTATTCAGTCTCAATCTCTCGATTTCTATATGTTATCAAAGCAGAACATTCCGTGTTCAGAACTCTATGGGTCCCTCAATATCTCATTTGCTTTGCTTTAGTGTTAGGCCAAATTCCAGTTCACACAGAGACAGATGGGGCTTTTAGATATAATTTAACCCCGCCTCACCAAACAACTGAATCTTTTGAATAACTTGGATGTGGTCTCACAGAGTTTTTCCTGATCATCAAATCATAACTCGAACTTTCTCCTAAATGGCTAGCCTAAAATTATTTTCTGTGATAGCATCACATCCATCATCACCAGTGTCAAGATATTTCTTCATAATCATTGCCTCCAACTTATAATTTTTCAGATTAAAATATTTATAGAGAACACACAAACTGGCGTCAACTTCTACCGACTTTCCTCTTAGAACTTTACCAATATATGTATTATATTTTCCTTTGCAAAAATTCTAGAAAAAACTTCCCAAGTAAAGGAAGGATGAAACTATCGCTGCCAAGCTCATTTTTGGCTTGAAAAGTCAGCAGTCCGCCTCTGCCATGGCATACTCAAATCGTGACCAGATAAATGTAAAACCAAATACTTTACAGTCTCTCAGATTCAAGCAGTGTCATACTGCAATAGAGAGACTATCATGGTTGTGGTCTATGCTCTATTCTTTGTTGTCGTAACAATGTCGCACATGCTCCTTTACATTCAACAAGCAGCCTTGATACATATCACCACTAAGTTTGATTCCCAACTAGTGTTGTCCCACAGAATGTGTATTCAAATATGTATGTGAGTCCTTTGTGGCTACCGAAAACCAATGTTCAACCAAATGTTTAAATGACTGGGTAGAAGCCTTGAACGGGCCCGCCTTAGACAAGAAGATAGCTAAACCCGAGCACGACTTTCGAGGTAATTGTTAGCCATGACATACAGGCTGGAGAGCATATGGTTCATCACATATTACTGGGGGGAAAAAGCAGACCGATTAGCTTTTTAATGAGATACTCACCGTATCAGCAGCTACCAGATTTAAGCCAACCCCACCAGCTCTTGTGGATATCATGAAAACAAATGCACCATTTTGATTAGGTCCAGAGTTGCAATCTTCTTTTATTGATTGTTGGCTAAAGCTTCTAATTGCAGCAAAGCGTTCTTGAGCACGAATTGATCCATCAAGACGCTCATAAGAATATCTCCGCAGCTCCAGATAATCCTGTATTGCATTTGAAAAATACTCTCAGCTAAACAGATGCTGTATAAGACAAATCAGAATCAGGAGGATCAGAACCTGTAGAATGTCAAGTGTGTGGGTCATCTGGGCAAAAAGAAGAACACGGTGACCAGAACTATGTAGCTTGCGGAGGAGTTGATCCAATATTATCAGTTTACCACTAGCCTAATTATGAAAGTAGAGACAAAAGGAAATTGATTAGAACTAGGCATAGTTCAGACAAAGGTCGAATCTACTCATGGAAGCCAACTTAAGTAGACAGTTCCACAGTATAGCTCAGTCCAGACTCAACAGCTTAAGAAAGCAAATAATTCCTCGTTCTTTTCCTCCTTCCTTGAGCCTTCCAACTACAAGGGACCCAACCTCTGCAGAGAACTTTTCTGGGCAAATAAAAATGAGGAAGCGTCTAAAATTTCCATTTGGCCCAATCAGAACAACGTTCCTGTCAGTAATAAATTTGTAATACCATTCTTAATTTCTAGTAACAATGATAAGATTGTGCAACCTACTACCAATTGGTTAGGCATACAGACATACTTTACTAACAATGTCAAAAACTAATGACAATCAATGTTCTAGTAACTTACCAACTATGTTATACATTCACAACTCAAAACTAAATCATAGCAGTAAACGGTAATCTACTATTGTTTTTGTAGATGGTAAAATTGTAATTTCTTTGGTAAATTAGAAACAGGTAAGCGCCTATTTGTAAAATCTAAAATAAGTGGCAATCTACTGTTGGATTTGTTGATAAAATTGCTTTTTCATTGATAACTTTCAAACAGTTATGCACCTACTTGTAAACTATAAAACTAACTAGCACTCTACTATTGGGTTTGTGGATAGTAAACTTGATATTTCCTTGGTAACTTACAAACAGTTATGCGCCCACACTGAATCTAAAAATAAGTGCTAATCCACTATTGTGTTTTTAGAAGGTATAATTGTCATTCGTTGGTAATTTACAAACGGTTACGCGCCCCCTTGTAAAACCTAAAAATAAGTGGTAATCTACTGTTGGTTGTCAATGGTAAAATTGTTAATTCACTAACAACTTACAAATAGTTGACCAGATTAACACATTTTTTATCACTTTTTACTTACCATGAATAGTAAAAATCTACTACCGATGTTACATATCTGCCATCCACGGAACAAATTTCCGTTTTCAGTGAACAGAATTTAAGAAATCTGCTTAGAAGTGATCCTACCTCAACCAAATGTTCACCTTCTTCATATGGTTCAGGTTCAATACCTGGGAATAGATATGGGTGGCTGCAGGTTTTTCGCAACTGCATCACCTACAGACAAGCAAGAAAATGAGAAATACAAAGAGGAATAACTTCAGCAAATTTGACACATCAAATATAGTCGGTAACTTTGGCCCCATAGTGGAAATATAAAACATATCAACTATAGCCTTACAACAGCAAGAGGAATACGATCGACCTAGAACTCCAACTATGACACCACAAGATATTAGATATCATTTGTGTGGAATAATGGGAAATTCTCTAGTCTATGATTAAATTCAGGAATGGCAAAGCACCACAGAGTTTTTGAGACAATCAACCGCCTCAAATGATCTCATATGACTGAAAACATTTTTCTCCAGCCAGTGCATGTAAGGCATGTGCTCACTGCTTCCACAGTTTAAATGCTTGTTATCCATATTTTGGTGACACATTGCTATTTCCATCAACTCGATCTTTTCTTTCTATAGTTAAAAGATAGAACTATAGGGCAACAAAGGAGTGAAAATGCATATACAGAAAGAGCTCACACAAGTATGCCCATAGGTCATATTAGTCTTATTGATCTTAAAGAATATAAGAACGCAGTAGTGCTAATTTTCAGACTACGAACTGGATAGCGTACTTTGGTTGTGAACAAATTACAGGAACAACAGGTTTCCTCTTCCATTGTTAACCAAAAGAGATACCGGACCTAATTTACAGTCAGAATATCGAACTATTAACATTGACAATTTATATAACAGCCTGATGGTAATGTCTTCTTTTTTTATGTCAATTAATAAGGACATCGGCCAAAAGAGAATCCATCTTAGTGTTTGTGGGAGAGACAATAGTCTCCCGAAAATGGAATTAACAGTGAGGAGAAACCTGCCAATGCTTCTTTCATTCCTAAACCAAAGGCTAATGGCTTTCATTCTGTCTAGAAGCATAGTTTTACAAGTTTTACAAGCCATAGCCATCTCCTTTTAGGGATGACAGCAGCCTAGGCCTCTGCACTTTTTCGACCCATTTAACTCTTGATAAGGGCTTAGGGTATATGGTCAAGCTTTGGACCAAGTTACAAATATCGTACGATTTTTCTGTAATTAGGATAAATTATTAGGCTTTCCTTGTTCAAGAAAAGGATCTGAATATGGTTAATTGGCCAGCAACAACTGCTGACCAGAATCTATCACCTCAAGTTGAGCTTCAGTTCCCACGTTGGACACAGGAGTTGAGTCTGGTATGGGTTCAAGAGTGGGCAATTCTGCTTATGATTGAGGTTCTATATTCGCCGATCCGAACTCGTCCTGCTATTGGCTAACACCCCAACGTCTCCTTTCAGCTTTCCAACTAAATGTTCGACAACATTATCCTAATAGTAATCAGAACAGCAGAACATCCATGATCATAGAAAGTAAAGCATCTCTGTATTCAGCACAGTTTGTAAGGTAAATAGCAACTTCCATCTTGAAAAAATTGGTAGATTCACTCTTACGATATTCTGCAAGGATTGAGTACTGGATGCTCCAGAAGAGAGTGCAAGAAGTTTTGGGAGCTCTTTTTTCAGTATTGACAAGTACACCTTTTTTTGCAAGTCAACCATTGGAGCCATTCTATCAAAAGAATGTATCATAGCAACCTTTTAGTACATCCCAGGATTAATTACTTTATCGAAAAAGAATACAAGCATATCAGATTTTAAATTCTACTAACCCCAGCTAGACAACCTACACTGTTATCTCAGTAAGAGGAGGCAGCACCAATGTCCCACCCTCAATAAGTTTAGATTTAGTTCGGCGTAGCATAAATGCTCTCAATATACGTCTCAAACTTCTGACCTGCTTGCTGACCTCCATTTCATCATGAACTGCACAAGACCAGGTAGAACAATTCAAATGATCACCTCGGTAGCTATAGTAATGGTACGTTTGCAAATATAAGTGAGGAGGGACAGAAAGACAGAAGACATTTAAGGTTAAATCAAGCTAAATCAAGTTTTTGTACCAACTAAAGAGAAAATAAAAATGACTACTTTTTTGGGTAAGCTATTTTCACCTGTCGTGGACTTGATTATGGAGGCATTTCCTCTTTTGAGGAAAAGCTAGAGTTACCATTTCTAGCAAGAAGTTTTTCGGTACCAAGAGCTCACTGTCTAATAGTGGGCTGCTACAGCCAACAATAGTAAGTTCAACTTTGTGTATTTAACTCTTTCATTCATTACAACATATCATAGCCACAGCTCTTCTAAACTAAGACAAAAATAAATCCTTCTCCTAGTTGCAGTACACAAATGTCAAAGATGATTGAAACTACTTCAATAAGGGGGGTCCTAGAAGTCTCTACGCATTCATTGCTATAAGATACATTCCAAATAATATATCGAATACTCTGAAACATGATTTATCGGTAAGTCACCCCCACTTTTGAATTTTCGTGATTTTACTCCTTATACTTTGTGTCCTAGTGAAAATAGTCTAATTGTCCCACCTCCGTCAGGTTTCTAACAGAGTTAGGTAATGTCACAACCTCTAAAGTTGCCACATTGGATCATTACACTAAAAGCCCTAACAAGA
Organism: Syzygium aqueum; assembly: GCA_031216185.1. Taxonomy (NCBI): domain Eukaryota; kingdom Viridiplantae; phylum Streptophyta; class Magnoliopsida; order Myrtales; family Myrtaceae; genus Syzygium; species Syzygium aqueum. Next base: position 21,946,670 of record CM062234.1, read on the forward strand.
GTTGAACACTAAAAGCCCTAACAAGACTCTTCTCACTAACATAAAGAGTACTTTCAAGTCACCACCGTTAGAGTGTATGGAGTTACTTACTGAAACATCCAAAAGTGCAGTGAATGTCTGAACAAATTTTCATTTTACATCAAAAGAGGCTACTAGAGTTTGGTAGCTTCCACTATCAACCTTTCATCGTTAAACTTTATATTGGTCTGATTTTCAGTATGACCATTCACTTGAGATATCTATGCAATAAGCATTTTCCAATGATTAGTTAAGAAGGCTTATCCAGCACTTGGAAAGTACAATTCAAACGATTAAACAATTTAGAAAGGGACTTCCACTTTTCGCCCTCCCTCTTAGGCTAAAAATGAGGCATAGATGTGAATAGATCAAACTTTGGAAGACTACATACAAGGAAACATCATTTTAGGAAGAAGCAAAACCAAAAGTAAATCAACTTTCACGCATAAGTATAGATAACCTGATGAAGGATCTGCAGCCTCCTTAAATGTAGAAAGAAACTCCTCCAGCGTACCAAAGACTAAAGGCAAACAAAAATGCATCAATGCCCATAGTTCAGTGAGGTTGTTCTGAATGGGAGTGCCCGTCATCAATAATCGCCTTGGAATAATAAATCGGTCCACGAGGACCTGATAGAGCACCTACAAAGTTTTTAGCATTTAGATGCTTCTGGTAATAATAACACATGGAAAATGATTATCTCCACAGTTTCGAAAGCACAAAAAATGAGAATGATAGTGCAGGGAAAAGCTACATCTCTTCATATGGTAAATATAGACAAAAGCTTAGATGAAGAATTACAAAGATATTGGCTAAAGATTGCCACTATCCACATGAAAAAGTGCATCTCCAAGAACTTATTCAGTTTGACTAGTATGGAGTTATAACTTGACCCATTGTGAAGGAAAGTAGAGTTACCAAATCTACTATATGAAGTGTCAAGCAACACTCAGCACAAAAATATGCAATACAATGTCTATGCAGTAGACCAGCTCAAATGGGCAGGAAGGTGGGACCTCTAACTTCGTCACCCAAGCCCGTCCACAATAGCAAAATCGCATACTGATATTTGGACTAGGCAGGTCTCAATCACGCCATTGGGCATGGCAAATCTTTTATGTGCATGGCCCTGTCCCAAACCCACCCATTTGACCTTTCGAGCCTAGAGAAGGCTGCCATGCTCAGGTGCCCGCAGATAATCTTACAAATTTCTCGTATGCAAGGACATACACTTGAAGGATTCTTAAGACGCTGAGCCTCATCAACTATCGCGTATTGCCAGGGTATTTGGGAAAGAAACTCCTGATCCATCAATGCAATGTCATATGTGGTCAATAGTACATCAAATGGTAGAGATAAAGCCTGCAAACAGATTTCACCCAAACAGTTGTCCACCAACAGTCAGCAACACATTTAAGTTAAAACCAGAAGAATTAAAGTGAATTATTCTTGTTCTGCTTCTATAAACTCACATCAGTTGATGAATGATGCTGTTCCACGTGATTGTACATCATTCTACGCAGACTGCGACGGCTTTCTTTCTCACCAACATACCTAAGAACCTTCAAGTTGGGGGCAAAATTGACTATCTCCGACACCCAGCCGTCAGTCACGCTAAGAGGACATAACACCACTAAGGCACAACAAAGAACAGAACAAGAAGGATAATCAGACTACTAACAGAAATACGGAACTAGTTTAGAATCATATCAAAGGAAACTCTTTCTAACTCACAAAATGGCCCGGATGACACTTGAGAAACCTTCAAATAGCTCAACAATGAAATAGCTTGCAATGTCTTTCCTAATCCCATCTGCGAACAGCTAAGTTAGATTGGCTTAAAAGGCATGGACGTGTGAAGATAAGGAAGTCCTTATTCTATTATACTCATAGACGCACGAGCAGCGACCAATTACTAGTGTCTTAGCAAGCACAAATGAGCGCATCCAACATGAGCAAATAAAGGGTGAAGTTCTTGCCGCTTGAGGGACATCATATGGAGTAGGTCGGCATTAAAGTACCCTCGAGTCGATAAACTCCAAATAGTAAGCCCGAAAGAAAGAAACAGACATGTGCCCAGATTATTGTAATTCAGAACAAGGTAGCAAGCTTTCCCAATTATTCTCACCATGACTGAAGTCCCAACTACAAAGTCAGTAGCACTTGCCCCTCTACAATGTATCGGGTAAACTAGCAGCTTCTACCAACAAAAAGAAAAAGAAAAACGAAACGAACATTGAAACAAATCCCAAATACATACTCCTAAGCAAAACGTTTCGCTGTCGACAGGTGAAACAATGAGCTCCCAAATTCAGCACAGAGTCGAAAAGGGAAACCGAAAAACACCGTACCTCATCTCCTGCGACACCAGAAATTCCAATCGTCAGAGTCGGTTCTTCCACGTTTTCCATCGACTATGGCACAGCTAAAGCGCGAGTTCAAAACGAAAGAGCAAAGCACTAACCGAGAATGACGTTGACGCCGAGGTTGTACCTCCTTATCAGCCACGCGACCCCTTCCGCCTGGTGAGGCTTCAAGGTCGCCCGAATCCCGAGCTCAGAACCGCCGATCGGCGCGCCGGCGGCGGCGGCGGCCGCGTCCGCCGCGAGCGCGACGCCCGCGGCCGCTTCGAGCCTCTGCTCGTACCTCATGTTCTTCGCTCCCTTCTTGCGTAGTTTGTGTGCTTCTTTTGAACAAGAGCTCGGAGGGGGAAGTTAGAAGCAGAGGGCGAGGCCGTTGTCGGGGTCGTCGAACGACCGGCGTGCTACTTTCCCGAATTTGCCCTCGCTCGGGATTTGCTGACGTGGCGCCGAGATGTTTCCTCGGCTGTCCACGTGGACGCCAGATATCTCCGCTCCAATTGGAGTGGGTAGATGCTCAGAAAGAGAAATTATCGGGTGCTCCCCAAATACCGTGTGACATTAGCCAGCCAATGTAAGCTCGCCACGTGTCTTGACGGTGTTAGACGCCACTCCGACGGTTTTTCGGCAAGACAAGTAACGGCGTTGGTGTAGGCGGAGTGGGTAATTTTGGATGGCGCCGATTGTCCACGAATTCAAATTTCAAACCATAAGGGTGCACTTGGAATCAATTCTGGAGCAAAATTTCTGCTCCAAAATGCATTTCGGAAAGAAATGTGTTTGTTAAAAAATTTCCGGAATGCATTCTGAAGTAATTTTTTCATTTTGGATGAAAAAAGGCGTTTGGTAAAAACACATTCTTTTTTTGCTTCCAGAATCAAATTTTGCTTCCAGAATGAGTTTTCCACAAAAAAAGAGAAGCTACAAAAAGTAGCTTCTCTCTTCCCGGAACTCATTCTGGCCATTTTTGGGTTACAAATTAAAGTTAAGATTTCGGGAAAATAGGAAATTTGGTGAATTTTTTAAAAAAAAATCAAAAATTTCAAAATTTCATAGAATGACTTAGAATACCTTTAGGCACATACTTTGAGTGAAATTTAATTTTTTTGAGTTACCCAAAAAAATAAAAAAAATCAAAAATTTCAAAACTTCATTAAATGGCTTAGAATACCTTTGGCTACCCACTTTGAGTGAAATTTAATTTTTTTGAGGTGCCCAAAAAAATAAAAAAAATTTAAAAATCTCAAAATTTCACAAAATGGCTTAGAATACATTTGGCCACTTACTTTGAGTGAAATTTAATTTTTTTGAGGTGCCCAAAAAAATAAAAAAAATCAAAAATTTCAAAACTTCACAAAATGGCTTAGAATACCTTTGGCCACCCACTTTGAGTGAAATTTAATTTTTTTGAGGTGCCCAAAAAAATAATAAATAATAAATAATTTCACAAAATGGCTTAGAATACATTTGGCCACCCACTTTGAGTGAAATTTAATTTTTTTGAGGTGTCCAAAAAAATAAAAAAAAATCAAAAATTTCAAAACTTCACAAAATGGCTTAGAATACATTTGGCCACCCACTTTGAGTGAAATTTAATTTTTTTGAGGTGCCCAAAAAAATTAAAAAAAAATAAAAATTTCAAAATTTCACAAAATGGCTTAGAATACATTTGGGCACCCACTTTGAGTAAAATTTAATTTTTTTTAGGTGCCCAAAAAATCAAAAATTTCAAAACTTCACAAAATGACTTAAAATACCTTTGAGTATCTACTTTGAGTGAAATTTAATATTTTTGAGGTGCTCAAAAAAATAAAAAAAGATTTCTGTTCCAGAAATCAATTTTTGGAGCAGAATTAATCATGTTTTACCAAACAGATTTCTCCTCTAGAAATCAATTTCTGGCAAGAATTCCAGAAATCAATTTCTGGCAAGAATTTGATTTCTTGAGCAAAATGGTTACCATTCGCACCCTAAATGACGCAACTGTTCCCGCATACGTGGCCAACCTCACTAGTTCATCGCTAGAGCCCGATCATATAGCTCGAGACGACGACGCTTCGATGGCATTTGATAGGACCAGACATGGTGGAGTCAAAGCCGGCTTTGAGCTCAAGAAGGCAGCGGAGCGAGTTCGTCATTAGTCCTTGAGAAAGACACGAAAATTATCTTCTTTTTTTTGGTAAAGCGAAAATTATCTTCTTTATATGTTAATCGATCGTATTTTAAGTAAATTGGGAGATTGGAGCTTATGAAAGCCAAGTTAGTTATTTGTAATTGTCGGGTTTTATGATGCTTGTTCAGTGATCATGAAAGCTTTCGGTTACTAGTTACTAGAAGTGAATGGGGACGCACGATGTGATTGAGAAAAGTCCCGCACTAAATTATACCTGCAGATAGAGCTTAAGTTTAATACAAAATGGCAATATCTAGGCAACTCGTCGAGGAAAAAAATTTGATTTTTTCGAACACCCAAAAAAGAGGAAAATTATCAAAAAAGTCTTAAATCTGTTACACTTTTACTAATTCAGTCATAAACCTTTTCACTTCTTGTCAATTCGGTCTATTTAGCCGACTGGTGCTAACATGACAATTTTAAATATTTTTTCAAATTTTTAAATTTTTTCTCTGCCTATTTCTTCTTATTAGTCCGGCGACCGGCCAGAGGTGCGAGCCAGCGAGGTCCACCTCACCGGCCTCGCCCATCGCTGCGAGGCCGGCCTCGCCATGGTTAGGCAAGGCTTGACCTTGCCCAGATCCGGCAAGGTCGAGCCTCGCCATCACTACGCGAGTGAAACCCAGCGATGGCGAGGTTGACCTCACTAGATTTGGGTGAGGTCAAGCCTCGCCGAACCATGCCATGGCGAGGTCGACCTCGTCATCGCTGGGCAAGTGAAACCTAGCGACGGCGAGGTCGACCTCACAACGGCGAGCAAGACTCTCCCTCATTGGTAGCCAACAGGGGCGAGCTTCACCAGAGGCCGGCGAGGTCGTGCCTTTAGCCGATCGTTGGTCGCCGGATCGGCCAGAGGGAAACGGATGAAAAAAAATATTTAAAAATTGTCACGTTAGCCTTGGCAGAATTGCCACGTCAGCACCGGCCGGCGGCCACGTAAGCACCAACTGACGAAATAGACTTAATTGACAAAAAGTGAAAAGATTCAGGATTAAATTGGAAAGAAGTGAAAAGGTTTAGGACCGAATTGGTAAAAGTGTAATGGGTTTAGGACTTTTTTGATAATTTTCCCCCAAAAAAAGTGCTGGACCCCTGAGACTGAAGATAGGGATTCGCATCTCGAATAGGCGTGAATACAGCATTCATAGGATAGCTTCCATCTTGAAAGTTTTCCGGTGCTTTATATGATATCCACATTTCCTTCTAATTTGTAACTCAATACACTAATCTTAAGCCAATCGATTTTCTAAATGCCCTTTTGGATATCCCTCAATATCCAACTATTCATGGAATGTGAGAAAGGAGATAATATGGAAGAAATCGAAAAATTTCTCGTCAGTCCTATAACATCCTTTTTTTTTTCCTATTGAAGGTCGAACTTCATGTGCGTACAGTTCTTATTGAGAGATCCAATGGAGATAAAAAAAATTGTCAAAGAGAGATAGAAAATTTTTCTTTTGCTCTTTCTAGGGGATTGGAAAATAAAGAAATAGTCGTCATATTCAAGATAACTATGTCTTTACCAATAGCCTTAGTTAAGATCGGAATAAATTTCATAAATACTGATAACCATCGAATGGAGTATTAGAATGGAAATATCCATTCGATACAATAGTGAACTACGTCTAATTGTAAACCCTGTGTTGATGAATAAAAAATTCAATGTGTTTTTCTTGCGTATACTTGAAAACCAGCGTTTTATACGTATATGTAGGGGAATTTGCATGGGAAGTAAGAAGCCCTCTTGACATCTTCTCATTTGCAAAGATTTCTCGATGCAAAAACATAGAGATAAGAGGCTGATCTTTGAATAGAAAAAAGAGTGAACTTGCAACCTGGAATTCCGAGTGAATAAGTAAAGACCACATTCCAAGCCTAAATACTTTTGTGCTGAACGATATCAAAGAAGTACCGTGAGGGAAGAGTGAAAAGAATCCCCTTCACGGAGTGAAATAGAACATGAAAGCAGCGTAAGCAAACTTGCCTAATGGTGATGTGACAATTTATTTAATGGTGAACTCTTATATCGAGTCAAATTTGAAACGTCAAATTAGTTGGGCGAGTAGAAAAAAAAAATTTGGATACTCGATTGTGTGAAGGACAAGATTTTACATGCTAGCAATGTCATTGCCCCGTATTTTACTAAGTGGAGGAGCTTTGTGCTTGGGTGGTGGATAGAGCTTATTTGCTAACTTTTACTTATAATTATAATGAAGGGTAATTTTGGAAGAAGTAAGAAGTTTAGCCAGAAGAAATTTTTTAGCTATATGTTAGATTATATGCAATTAGAATATATAAAAATACAATATTCGACTAATTTAACAAAAATTAAAATCTAAGTAATTTCAAACTCAAGCTTGTCTTAATAAAGCACTGGAGTAGAGCTAGAGTAATATGAGAGCCGAATGGTCCTTAACGCTTTGTTTAGATAGAGGGATGTGGAAAGAAGGAAAAGGAAATACTAAGGAAAATCTTTATGTTGTTTGACAAAATAAAATTATAAGAGAAATGAAGGGAATGTGGAGTAATTATTTTCCTTTGAGTCCATTATTTCATCCCAAAAATATGAGGAAATAATAGGGAAATCAAGAATCAGTTTGTTTCAAAAAAAATAAATAATCTGAAAAATATTTTTCAAAAAATAATCGCTTGAAATAATTAGTCAATGAAAAATGTCTCATTATCGACAATAATTTACGTTTAATGATTTTTGTGAATAATGAAATTTTTTTTTTATTTTTTAAGCAATATAAGCGATTATTTTAAAAAAAAAAATTTAAACCAGACCCAACGCAGTCTGTTACTTCATTTCCCTTCGGATCACTTCACTTCAACGTACACCCAAGCAAGAGGAGGATATATTGCAATTTTCATTTAATTCCCTCCTAAGTATGTATTTAAATATATAATACCAAATTCTTTCTGGAGGATCACCTCTAAGAGCAACACATAAAATTATAGTTTGCGAAGAATTGATCTTTCCCTCGAAAGTGTTGATGTTTAGAGTCAAAGAGAAAATAACGACAAAATGTTTATGGTGGCTTAACCTTAATTAGGATTGTATGATTTGTATTTATAGGAGTGACTAATTACAAAAAGGGTACAAAATAGAAACATAATTACAGAAATACCTCATAATACATATAAATTACACATTAATACTCCCCCTCAATCCGAAGTAGGTGTAACAACTGAAAGATTGGGTCTCAATAACGCGTGACGCGGACTAGGTAGTCCCTTGGTGAAGATATCTGCCAATTGATATGTTGTAGGCACGTAGAGAACATGTAGATCTCCGAAAGCAACCCGTTCTCGAACAAATGGTAATCCAACTCAATGTGTTTGGTGCAAGCATGAAACACAGGGTTGATAGCAAGATAGGTGACAGAGATGTTGTTACAATAAACGATGAGAGGATTAAGGGGGACCCCGAGCTCACAAAGTAAATGACGAATCCAAATAGTCTCAACAACACCTTGAGCGATAGCACGATACTCGGCCTCTATACTAAAACGGGCCATGGTGGGTAGCTTCTTGGCACTCCATGAAACAAGATTGGCACCTAGAAAAACACAAAACCCGGAGATGGACTGTCTAGTATCGAAGCATCCAGCCCAATCTACATCCGCATAAGCAATCAATGAAAAGGGAGAACACCGCTCAATGAGCAATCCATGGGTGGAGGTGCCAGCTAAATATCGGTATATACGTTTGATAGCCTAGAGATGAGGTAATCGTGGTTGATGCATGAATTGACTAACCAAATTCACAGGAAAACTAATATCTGGTCTGGTCATATATACATATTGTTTGTTGATACAACGTCGGAGAAGCGAGAACCTCACCATCGTTAGCAAATAATAGAGTCTTCGAGGCTAAAGGAGTAGATACAGGCTTGACCTTAACAAGGTCAAACTTGCGCAAAAGGCTATCAACATACTTGGCTTGAGATAAAAGCATATCGTCAGAGCGGTGATGAGCCTCAATGCCAAAGAAATAGTGAAATGGTCCAAGATCTTTCATAGCAAATTCTTATGAGAGTTGAGTAATCAAAGACCAAAATAACTTAAGAGTATCACTAGTGACAAGGATATCATCAACATATAACAGAAGATATACACAATCCTGAGAAGAAGCATAGACGAATAAAGAAGGATCGGCCTTACTCACCATGAAGCCCAAAGATAATAAAAAACTACTGAAGCGATGAAACCATGCACATAGAGCTTGTTTTAAACCATGGATGGCTTTCTGGAGACGGCACACGTAATTCGAGAATTCAGGATGAGAGAAACCGAGAGGTTGGCGCATGTAAATTTCCTCACAAAGGATGCCATGCAAGAAGGCATTCTTAACATCAAGTTGACGTGTGGCCCATTCTAAAGGAATCGCAATAGAAAGAACAACCCGAATTGTAGTGGATTTAACGATTGGACTAAAAGTCTCGTCATAGTCCAGTCTAGCCTGCTGCTCAAATTCCTATGCAATGAGGCGAGCTTTCAAGCGTTCCACAGTTTCATCGGATTTTTCCTTAATATTAAAAATCCATTTACAACTGACTAAATTCTTAGAAGGATTGGGTGGTACAAGATCCCATGTATAATTGGTGACCAAGGCATTGAATTCATCTGCCATGGCCGGTTTCCAATGTGGGTCAAGAAATAGCTTTAGAGTAGCAAGTCGGTCTCTCTTCATGAAAAGAATGAGAGAAATTAAAAAATTTTCTTGGTTTAGAAATTCCAGATTGTCTGCATAGGATGAGTTGGAAGAGAGGAAATGGAAGTGGTGGAGCTGGATAGAGATATGAAGGGGATTTGTGGGTTTGTTATAGGAGGAATTTGGTCGGAAGATGAGTGAGGTTGGGATACAGTGACTAAGTTCGGAGGGAGGGGAGGTGGAGGTGAAAAAGAATTGGAAATAGATTAGGTAGATAGAGAGGGGAAGTGAGGCTAATTAGGAAGTTGGGCTTGAGAATAAGAAAGAGGTGGATGAGGAGCTTGAGGGCCAAATGAGGTAAAAGGAATAATAAATTGATGGGAGTAAATAGACAGTGAATGAGGTGATCTAGAACAATGAGGACCAGAATTAACATTTGAAGGTTTTGCTTAAAAGGGAAAATTCTCCTAATCAAATTGAACATGATGACTGATTAAAACACGACCACTCGACCGATCAAGGCAACGATAGTCTTTGTGATTTGATGCATACCCAAGAAATACACATGGCACAAAATGAGGTGTCAGCTTATGAGAGACGTGAGACGGAAGGAAATAATAACAAGCACACCCAAAAACCCGAAAGAATGAGTAATCAAACTTGAACTCCAATAAATAGTGGAAAGGAAAAATATTAGATATAACAGGAATGGGAAGTCGATTAATAGTGTAAACAATAGTGAGAAGAGCATCGACCCAATATGAAGGAGGCATATGAGCATGGATTAATAAAGTTTGAGACATTTCAACTAAGTGTCTGATTTTGCGTTCTGATAGACCATTTTGAGATGGGGCGTGTGGACAAGAAAAATGTTGAATAATACCATTTTCACGTAAGTATGTTTGGAACGTAGGTATGTTTAGAACTCATTACTATATTCACCTCTCCATCAATTTGTAAAAATTTAATTTTGTCATTGCACAAATTTTCAATAAAATAGTGAAAGCGATGAAAGTGTGTATGCACTTCAGATTTATTTTTCATGGGAAATACCTAAGTGAATCAGGAATAATCATCAATGAATAATACAAAATATTTGAAATCAGAATTAGATAAAATTGGACTCGTCCATACATCCGAATGAATTACGACTAAAGGAAAGATGCACGATGACTAATGGACTTAGAAGGCAATCAATGAGATTTGCCTACAAGACATGACTCATAGATACCAACTTTGAACTAGAATTGCAAAAACGACTCAAAACTTGTTTATTTGGATGGCCAAGACGAGCATGCCAGCAAGTACGTGAAGCAGGGGAAGCCAGGATAGGATGCGAATGAGATGACACCATTGAGTTGGAAAACGGATAAAGACCATGAGAAGAATAAGCTTGAAGGAGAACTTCCCAGTTTGTTTGTCCTTCAAAGAAAATGATGACCCATTAAAATCAATGGTACAAGAATTTTTACAGTAAAGTTGAACAGCTAAGCGAAGATTGCAAGCAAGATTAGGAACATAATAGAACCAATATGTAAAAAGGCTTTATCGACTTGCTTTACAGGCAATAAACGACCATCACCAACCAAGACTTTTGTCAAATCGTAAAAAGGTCTAGGATTTAAGATGTTATCAATATCACTAGTTATGTGTGCCGACACTCCATTATCAAGATACCTAGTTGAATAAGAGGTCTCACCAACCGAGAGAGTTGAGAACGAGTCTGATAGATTAGTAGAGGTAAAAGCATGGTTGAATCGTTGGCAACATTGTAGTGCAGTGTGCCCGACTCCGTTATATATTTGACAAGTAAGATGAGGCCTATATCCGAGAATACCTCCTTGTGTGAATGGGGAAACATAGGGCTTCCAACCACCATGAGACCGACAAGAGGAGGTGGAGGAGGCATAGGGGGCCAACAATGATTTCAAACTGAATCGGGACAATAATGATTGCGAACTGAACCGATCATGGGAAGATTGCCAATTCAATTTATCACGTGAGAATCGTCCACATTGCACCCAACCATATCTACGACCTATAGAATTTATGTCGACCTCAGGATCCTCGAAATGGTGGACTGAGTGAAGTGGCATGACCGATCAAAGCTTGATGAATATCATATGACGATGATTCACTTGATTTTTGAAGAAATCGTTCTTCTTGGATGAGGGGGTGCGACCGCAGATCACCAAAGGAGAGAATTGTAGGGCTGTTTGCAACCATGGTAACAAAAAGATCATATTGAGCCATTGAAGGCTTGAATCACCAAGTCCTTATCAGAGACGTGAGAGAGTCTGCAATTGATTTCAATTGCCAAAGATAATCAGACATCGACTAATCGAGTTTCTTCACGGCATTATGAAAATCCAATTTTAGTTGAATTTCCTTGGCCTCATAGCGATCAGTAAAACGTTGTCCTAGAGCAATCCAAATCTCCCGAGATGTCCGAAGGTCGTAAACTTCACAAAAAATCTCAATTGTGAGAGCCGAATTAATCAAACTATGAACGCATTAATCTGTCTTTACCGAGGTGGAATAGGAGGTATTGACCACTACAGTGTTAATCTGATCATTGATAAGCTTCGGTGGACATGGAAAAGAGCCATCCACATAGCTTAGCAAATCGTTGTAGATTAAAATAGATTCAAACTGAGATTTCCATAAAAGATATTGGTCTGTATCGAGTTTGATGGAGATGAGACTAGTGATGTTGGGAAGAATAAGAGACGACTACAATGATTGCACAACCATAATGTGAGCAAAAGCAAATATCGGAGCAGTAGTGAAGAGGGAAGAAGAGGTGAAATTGGGCGCAATATTATCGAGAGACGATAAGAAATTGGGATTAATAGAAAGAGAAGATGGTGGGCAAAGAGACGATAGAGCAGAAGAAAAATTTAAAGATGCATTGGACATTGTTGAAGATGGTAATTGCAGCAAATGAAGTGTTAATTTGATGTAGAGATGTTGAAGAATTCGATTTGTTTTCTTGCTTTGATACCATGTTGATGTTTAGATACAGAGAGAAAATAACGACAAAGTATTTATGGTTGCTTAACCCTAATTAGGGTTGAATGATATGTATTTAAAGGAGTGACTAATTATAAAAAGGGCATAGATAGAAACATAATTACAAAAATACCCCATAAATACATATAAATTACACAGTAGGAATGAGTACTTTTCTTGCACTTCTCACTTGTTTTGCTCCCAATTAAAATTTGTGCTTGCCTCGTCGAATTTTGTTCGACAAAAAAAGGGTTTTGATGAGCTCTATCATTGCAAAATAGCCATCATTGAAAATTTTAACATTTTTTAGTTACTTTTCTTGTCAAGTTAAATTTTTTTTCGAGTTTTAATGAATTGATAATTTCGGGTCCGTTTGTTTGACGAAAAATATTTTTTTCATTTCTCGGCTTTTGATTTGATTAGAAAAATGAGTTAACGGAAAATATTTCCTACCAAAGCTTAAATTTAAGAAAATAATGTCCTCTTTGAAAGAAACATTTTCCGAAAATATGATTATGTATTGGCGCGTGGACCCAAAACTCGGCATTTGGGCATGGAAATCACAACATTGGGTTTTGGGTCCAAGTGTTCAAGATCAAGTCTCCGGTGATTGGGCTCGGGACCACTGTGTCCCGGGCTCGAGCCCGAGCCCGAGCCCGAGCCCGAGGCCTTTACGCCTACTCCCGGATTCATCGAGGTTGGGTCCGGACTCCTAGTGCTCGAACTCGATGCTCCGATACTCAAACTCAGGTTCATAAAGGTTGTGCTTGGGTCCCCAATGCTTGAGCTCTTGTCCCTACCCTCAAGCCCGGGTCCACAAAGGCCATAAGTGAATTCTCGCGGCTCTCGAGCTCATGTCCTTGATTAATGATACATTTGTTTTTATAAAAAATATAGTTTTTAAAATTTTTAAATTTAAATTATATTTTATTTTTAAAAAATCGATTTTTTTATTTTTATTTTCTCTTTTTTTCCTTTTTCTTTTTGCATCTTCCTTGGCTGGTTGCCGGTGAGCTCGTGGCCTTTGGCGGTGAGTCTCGAGCTTGCCCTTGGCTGCGAGGCTAGAGCTTGCCTGTGGCCGGTCGTCGGCCCTGTCGCCAAGGTCGGCGACTAGTCAAGGAAGAAGTAAAAAAGAAAATAAAAAATATATCATATTAAAAAAATATGATTTTTTCGATAATTTTTCTCACTAGATTTTCCTTATATCAAATGACCGAAAATACTTTCCAGGTCTTTTTTAGATTTTAGCCAAACACATTCTTGAAAAGATTTTATAGAAATGGTACATTTCTTGCTAAACAAACGGGGTCTTTTGTTCGAAAGAGGACGATTAAGATGAAACGCGATACAATTTAAAGAATAATATATTTATAACATATTTCGATTGTACACAATTGGGCGGTTCGATCGCTCGAAAACTTCGAAGAGAAGCAAACGGACCCCGGCGAACGCTGGAGCCCGACTTTCCCTTTGCAAAAAAGTTCGTACTCCATTTTGTGGTTGGTTCCTCGGGGGTCCGTTTCTTCGGATTTTAGACAAAAGTAAAATTATTATCTTTTTATTTTTTTGTCAATATATAAAAAATAAGAAAAGATTCAAAAAAATTCCAGGGGACCGAAAACCCCCCCAAGGCGCAATGACGCTTCTCCCCAAAACCCCTCGCATTTTACACACCCTCTCTCGAGCTTGCGGGAAAAAGAAAAAAAAAAAGGCGGAAAAGAAGCAACCGCTCCGACGATGGCGGGTTTCTCGTTCGGATCCTCCGCCGCCTCCTCCTCCGCCTCAACCGCCCCTTCCTTCTCGTTCGGATCTTCCCCTCCCGCTTTCGGATCCTCCTCCGCCTTCGCCTTCGCTCCCTCCTCCGCCGCAAACCCTAGCTCCTCCTCCTCCTCCTCCTCCTCCTCCTCCGCCGCTTCTCCCTCCCCCTTCCCCCCCGCCGCCGCCGCCGCGGCCGCCTCCAACCCTAGCTCCGCTCCCGCTCCGCCTCCCGTCGGCTTCGCTCCCTCCTTCTCCTCGTCGTCGGCGCCCTCCGCTCCTCCGTTCTCCTTCGGAGTCGGCTCCGCGCCGGCGGCTTCGGCGCCGGCGGCTTCTGCGCCTCCGCTCTTCGGTACGCCGTCGTCGGCCGCGTCCGGTGGATCGTCGCCATTCGGAATGGGTCAGCCTGCCGCGAGTCCGTCGCCGTTCGCGTCGAGTTCCCCTTCGCCATTCTTTGGCTCGTCGGGGAGCTCCGCTGCTTCTCTGTTCGGTACGCCCGCGCCTTCTTCCGGTGCGAGCTCGGGTTCGTCCTTGTTTGGAGCGGCCACTTCTGGTTCGCCTCTGTTCGTGACGCCTCAATCCGCGGCAAGTTCTGGTGCGTCCTTGTTTGGAGCGGCCACTTCTGGTTCGCCTCTGTTCGGGACGCCTCAATCCGCGGCGAGTTCGGGTTCGTCCTTGTTTGGAGCGGCCGCTTCTGGTACGCCTCTGTTCGGGACGTCTTCAAGTGCAAGCACGCCACTGTTTGGTGTGGCGCCGACGTCGTCATCGACTTCGACTACAGCCGCCGCTCCGCCTCCGATTGGGACGCCGTCGTCTTTCGCCGCCTCTTCTGGAGCGTCCTTATTTGTAGGAACTGCTTCCGCCGCTAGTTCTGGTTCGCCATTGTTTGGGGCGGGTCTGTCCACGGCTCCGCCCCTGTTTGGTATAACTGCGACCTCCGCGAGTCCGAGTTCGGCCGCCGCCACCGCCGCCACCGCCGCCGCCGCCGCCGCCCCCGCCACGGCTACGTTGTCCGGAGCTTCTTCGTTAGCTTCAGCGACTACTTCATTTTCAAACGCATTTTCCTCTAGTTCAGTCGCAACTTCATCTCCTTTTTCAGCTTCTACGGGGTTTTCCTTTGCCAAACCCACCTCAAGCTCTAGTTCGCCGTCTCCAGCACCCAGTGCAACATCCACGACAACCTCAACCTTCTCATTTGCACCGTCTTCCTCATCTTTGCAGTCCTCTTTCAGTTTCGCGTCGTCCGCCCCGCTCTCGACTGCACCTTCCGCGAAGCCTGCGTCTTTTTCGTTCACCCCATCCGCGGTGCCATTGCTCTCTACTGTCACCACTACCACTAGTGCGTCGACTCCATCGGCAGGTGGCTCCGCTTTGGTGTCCTCTTCGATGACATTGCCTTCATTTGCTGTGGGTTCCTCGTCGGCCGCTGCGACTTTGACGGCCCCGGCAGTTAGTGCAGGATCTTCGACACCTGCTAGTTCCTTTACGGGATTTGGAGTGACTGCAACACCTGCCTCTTTGGTGACTGCTAGTTCGATTCCAAGCCTTTCGTTGTCTGCCAGAACTTCAACACCAGCTTCATCTCAAGCACCTTCTACCACCATCACCGTCCCTGCTTTTAGTGAGTTGTTACTGACACTTTGCGTTTGAACTAGCATGATCGAGAAGTTGGAATTTCATCGTAAATGCATAGAAGTGCTAATTGTAGGTCTGCTCTGCAGCATGAGGCGTTATTATTCTACTTGTGCATATTCCTTCTAGTTTTTAGGGCGATGCTTTGTTGTCTGTTTTGGTTATCCAAGCTCAGAGGTCTCTTTTATCAGCTTATTCCACTTGATGAGATATCAGATTAAGAGCTTGTGGATCCATTTCCTCTCACCATTTCAGTAGCTAGGATTTCTGTACCAGAATATTGTATTTTCTGTGTATACTTTCGCTATTTGTGCTTTCTGCTTGTTAATGAGTATCTCTTTAGAGGGATCCGGACAAAATCAGGGTCTGTGGCTTTCTAATAAGAATAAGAAACAGGTGAGAAGTTATGCCATGCCCTGCTGTGTTGAGCACATATCTTCTGCTTGCTAGGTTACCTATTGTTCTAAAATTGTAGTGATCACATGGTACAATGGGATTACTGAATGTATAGGCTCTTAAGCTTTTATCTTTATTATATCTCACAACCCATATTTCAATGCTACACTGATCTTGAGAATGACATTAAGTTGCAGATGATTAAGCAGAGTCTAGTCTGAAAATCGCTGTCAAATGACAAATAATAGAAGACAAAGATTGCCTGCTAGGCAGCTTAGCCAAAAACATAATAAAGTAATATAATTTGCTGACAAACTGTGAATGTAAGCCTGATGGTTTGTTGCCTAATTGTTTTGAGGAGCTGTCAGCTTTTGAAGGTTCTCTCCTGATGAAATCGAAAAAACTTGTAAAGGGTCGGTCAATACATGATTCCATGCATAAGTATGATAGTGTGTTGTGATTGTATAGAAAAATCGGCAGGAAGAATCAAAAGGTATTTTTGGTGGCTCATATATGAAGCCATAGGCTAAAAACCCATATAAGAAGGAAATGGACCTTTTAATCACAAAATCTGTCTTCCTTTGTGGACATTCTTGTTAGCATTGTTCTTTGTCCAGTTGTCACGTGTACCTTCGACACATACCTGAGCATCCTTCTGCATAGTTCTTCTAAAGGTGCTTGCAGTGAAAAAAGATTTTCATTTTTTTTTTCTGGTTCTGTGGGTTTTAGAAGTTGGGGGCTGCTATGTGTATAGCAATATTGCTTAACACTAGGGTGGACTATGGTTTTGTTCTTCCTTTGCTGTGTATAAACATATGATCTTTTGCTTGGACATACATTTATTTTGTCATTCTCTAACACTTCTTACAGGAGTCTTAACTGTACAGTTACCTTTTAGAACAAATCAGCGTCTTTTAAAATAATATTATAGCGAGAAATATTCATGTCATGTCATGACTTGCTGCTGCAATCACAAATAAAGTCTGACCGTTTCATTTCTTCGAACTTGAAATTACAACTTGATAGAATTATTAAATATAAAACCACGCCTTCACCTAACAGCTTAAGCTTTTAGAACAATCGGTGGTGGTCCCACAAAATCTCACACAATTGATCAATTGCCAATTCCTTTATAATGTTTCTGCATAAGCTTGGCAAAAAAAGAAATGCTCTCACAGTATTTGCTGGAATTATAAATGGTGCTCACTTATAACCTCATGTCGACTTTGAAATATAGTTCTGGTGCAGATGTTACGTTAATGAATTAATGCACTTAGAAAACTCTTACTTAGGGAGTTTGTACCTTTCGCAGTATCGCATTGCAGCTCTTCCCTATTTTATGGCATCGACTTGCCTATGCTGCTTGTCCTGTTTCCTTGAACTTGGATTGTCTTCATAATATAGGCATCCTTGACTTGTCAAATAGATGTTAGCATCTTCTTATCGTGTTTTAGCAAATAAATATGGTGTGACATGGTATTGTTATGTTTAATTCATGTAGAAGCTTACATGGCCAGCTGATACATTATTGTGCATTTCTGGTTTTATGCTTAAGGAATAAGATGCCGTGTTAAGTGATTTTTGAAAACCTCTTTTTAAGGTGTCCCTGCTACAACTTCCGTGGCAGCAACAGCTTCTAGCACCAGTACAACTGCAGCTCCAACATCATCTCTTATTGTAGCTTCTAGTAGTGGGTCTGTATTCACTGTCTTGATAGCTAAGTAATGTACATTTAACTTCATAACATGGCATGACACTTTCTTGTTCCATATCTATGGATATCCTGGTATTGTTTCTCATACTTGGGGCAAATCAATACTCTGTTTTTGCACTATTCATTCAAGGATCAACTCCTTTTTTTTTTTTCTGAAGAGTTCTTTTTTATGTAAGTTGGCCTTATCTCCTAGCCAAAAAGAGTTTGCTTTGTCTAACGATTTGTTTCATCTAGTATACTTTTGAAGACCCTGCTTTTGATATTTCTAATACAGAAGGGATTTCGAAGATACTTTCCTTTATCCACTATCCATCATTTACTTTTTTACGGGTATAATGAAAACTACTATAGGGATTTCAGTAACACTTCCCTTTATTTTCGATCCATCTTTTGTTTCTTTTTTTTTTTTATAAGATCGCTATATTTCGTTTGAGATCATCTGCATCATTTTGAGATTACTGTAGTTCGTTTTCTTTTGTTCAAGTTTGAACTTATTATGTCAATCCGAGAGTATGGGTTGTTGGAATCAGAATATTTCAGCTTATTTCCTTTCTATCTTATGTACTTTCTTTAGAGCAACATCAAGCATCAGCGCTGCAGCTGCTGTACCCAAACTACCATCAGAGATCGTGGGGAAGACTGTTGAGGAGGTCTTTGCTACACTTTTTACTTGGAACTGTTCATAATATACAATGAAATGAATATGCTCTTTTCCAATCCATGATCAAAGTTAATGGACCATTTTACTTCTGTTGTCCGATTTTAGTGAATTTGGATTTCCTCGTAGGACAGGATATGGTTCATCATTTTTTCCTTGTCATTGGGGACTTTTCTAGGATTATTTGCTCAAGGGCTCTATGAGATTGGGCATCCTTACTTATGAAGAACGATATATATTTGTCTAGGCTCTTCTTTGGTTTTGAAATGTGGACTTAAAGCATTGCTCTTTGTAAGACAGATCTTGTATTGACATCATAAACTGTTAGGGATCTTCTTAAGATGAATTCTGGAAACTAATAATTATCCACTTGTATCATGCTCTGTCTTCCACAGGGAGTCTGAAGTTTCCTTTCTCAGTTCCTCTGCAATTACCTTCATTGCTCTATGAAGAAACATTAGAACTTGGTTATCTGCTTTAAGGAAGAGTAAATCCATTTTTTTATTAAGTATATATCTTTTCGTATCAAAAAGTAAAGTTATACTAAGGAGCACTGGAGGTGTGCAGCTTATACATGAAACTATGCACAAGGAGAATGATAAAAAAAATCCACTGTATTTCATATCACTGACTTTGCCGGGCCATTTCTGGTCAAAATTATTATCAATTTCTCATACAGATCTTGTATTTATGTATTAACTGTTAAGGATCTTCTTAATCGAGATGAATTCTAAAAACAAATAATTGTCCACTTGTACCATGCTCCATCTTCTCCAGGAAGTTTGAAGTTTCCTTTTTCAGTTCCATTGTGATTACCTTGGTTACTCTATGAACAAACATCAGAACATGGTTAACTGCTTTATGGAAGAGTAAATCCATTTTTCTAATTATTATTCCATGAAAAAGTAGAGCTATATTTCAGAGCACCGGAGGGGTACAACTTATATGTGAAACCATGCACTAGGAGAAAGATCAAACTAATCCAGTGGAGTTCATATCACTGACTTTGCCAGGCCATTTCTGATCAAATTATTGTCAATTTGCCATGCTTTATAAACATTGATCCATGGAATATGCCTAAGGTTTAGTTTGGTTCCTTGCGTTGTCAACAAATTTTGTCTGTTTATTTAAAGGAAAGAGGGAAACTGAGCCATTTGTGAGATGAGTCTTATCTTTTGTTGTATTGAAATGAAAGGAAAGTTCCCATGCTTATTATTGGGTAACCCATTCACTTAATAGTACTTTTCCGTGTGGATCCAAATTTGAAACTTTACTTGTATCTTGTAAACTCTTCATGACCAGCCACTTTAAATTTTATATCTTATTTCCAACCCTCCCTGCCTGCTTCTCTCAGATGCAGCTTTTTCTTTTTCTTCTTGCAGATTATCAAGGAGTGGAATGCTGAGCTACAAGAGCGAACAGGGAAATTCCGAAAGCAGGCAAATGCCATAGCTGAGTGGGACAAGAGGATATTGCAGAATCGTGATGTTCTTCTTAGGCTTGAGGTTAAAATTGCTCAACATGAGAATTATTTTAAACTAGTATATATGATGTTTATTGAGGCATTATCTGTCCAAAGAAGAAGATGTTTTATTTGGTCATCAGTTAACATTTTCTAGAACAAGTGTTGTACTTCCTTTGAATTTTCTGAAAATTGAGTCATTTCAGAAGATTTCAGAATCTCTGAACAATTGTAACTTTATCACGGACTCTGTACCTTTATAGATGTATTCTTTTTTTGGTCAGAAGTCTAGTTATTGAATGCTAAAATGATTTTTTTCTGAGTAAGATGCACCGAACTACCTCTTATCTTTACTCAAATTATTTTCAACTCAGTGAAATCAGTTTTATTATCTGCTGGAATTTTTTTCTTCGTAGCCTAATATATGAAAATGATCCAGATTGAAGTGGCAAAAGTGGTTGAAACCCAAGCTAGCCTGGAGAGACAGCTGGAATTAATTGAAACTCATCAGCAAGAGGTAAATATATGTCTTTCCCAGGGTTGCTATTTCTTTTGAGAACTTAATATCAGACAAAATCTTGAGCAGGTTTTGGAGAAAGTATGTAGATTTCACTTGTCCTTGATCGCGAAGATGCATTTGTTGGTGAGATAAATGGGATTTCTTACATGTAGTCATGAAAGGACCTTTGTGATTTGGGTTTGTTTGATGGAAGTTATTCTGGGAAACTTTCTCTATGGACAAGAAAGTATAGACGTAGTGGGATATAGTTATTTCTTGATTTTAGGGATGGCAAAGCTATTTAAGATCTTAGAATGACTCATGCAAATACTTTCCAACTAGAGGAAGCCAGCCAAAAGTATCTTCTTTTCCATCGTGTTCTATGTTGATTGGTTGGTGTGTCATCATCTGCATAATTAGTCAACCTTCTGTCATCTTAGCAAAAAATTTTGATGATGGTGTGAATTTAACTTCAGGCACTTACTTATGATGTTACCGAAGTTGTCATAAATTTAATAGGTGCATTTATTAAGGAAACAATGTGCATTAAGGCCATGTTTGGGGAAGGTTTTTTTTTTTTTTTTTTTTGATTGGTGTATAGTCCAGGATTATCCATATTCGCTTCTCTGTGAGTCAGTGATTATCCATATTAGCTTCTCTGTGAGTCAGTGACTTACTCATGTGGTTTTGAGGAAGGATGATTCTAATTTTACTATGTGCATTAGGTTGACAAGGCTTTGCAGAGCATAGAAGAAGAAGCTGAACGTATTTACAAGGATGAGCATGGATTATTGCTTGATGATGAAGCTGCGTCCACTAGAGATGCAATGTAAGAACTGAATTCTGTCTTGTATCCTTTGTCTGATGGATATACCCTTTCATGAAGTAAGCCCCTTATTGATTACATCTGTCTTCTTGTAGTATTTGTTGAGTGCTTGATCTTTCTAAATGGAGAAAGTTATCCTTCTTTAAAACTTTTATTTGTGCAAGAAGTAGTCCGTCTACATCATCTGATGCACACTTGCAAGACAGCTGATATTGTAATTTGAAGAGGCTGGAGTATTGTTCATCTGCTATGATTTAGTCAGAGGACAACCCTTGCCAAATTCTGTCCCAACTCCACACCTTGAATTGGCACCTTTGTTATTCCCATTCTTAATGACTAGTTTATCTTTTCAATCATATTCAACTATGATATAAATATTTGTGCATTGCAAAATTGTGGGCTCAATGCATGTGCAAACCATTATTTGCAATAACTGCGAAAGCTCACATGCACAGAATTGCATCCTTGGATCTCAATTTTTGTGTTTTAACGATTTGGAGAATTTGACCTAATGGTTTTGAAACTTTATCCAAACTCCTGGCTGAAAACCTCCTGACCTTGAATTAATACTTCTTCTCATTTGATTTCTCATTAATGGTCTGACCTTGAGTTTATACTGGTGTTGACGATGAAGGCCTGAAGCCATTAATCAATTGGTAGCACCCTCATCACTCTTTTGGCCTTTGAGCATCTCACAGGCTTTTTTGGCTTTCTTTGTGAGAGAAAGGCCTGGAAACATTAGTTCATTGCTGGCAATTTTAAAACTCTCTTGGTTTTTGAGCATCTTACAGTTATTTTATCCTGTTGTGTGAGATAAGTGATCTTGTTTGCATCGCAGGTATGAACAAGCTGAGTTGATAGAGAGGGAGCTGGAACAAATGACGGAACAAATTAAATCAGTCATCCAGACTCTGAATTCGAGCCAGGTAGAGACTTTACTTTAACAATTGCTTTGACAGGAGTTATTTGAGTTTTGGAAATGGTATTTCGTGGTAGAAAGATTATGTATCTGCTCTGCTTCTCCCCAGGGTGGAGAGCTCGACACCGTCGACGGCATGACACCACTTGATGTTGTTGTCAGGATTTTAAATAATCAGCTTAGCTCTTTAATGTGGGTTGATGAGAAGGTTTGGGCCCTGCATCAAAAGCTTTTAGTTTCATCTACAATTGCTTCAAAACATTGACTCCATTCTCCAGTTGTTTCATGGCTAACTATACAGTGCTGGGTATTGGAATCTATTAATTATTTTCTTCGCTGAAACAAAACCGGACTAGTTTAAGTGGGAAGTAATATACCGTCGTGTTCAGAAGCTTGGTAATACTCAGCAAACTGGTGCTTGTTCCATCTGCACCAAGTTTATGCACGTGTGGACGTGGAGGCTAAAAGTAAAAATCGTCTTTGTTGTTCTCCTGAGTAAGAAGAATGATCTCTCTTTACTATTTGCAGGCTGAGGAATTTTCATCACGCATTCAGAAGCTTGCAACCCAAGGTTCTACTGCAGAACGTGAATTAATGGGTCCAAGATTGTGGATGTCTTGAACCTCTGATCTTCGGACGCGTGATGTAACTTTTCGATTTTTGTCATAGTGGTCTAACATCTGCTGAGGTTGTCGTCACCTTGTTGCAGCCGTAATAACTGATTCCAATGAACTCTTACTTGGTGACAACATGGATGGCTTGGAGTTATTTTCCCCTCCACTCCAGAATACTCCGGTTCTCACTTGAGTATTAAGTCATCCTGTTGTGTCCATATCTTAGCTACTATTTTGTGGCGCCGAGCAGTATAGGAATGTTCAAATTGGATAATATTGTCGAATACCTTCATGTTGTTGACTGTCAATAGTCTGGTTCTTGGCACTTTTGAGCCGTGTTTCGCATGACGAATGGCAGTGCAGAGTGAGTTTTGGATTGGCTTTCCTTCTCAAGAATGCGTTGGCTTGAGGTGCTTTGAAAGAGGCAATCTAGCGTTTGCCAATCAATCCTTTGGAAGCGCTCGGTACTCATTCAGGGGTAGATGCTGGAGTTGTTTCTAACAGGGTGAAATGGAAAATGATTATATTTGCATTCGTCTAGCGCGGTACACATTGCTATCAAACGGATACCTGGCAATCACCAGCAGCAGCAGCATTGGGAATTCAAAATGCTCCGATGCTGATGGTAAAATGGAGTTTATCTCTCCCTCGCTGGCTATTGGATTCTTTCATCGGCGATGTTCAGTCCATGTTCTATTGATCGCCGAGGTGAACTTTAAGAAATTATCTTGTTTCGAGCTCCCTTGTTTTGCCTTGTACTTAACGCAGTTAACCAGCATCATTGGGTCACTATTTCTGTCTGCGCATGCGGAACATGGACTAACGTGTTTAGCAGGAGCGAAAATGCTCGCTGACTTGACCATCGGCATTGACTTAAAACACTGCGTAGGGTTCCCAACAGATCGATGGGAATGTACATGATCACGTAATCGCGAATTGCTGTTTGCTAAGATAGGCTACTATGAGATTGTTCGAAAGCGGGTAAACAGCACGCCTCTTAAACAAAAACGGTGGACTATTATTGCTAGTGCGCTGCAAATATCGCTGCTCAAGTTTCTGTAAATATCTCTAGGCTGTTGGTAGCTTCTTGACTCCGCGCTTCATCTGTGGCAAGGTGTCTAATGAGAAAGGATCACTCAAATTAAGCGCAGTAGCAACACATTTACCTCTAGCAAGCTGTTCACACGAATTCATATACAAGTACAGAGGGGAACTCAGGTTCAACAGCAAACTCGGTACGTCTTTATCACATCTCGAAGTGCACCATGTCATGGATCTGCGCAGAATTTATACACAGATCGATCATTAAGCAACGCGTACTCGTGCCAACACTACGATCAAGATGATTAGGACCGAGAGTAGCAAGGACGATCTAACATTTTCCTCCAACTCGGCTGTAGCTTCTGGCGTGGGCGGCTGGGAAAGTTGCAATGTCTTGATCAAAAGAAGCTTGAATTTTTCAATGAGTTCCATGATTTTGTCCTTCAAGATGTCCAAGAGCCACTGCAGATCGTTCGTACCCCAGTTTACTTCCTCACAAATCTGAGGGCTTTCTGTTTCATCTGCAAAACATACAGTTACAGTTTGAGAACTGTTTTTACCCGCCAAGAAAAGGCTGCAACAAAATATGCTAATGTTGGTGTAGTTTCGGTTCGGTTTGGTTTGTTCGATTCCGACACCCCTACTTTGGACAGACAATCAGAAGATGAACTTAAACTCGTTATCCGATCTTATTCCACTTTAATCTGATCAAATGGTCGTAAGACCCTTATGCCCTCCCTAGATCATATTTATCTGAAGATCAAACTGATATGTATCCCTAATTACCCACCTTTTGTACCCATTTGGACAGCAGTCTTAACTGGCCACTGTGTCGTGCCACTTACCAAACAAGAGGAACTTACAAGACTCGTTTATCTCCCACACTACTAAGCATCTCGAGAATGCAATGAATTAACTTTTTCTTCTGTTCTGAATACCACCGTGTTGCTATGGTAAACAACATTTTCGATAAGGACAAGGCGTCGAGATACAAGCAATATGCTAAGTTGAGTCCAGTGAAGCAATAATCTTGTTTTGGTTAAGTCCATACGAACCTGAGAGGAGCAACTCCTGGAACTGCTGGACTGACTGATTATTCATAATGGCGCTCCAGAAAGCTTTATCCAAGACTACCGATATAACCAATTTCTACAAACAGAAAAACCTCCCTTAAAGCTCGGTTTGAGGATTTATTCTAGCATAACGACAAAGGATGCTAAAGAAGAAAGGATCAAGCTTCAGCTTGAGCTATAGTTCGAATCGCGGTGTATTTAACAATTCTAATACATGCTACAGTGTGAATTGCTAATTTCCACAAAAATGTAATCAAATTGGTAAATCTAATTTGCTTGTTCTTGGTTAGCTCAGATTTTAGTCTCGTTATTTATCCAAAACTAAACCATGATCCGGCCTGGGAAAGAAGCCAATTTACTAGAGGATCACACAATCCATCCACTCGAGAATATGGCACCTTAATAGCTGGCTCTGTTTGCAGCAGATGAAGGGCATGCCGAACTCTCCCCCATCCACTAGACA
This sequence comes from Syzygium aqueum, assembly GCA_031216185.1. Classification (NCBI taxonomy): domain Eukaryota; kingdom Viridiplantae; phylum Streptophyta; class Magnoliopsida; order Myrtales; family Myrtaceae; genus Syzygium; species Syzygium aqueum. Next base: position 21,971,941 of record CM062234.1, read on the forward strand.
TCAATATGCTCGAATCCCTACATCCAAAAAGCCGCATCCAATATTGCTCCGAGCCAGATGAAGAAGTGCTCTGCCAGAGGCTGGTTCAAACGAAAACTAGTCAGCGAGAAATCCTGTATGAACATGTATAGGAGATATATCATTGCAAAATATAGCAAATTGAACACCAGCTTTTGGATATGGGAACGTGCTTCTTTAATTGTTATTTGACAAACGAGACTATTAGTGGGATAAGGCTTTTTTTTTTTTTGATCAAGAGGGATAAGGCTTGATATGTTGTTATTGTTGTTGTAGGAAACAAAACATCACTGACCAAAACACAGACTGGCAATTCACAAAAAAGAAGCCCGAAGCCTGATAGTATATTTTACCATATTTAGCAGAAGGGAGAAAAGATAGAAATGGAAAGTAGACGGTTCGGCATTTCAGTTCATCAAATGCTTTCTTTCATATGTTTTGGGAATTAGTTAGTCCGTCCCTCAGCCTCATTCCAAACATGTCCGGATCATGTTTTCGCTTGGCAAGACCTTCGGGTAGAGCTCCATGCTAAAAGGGTGTAGTCAAATTTCATCAAATTCGCCCCATTGTTCCTCTATGATGCATCGGCTACAAGAATCATGACCCATATCTAATGTTGCATTAAACAGAAAAACGATGAGCGACGCCCATTTGCCTAATTTCGACGCAGTGTGACCAGCTTTTCAAAAGAGGTAGTCGTTATGGATTAGTTGTTGACTCAGAAAACTTGTAGGAGGCTTTAGCGAGTGTATTTCTCTTTTAGTGCGACTTTCCTTTTTCATCCATGCGGTAACTCTGTCAAAGCCTCGGACATCACTGACAAAACAATCCTGGACACAACCTTTAGCAGAACAAACCAACGTGGTTCATCACGCGCGGGCCAAAGTTCTTCAGCAACAGAGAAGCGGTCTAACTTCTTCCCATTCCATGTCGAGCATCTTTACGGTTTCCGAATTCGCAGGCGACATGGTGGTCGTGTGAGACGAAAAGGAATCGAAACACAGCCGCAAAGCGAACAAAGAGAGAAAAAAATCATATGAGGAGGAGGGAGTGAGTGAAATGCACAGACTCGAGGAGAGCACGAATGGCCATCTCGATCTCGAGCTCGGAGGGAAGCAGACCCAGGAGGGCAGAACCCGAAGTCGCCGCCGCCGCCGCCGCCATCTTCCCCGGGCTGGCACAGCAAGAAGCAGAGCAAGGAGGAGGCTTGCCATGACTGGCTGAAACTGGAAGGTTGTTACCATGGATGCTTCCCGAAGGAGAAGACGATGGTGAGGGAAGGAAGATGTCCGGAGGAGAAGGGGCCTTCAATGGGGGAGGATGCACCGCCCCTCCTCCCATTTTTTGGAGAAAATCGGGGAGATAGAGATGGATAGAGAGAGACTGATGACGAGGGTGTGTCGAAATGAAGAAAGTTTTTGGTGGGTTGATGGATGGAACGATGTTTGGATACCCTGCTGGGGAAGAAGGTGATGATGACCTGTCCGCCTCACTGTAGTGGAGAAGAGAATATCAGTCACTTCCTGCGCATATTACAGCATTTCTGTTCTCAAAAATAATTTTTATTTAAAAATAATTTTTTTTTGTTTATATTCCATAGATGAGTTTCTGAAAAAAAAAATTCATTTGGTAATTTTACAAAATATCTACATTCGGAATAGAAAAAGAACATAAATACATTTGGTACAATCCTAAAATTTTCTATTCCTAATTTTTTTTATTTAGTTATAAAAATGTCAATGAAGACTTAACAGTTTATATTTGGATAAAACTAAATTAGAAATAGAATCAAAATATATCATGATATAGAATTGGTTAACCTTAATACAATCATAAAGAAAATTACTCTATAAAGATAAAGCAAATGCCTAGTGATGATTGAGGAAATTGGGGTTTAGGATTCAAAATTTATGGTTTAGGTTTTTAGGGTTTTGTGTTTAGGGTTTGGGTTTGGATTTTGGGCGGGCATTAGGGTTTTGATTTTTGGTTTTAGGGTGGAGTTTTAGGGCCTTGGGGTGTTGAGGTTTTGGATTTTGGGTTTTAGGGTGTGGATATTGGGGTTTCTAGTATTAGGTTTAGGGTTTCGAGTTTTAGAGTTTGGGTTTTAAGATTTAGAGTTTTAGGATTTTGGTTTTTGGGTTTGGGGTTTTATGATTTGGGTTTTGGGCTTTAGGGGTTGGGGGTTTGGGTTTTAGGGTTTTGAGTTTTGTGATTTAATGGTATATGAAATTATTTTTCTAAATTGACATTATTTCTCCTTTTGTTCCTGTGAACAGAAAATTAGATTTCTTTTACTTTTTGTTTCTATTCCAAATCTATTTCCTGGCCACTTTTTTATACCGGGAAATAGAAAAATTTACTGACGTACATAAACGGATTTCTGTTCTTTTTTAATTTCAAGAAACAAAAGAACAAAAAAACAGAAAATAAAAACGTTACCAAATGCACCCTTCACTTCCAGACTTCCACTCCGCTTTGATCGTGATTGATTAAGAGATTCTCTGCTTAATATCTCTCTTTCTTAACTGTAACTTTGAAACTCACCTCTAGGATGCGTTTGTTTCAAGGAAAGTATTTTTCCAAAAATCCATCTTTCAAATTTTTACCGAAAATGATTAGTCAATCGAAAAAAATTTTCCGATCAAGAAAAATATTCATGTATAAAATTAGGAAAGTGAATTTCTTAATCTAAAAAGATGAAAACACTTTTCGAAATTGCTTCCTTTTACTTTTTTAATATTTTATTCTTTATTTTATTTTATTTTCTTTATTTTTATTTTTATTTTTAAAAATAAAATATTTAAAATTTCGATTTTTTTTTTGCCCGAGATAAAATCATGTGATTGAAATCATTTTCCAAATAAGATCCAAACACCAGCAAATGTTTTCGATCACATATCACAAAACAAAGGAAAACTAACTTTTTTCTTGAAAAATGATTTTCCAAAAACGTTACATTTTCTGTGAAATAAATGCACCCTTAGATTAAAAAAGAAAAACAGATGGAAGATGAGGAAATTGATAAATAAAAGCAACTTACTGCAATGAAAAGTTATTGAAATAGCTTACATATCAAGAGTTTACTTGAATAAAAAGTTCATAACGCGAAGGAGCTAGGCTCCGTTTGGGAACCCACTTTCCCAAGGGACTTAAAGCCCCCTTGTGATAAATTAGGGATGTTTGGCGATTCTTTTGCCCAACCCTTTGGCCAAATGCCAGCCTTGCGAAAGCCGAAAGCCCGAGGTAAGTTTCCACCTGTCTTGAGCTTTCAGAATTATCAGAAAACTCATTTTAGGTTAGTAATTTTTTTTTTCTTTCAAAACTACCCTCGACAATTTTTTTTTTGTTTTCGGATTTTGCCCTTGTAAGCACTGTTCATCTTCTCTACCTAGGTGAAGCTCTGTCGAGAGTTGCGCAAGATCGGCTAACGGTTGCCGCCGACCCTAGGCAAGGGGTCGCATGACCCAAGCACCAATCGCCTCTACATCTTCTTTCCTCGCTCAGCCACCTCCCTCCATCCATCTTAATCACGGCCTCGCCATTACAATGGTGCCCCGGTGCATCCGCAATCATATCCTCCCCCAACTCTTTTTGTTCTCTCGAGGGAGCCAAACTTGGCCCCCCACTATCCAACAAAGTTAAATTCGTTGTAAGAATGTCAATTTAGTCATAAACCTTTTGAAAAAAAAGGACTACTATTGCTAGAGTGCCGCAAATGTTGCCGCTCAATTTTCTGTAGATATCTCTTGCTGTCCGTAACTTCTTGACTCGCGCTTCATCCGTGGCAAGGTTTCTAATGAGAAAGGTTCCATTGCGAAATTCTCTGGAAAACTGAAATTAAGCGCAGCAGCAACATTTTTACCTCTCGCAAGCTGTTCACACGAATTCATATGCAAGTACTAAGGGGAACTCAGGTTCAACAGCAAACTCGGTACACCTTTATCACATCTCGAAGCGCACCATGTCACGAATCTGCATTGAATCGATACGCAGATTGATCATTAAGCAATGCGTACTCGTGCCAACACTACGATCAAGATGATTAGCACCGAAAGTAGCAAGGACGATCCAACTTTGTCCTCTAACTCGGCCGTAGCTTCTTTCTTGTGTGGCTGGGAAGGTTGCAATGTCTCGATCAAAAGCAGCTTGAATTTTTCAACGAGGTCCATGATTTTGTCCTTCAAGATGTCCAAGAGCCACCACAGATCGTTCGTACCCCAGTCTACTTCCTCACAAATCTGAGGCCTTTCTGTTTTATCTGCAAAACATACGGTAACAGTTTTGAGAATTTTTTATTTCCCACCAAGAAAAGGTTGCAGACAATCAAAATATGCTACTGTTCGTGATTAAGAAAATCAAGATATGCTCCAAAACATTCATGCAGATTTGACTCCTATAAAAGCAGTTTCGATTCGCTACTTTTAAACTTCTTAACTTCTCAATCTTGGTCGCACTTGATATAACAACTACGATACTTCTTTGGACAAACACGAGCAGAAGATGAACTTAAACTCGTTATCCGATCCTATTCCACTTTAATCTGATCAAAAGGTCGTAAGACCCTTATGCCCTCCCTCGATCATATTTATCTTAAGATCAAACTGATATGCATCCTTAATTACTCACCTTTTGCACCCATTTGGACAGCAGTCTTAACTGGCCACTGTGTCGTGCCACTTACCAATAAAGAGGAACTTACAAGACTCGTTTATCTCCCACACTACTAAGCATCTCGAGAATGCAATGAAGTAACTTTTTCTTCTGTTCTGAATACCACCGTGTTGCTATGGTAAACAACATTTTCGGTGAGGACAAGGTGTCAAAAGATACAAGCAATATGCTAAGTTGAGTCCAGTGAAGCAATAATCTTGTTTTGGTTAAGCACATACAAACCTGAGAGGAGCAACTCCAGGAACTGCTGGACCGACTGATTATTCATAATGGCGCTCCAGAAAGCTTTATCCAAGACTACCGATATAACCAATTTCTACAAACAGATAAACCTCCCGTTAAAACGCTGTTAAGGATTTGTTACGACAAAGGATGATAAAGAAGAAACGATCAAGCTTCAGCTTGAGCCATAGTACAAATCAGGATGTATTTCACAATTCTAATACATACTATAGTGTGAATGTGCTAATTTCCATGAAAATTTAATCAAATTGGTAAATCTAATTTGCTTGTTCATGGTTAGCTCAGGTTTTAGTCTCATTATTTATCCAGAACTAAACCATGATCCAGCCCGGAAAAGAAACCAATTTGACTAGAGGATTGCACAACACATCAATTTGAGAATATGGCACCTTAATGGCTGGCTCCGTTTGCAGCAGATGAAGGGCATGCCGAACTCTCCCCCATCCACTAGACAACAGTATGCTCGCACTCGAATCCCTACATCCAAAAAGCTGCATCCAGTTTTGATCCGAGCCAGATGAAGAAGCGCTCTGCCATAGGCTGGTTCAACCGAAAACTAATCAGAAAGAAATCATGTATGAACATTTGTGGGAGATATATCATAGCAAAATATAGCAAATGGAACACCAGCTTTTGGATATGGGAACGTGCTTCTTTAATTGTTATTTGACAAACGAGACTATTAGTGGGATAAGGCTTGACTTGTTGATGTTGTAGGAACCAAAACACAGAATGGCAATTCACAAAAAAGAAGCTCGAAGCCTGATAGTATACTTCACCATATTTAGCAGAAGGGAGAAGAGAAAGAAATAGAAAGTGGACGGTTCGACATTTCAGTTTATCAAATGCTTTCTTTCATATGATTTGGGAATTAGTTATTTCGTCCCTCAGCCGCATTCCAAACATGACCGGATCATGTTTTCGCTTGGCAAGACCTTCAGGCGGGGCTCCATGCTAAAAGGTGTAGTCAAATTTCATCGAATTTGCCCCTTTGTTCCTCTATGATGCATCGGCTACAAGAATCAACGCCCATTTGCCTAATTCGACGCAGTGTGACCAACTTATCAAAAGAGGTAGCCGATATGGATTAGTTGTTGGCTCATAAAACTCGTAGGAGGCTAAAATTGCAAAGAATTCGATCCACCTTTAGCGAGTGTATTTCTCTTTTAGCACGGCTTTCCTTTCTCATCCGTCCTATAACTCTGTCAAAGCCTAGGAAATCACTGAAAAAACAATCTTGGATATAACCTTTAGCAGAACAAATCAATGTGGTTCATCACGCACAAGCCAAAGTTCTTCAGCAACAGAGAAGCAGTCTTACTTCAATCCCAATGCAATCTTAATTCTTCCTAAGTCGCAAGTCAAAACAGAAAAATCATATCAGGAGGAGAGATAGAGAGAGAGAAATTCACAGACTCGAGGAGAGCACGAATGGCCTTCTCGATCTCGAGCTCGGAGGGAAGCAGACCCAGAAAGGAAGAGCCCAAAGTCGCCGCCGCCGCCATCTTCCCTGGGCTGGCACAGCCAGAAGCAGAGCAAGGAGGAGGCTTGCAATGGCCGGACTGGAAGGTTGTTGTTATCGATGCTTCCTGAAGGAGGAGATGGTGAAGGAAGGAAGATGTCCGGAGGAGATGAAGTAAATTTTTGGGAGGTTGATGGATGGAATCATTTCTGATAGCTTGCTGGGGAAGGTGATGACCACCTGTCCCGCTTTCACCGTACTGGGGAATATAACTCCACTTTAGTTCCACTTCACTCTGACCCGTGACTGATTCAGAGATCCTCCGCTTACGAAAACGAGAGAAACAGTTTCAGAATTTTGTCTCTGATGAATGTGCAACGCCATTTTGAATTTTTAATTTATTTATTATCATTCGTGAACTTTTAATATATATTTGATTTAATCATTCAACAACATGAAAATATTTAATGTAATCTTTTTATTAATTTAAATTTGGGGATCACTTTGAACATATATCAAGAGTCAAGGATTACATTAAATAAATTAAAATTTTATAAATAACATTAAATATTAGGTAAAAGTTGAAGGACTATATAGAATAAATTAAAAGTTTAGAGATCACGTTACACATTGTGCTAAAGTTTAAAACTGTTTGTGTCGTTATCCCTTCCTTTTAATATCTCTCTATTAACTTAAACGTTAAAACTACGCTTTATATTAAAAGAAAAATCAAAGATAGAAGATGGGGAAATTGATAAATAAAAGTTACTTACCACGGTGAAAACTTATTGAAATAGCTTAAACATAAAAAATTACTTGAATAAAAACTTAATAATATGAAGGAAATAGGCTCCGACCATTTCGGAATCACTTTTCCAAAGGGCGTGAAGCCCCTTGAGGAAAAATTACGAGTGTTTGACAAATTTTTTGCCCAACCCATAGGCCAAATGCTAGCCTTATGAAAGTTGAATGCCCAAGGCAAGTCCCCACCTAATTTGGTCATTCAGCATTTTCGGAAAGCTCACTTTAGGGTTAGTAAAAAAAAATTCTTCCAAAATTGCCATCATCAATTTTTTCGTTTTCCGATTTTTCCCTTGTAAGCACTATTCATCTTCTTTACGTAGGTGAAGCTCCATAGATAGCTGCGCAAGATCGGCTAACGGTCGCCAATGGTTGCTTGACCCTAGGCTAGGGGTTGCGCGACCTAGGCGATGCTCGCCTAAATTGCTCAAACTCAAGTAGTCGTCCCCTGGTTAGCACGACCCACGCGACCGTTGCTTGGGGTCCTGCGACCTCAAGCCACATTGCTTGGGGTGCAACATAGGTGAGGCTTCCGTTGCCAGATCTAGTTTGCCGGCAACAAGATTTGACCTCGTTGGCTGGTCACTGATTCTTTGTCGGTTTTGAGTTTTTTAATAAAAAAACAATAGTAAAGTGATTTACATAGTGTGACTTTTACGAACAGCGTTTAAACCAAAATTGTTTCTCAATGTACTTTAAAATTACGATTTACCAAATACATACCATAATCAATTTAGGATGATGTTGAATGGGAGAAATGATATTGCAAATACATTTGCAATCATAGCAATCGATTTGTCGGGCTAAAATTAGATTAAATGAGATTTAATTTAATTTAATTTTTTGATCATGGGCGGGCGTGCGTGCATATGATGCACACGAAAATGCACACATGCAGATTATGCACTCTTATATTTTGATCAACCTCTAGGTTCTATAAGTCATGATTGACATCTAGCAATATGTTATGGCACTTCAAGAATATAATGAACCTGTCAACTTTGATTATAGTGTAATTCAATCCCTCTGCCTTACTATGTCTTGATCGAACAAAGACCATAAAATATTTATCAAGCCACCAATTCGATCAGATGCACAAACCTAATTAACATGCCTTTTATACGAGATATGAATAGTTCATTCTCAGTTACAACCCCAATAGAGGATTTCAACGCATTGCCCTGATTAGATTGTATAAGACATCATTATTGTATCTTGCATGTAACAAGGAGGGCTCAGGTCTAGTGATTATTCACACAAGACCAAATTCATGAACGAGTAGACATTGACCACATTAAAAGCTTCTATATTGCTAATCGCTCTATGTGTGTCATGTTCAATGAATTTATTTGGTAGAAGCACCTGTATTCTAATTCAGGCATCACAATATCCAATGACTCTTGACTTGTCATTCTCTTAATTATTCAATACTTAATGGTGAAGCTAAAAACACACCGATTTCAACAGGATTGTTAATATACACTCAATGATTCATTGATCAGGAGCAATTTAAAGATTCAGTCTAACTGTGAACCTGTCACACATATTCTTAATGTCTCAAGAATAGGTAGAGTCACAATTGATTTTATGAAATCATTTATATATATAAATAACTGGATAAATGAATGAATACATCTTCGCTATTAAATAAATAATGAAACTGATAGATCAACTTAAATCCCTACCATGTATTATTACATGATTGCTTTAAGGCATACATCTAAGAGTCTCCTTAGTAGGTCTTGATGGGTAATCCCAAAGCTTCTAAGGAGGGAGACTTAGAACGTGGTCTTACCTAGAAGGTACCCTCTCGCCTCTGGGAAGACATTAAAGACGAATGGGAGAGTAGAGGCGGTTTCCGCACCTCGATAGATATTGTGGCTGGGGAAACAGCTCGTAAGAACTCCTTAAAAGGTTTCGTCTAAACTTTGGGACGTAAAACACGAGGTATTCCATAGGGTGAGGGAAGAAAAACTATTCTCCAATTGGGGGAACGGGCGTGTGGGCACCAGCATGTTAAATAAGAAACACAATCTTGTTAGTCCGCCAGGTGTATACATCTTGACAGGTAGGGTGGCTCTAGTTGGAAATCTTGATTTCTCTTGCTTTTGTGAGGTACCTCGATAACCACTACTAAGGATATACTTTTTCGACAACGTTGAATTAATTAGAATACTTTAAAAGACACCTTATCTTTATTGACGAGATAAGCCGAAAATGATAAATGTATAGGAAGCTCAACGCAAATTTATTTTAATTTAGTTCGAAAAAAAAATTATTTCAAAAGATTTTATTTTGATTTATTTTATTGGTTGAATGTATTTGAGGATACATCTAATAATACTTTCAATTTGCCAGTCTTTTCAAATTTAAAATTGAATTAGAGGCGACGAATAAATAAATCAACGCTGATTGATCGTATATGAGCAGTTTTGCTAAATTATGCCACCTGTTTTTTATGTGTGCAAAGGAGGAATCTAAATGTTGACATTGGTACATAAATTGAAGTGTCAATATGAATAATGTCATGAAAGTTTCGGGTATTTTTTGCGAAAAGGAAAAGTTAAAGGGAGTGTGCTGCAAAATTTCAGATAAAATAAAAAGTTGACTAAGTTTTATGATTTTATCCATTAAAGAGGAAGGGAATAATACGTAACAAAATTAAGGATTAATATAACGAAAAATCTTAAATTGGTACACTTATGACATATTTATATCGAACTAATTTTTTGACCATCAAAAACTTTAAATCGGTTCACCTGGGATAAATTTGCTTCAAACTAGCTTGGCGATAACCAAAAACCCCAAACAAATATACTTATGATAAATTTACCCTTCGTTAAATTTGATTAACACAACAAAAAATTATAAATTGATAAATTTGAAACAAATGAAGGAGCAAAATACCAAATTGGTATGCTCGTTAATTATCACGTGTCATCAAACTCAGTAATTTGAAGATAAGATTTAACAGAAACTAACAGAGAGGGTGAATTATCAATTTGGGGTTTTGGGACAAATTTATCGTAAATATACCAGTTTGGATTTTTAGTGATATTAATTCTAAAATTAATGCAAAAAAAAAAAATCTCATCGAGATTGGAAGGGCTATTCAATTTCCTTCCCACCATTTCAGCATCAAATCTCTCTCTCTCTCCTCTCTCTAAAGTTGCGACCTTTTCCTCCCACTTCTGGCATTCTCTACGACGTGAATCGACGAGGCCTCTGCATGCACCGGCGATCGACTCCACCATCGCCAGCCTTCGCGAGATCCGAGGAGCTCCGGAGCCCGGTCGGGCCACATGGCGGCGGACGGGAACGCGCAGCAGTCGCGGTACGTGAAGCTGACGAAGGACCAGGCGCCGGTGGAGGACATCACTCCCGGCGAGCTCAACCAGCCCGTGGAGATCCCTCAGGTCGAACTCTCTCTTCCATTCGATTCTGATTTCGATTTCGATTTCGATTTCGATTCGATCGACTTGGGTTTTTCCCCGGAGCCGCCGGTTCCGGGAATGCCGTACGTTTCTTTGGTTTCTCCGGTGCGGCGGTGGGGTGAATTGTGAATCGAAAACGCTCGCGTCGGGGTCGATCGGGATTTTCAGCGATGGAAAATGCGAATGCGAATGCGAATGGTTGTTGTTTGTGAGGCAAGTTCGTACGCTGATTTCGACTGTTGCTGCTCTGTTCTCGGTGGGTGGGGAACAAAGTGAGAATTTTTACAACCGGAAATGAGGAAAGGAACGATGGAAAAGTTGGAACTGCGAGATCGTGAATTTTTCGTTTGGAGATCATGTTTCGATCCTTTTGTGAAATTGGATCCAGGTGGTTCAGGACTAGAAGAGGCTATTACGAATTTCGGTATTATAAGTTCCCTCCTGCACTGCCTGGACACGGTTATCGACTTCCCATTTGCAAATACCGTCTAGAATTTGCATTTTTTTTATCACATGATGGGTTACTGGACTCTTTTGATTGTGTGATGTTATGTTTGGTGCTGATTTTTGTGTTCTGCTCTACAGTTGAATGTCCGTAGATGTTCTGAATGTGGGCAACCCTTACCCGAGAGTTACCAGGCCCCAGCTGACGAAGATTGGACGACTGGAATTTGTGCATGTGCTGATGATCCTGAAAGCTGTAGGAGTTCTTTTTGTTTTAACAACATGGATGGTCATTGTGGAGTTCATTTTATCTCTATGTCCCACCTACTTCGTGCATTCCATTGCTCAAAACATCCCATTTTTCAAAACTTAAGAGTAGACCTGATTCTTCTGGTCAAAATCTGAATCGTCATTCCAGTTTAATCTTATTTGAACATTAGAAGAATGAATTACGCTATGGCATGGTGTCTTGCTGTTGCTGTGAATGGCGACCATTTGTAATGTGTCCTTCTGTTCACAGGGTTAGTTTTGATATTAGGAGGAAGATTAAGAAGTGAGACCTCCAGTTCTGTCGCATCCATGTTCACGAGGGTTTACCACCAGTATAGGTTGTCAACATCACCCCCCTTAGGATTGGGCGGCTATAGTGAGAGATCTGATGCAGTGGTACTACTGTCTTTGACGAGCAAGTCAAGGCTTGGAAGCCCCCTGTTCCTTGCCTCATCTCTGTGATAGTATCCATGAAAATCACCTTTCTTCCTTCTAGTGTTTGTTTTGTTTTGTCATGTTTGTTTTATTTAAAGCCCAGCAATTCCTTGAAACCCAGTGAGGCCTAAAACTTAGGGCTTACTAATTGATCTAAGCACGTTCTGGATGAATAACATGAACTTGCATGATTAAAACAGGAGTTTAGCACCTCAAGCATCGAAAAAAGGCAGTGAAAGTTATGTTATTGATTGTCATCCCCTGACTCCAGTTAACTTTCTTTCCGTTAAATTTAATCATGATAGAACAACATGAACTTGTTTTTTTCTTTTTACCATAAGAATGCAAGAATTCCATTTCAGATCTGTGTATCAATTCACAGTTGACATCATCTTTTGTGAATATGGGTGGTAAGTCATGTATGTTCTGGCCTATCCTCTGCCGATTCCTGCCTTTGGCCAAAAAAGAAAAAAGAATCCTGCCTATCTTTTACTCTACAAGCAGGTTCACTATTTGTCAAAAAGGAAAAAACAAAAAATGGAGCCAATGAATTCATCACCGCTGCTATGTCCAGTTTTTCATTCCTTGAACAGCTGACTATTCTATAAGTAGGCTAGGGGAGGGAAGTATCTGATATGATATGATCTTTTAGTCCAATAGTGATTTTACCCGTTGCTATTGTGGAAGAGGGACATATTTATCTCTAAAAGCAAATTTTCATAAATCTTTTGTTCCTAGGTTGCGTTTCCTTTGGTCCACTCATTCTTTCACATCATTTCTATGGCGCAGTTATGATTCTAAACTATAATGTAATCTACAGGCTGGACAGGGCTTTTCTGCCCCTGTGTGCTGTTTGGGCGCAATGTAGAAGCATTGAGAGATGATATTCCCTGGACAAATGCTTGTGTTTGCCATGCCATATGTGTTGAAGGCGGGTTGGCTGTTGCTGCAGCGACAGCAATGTTTTATGGTGTTGATCCTAAGACATCATTTCTTATCTGCGAGAGTCTGTTTTTTGCTTGGTGGATTTGTGGCATCTACACTGGCCTCTTTCGGCAGTCATTACAGAATAAGTATCATCTGAAGGTGAGTTTCTTTATACTTCTTAGGTAATATTTTTATAGGTCAGCAATACTGAGGAGATTAGGATTTGATTTAACTGCTGACTTACTCATTTTTGTTTAATATGGCATTTTATTGATCGAATGAGCTTAAAATGATCTTTTTTACTGAAAAGCGTTTTGGTAGGCGAAGTTTGTGAAAGTACCACTCTATTAAACATGTACATCCTTAGATCTATTAAGTTATGATTCTAAAACTGTTGTATAGTCTCTGTTTGCAATAAAGATTGTAGCTCCCTTCTGATGCCCGCTGCAAATGCTTGTCACGAGATTTTTATGAATTCTTGGCATACCTGGGATTACTTCTGGTTGCTGTTTGCTGACTTACCAGCCTTTTGCTGTGCAGAATTCACCATGTGATCCATGTCTCGTGCACTGCTGCATGCACTGGTGCGCGTTATGCCAGGAGCACCGGGAGATGAAGAATCATCTCTCTGATGATGCCCCGATGCCCGTGACCGTCATTAACCCTCCTCCCGTTCAAGAGATGAGCTCTAACGACGACCAAGGATCTGCAGTGGCACCACCTGCTCCTGCGTCCAAGGATCCAGAAAGCACCAATTTGGAAATGCAGCCATTGTAGGGTCCTGTGAACTCACCCTGCCTTGAAGTCGAAGAGCAGGATATAGCTGACTTTGTTGGGGGCATTACACTACAAAAAAAAAAAGAGAAAGATAACAGCCATTTTTCTGAAGAATATTTACTTACCCGTGTTATCTTTAATTATGTCTGGACATGGAATGTTACAGTTCACATCTTAAAAGCAAGATTTTTTTCTTACAGCTATGATGAACAAAACAACCCATCAATGCATCGACACCATACAGCAAGCAGCCCAGCGTGTCATAACCTCAATTTGCATTTCAAAGTTTCAACTTATATATGGCTAAACATAACGATGAGTTAGTGCATGTAAACAAAACCTCGGCCAGTGGCGGGCAGAGGTGGCTGCCTGGCTGGTCTTCAGTTAGTAGCAGGCGGCCCTTTATCTAAGAAAGGAAAATAAAGAAAAAGAAAAATAAAGTATAAAAAATTTCAAAAAAATTTCAAAAAAATTAAATATTATTAATAATTATCTACGTCAGTGATTTTCAATCCAAATTGATTGGGTAGACTTAATTGGCAAAATTTGAAGAGGTTTATGACTCTATTGGAAAAATTAAAAGACTTCGGATTGAATTTGCAAAAACGCAATAAGTTTAGGACTTTTTGGATAATTTTCCTTATTATCCTATCAAGCACAAGTGTCCGAACGACTAAATGCAATCTTTAGGACTTACTAAGGGCGCGAATGACAACATTTCTCTTCGCCAGTCCTATTTCTGGCTATAGAACAATTTATTTTTCTTCCTCAGATGAGTTGATGAGCAAAAAGTAGCATTTGGTGAAAATTTCAAATCAATACCTAAAGTGGGATCGTTTTCTTAAAAAAGGATCCAAAGTGGACATAGTATCAAATAAAAGTCTGAAGTGCCTAATCAATCTCAAATAGGAGCCCGAAATGCCCAATGAGTCTCAAGTAACGGCGTGGGTTCGCCGGTCGGTCAAATGCTCATCGCCCGACGAGCATGTCACTGTTCCGGCGATCAGAATAAGGGCAATTTTGTATTTTACTTTTTAATTTTTTTGTTTCTTTTTTCTTTTCCTTTTCCTTTTCTTCTTCTTTTTTTTTCCTCTTTTCCCTCCGTCATCCATAGTCGGGGTCGGCAGAGGTTGTTGGCCTTGGGCAGAGGCTGCCTTCACCGGCATTGGGTGAGGGCGGCCCTCGCTTGGGCTGGGCGAGCGAGGGTCGATTCTCGCCAGATCTGGCAAGGGCGAGGGTTGCTCTCACTGGATCTGACGAGGGTCGCCCTCACCCACCTAACCCAAGCGAGGGCTGCCCTCACCCAATGCCGGTGAGGGCAACCTAAGGTTGGGTGACCCTCATCGGCGTTGGGCGACCCTTGCCGGACCCTTGGTTGCCCTTGCCGGCAACCTCTGCCGGCCCCGGCTATGGCCAGCGGAAGGAAAAGAGGAAAAAAATAAGAAGAAAAGGAAAAAGAAAAGAAAAAAAAGAGAAAAAATAATCAAAAAAATTTAAAAGTAAAAGACGAAATTGCCGATGTTCCGATCGTTGGAACAGTGACGTGCTCGCCGACTAGTAAACATTTGACCGGCCGGCGAACCCAGGCCCTTACTTAAAACTAATTGGGCAATTTGGGCCCTTATTTAAGATTGATTAGGCACTTCAGGCCCTTATTGGATATTATGTCCACTTTGGACCATTTTTTGAGAAAATGACCTCACTTTAGGTACTGATTTGAAATTTTTCCTAGCATTTAATAACGGCATAAAATTTCTGTTTTCGAAACAAAAATTCATTTGATAGGTTATTTTTAAATTTCTATCCCTGGCGGGCGGGTGGGTGAGCGACGACGGTGGATGGTAGTAGGTGATTGGCGGCGAGTGGGCGGCAAGGGTGATTAATAAAAGAGAGTTGTTATTTATATTTTTGTTCTAGAAATAGAAAAGTAGATAATTTTAATTTCTCTGTTCCAAATCTATTTATAGGCCAGAATTTATCCCAAAAATAAAAAAATGAAATTATTTTACCAAACAAATTCTTGTTCCAAACCTATTTTCGGAAACCAAAAAAATAGAAAAATAGGGAAACGGACATTATAGATGAATAACATGAACTTTAATGATTCGAACAGGAGTTTTACCTCAAGCAATAAAAGTTACATTATTAATTTTCATCCCCTCACTATTCAAAATCTATAACTTACATTGCGAGCTATATTAATAGATTTACCATCCCTTAATGTATCTATCTAGTTACCAAATTCTTATTTTCTTTTCGAAGATTCCCTTAATACCACTCTTCTCAACAATTGTTGGGGCTTAATTTCCAAAAAAACCCCAAACTTTAAGTCCGATTCCAATTCTGTCTCAAATCTTTTTGTTGTATTAGAAAAAATCCTAAACTTTAAGTCCAGTCTCAATTCTATTCCAAACTTTTCTTTTTCTTAAAAAAAAACCCAAACTTCAGGTCCAGTCTCAAATCTACTCCAAGTTTTTTCGTCTAAAAGAAAAATCACCAAATTTCACTTTAGTCCCAAATTTGCCCCCATTTGCCCTCTGTCCAAAAATCTCCATTAATCATCCCTAATTTTCATATCCTTAAATGGTTTCATTTTGGAGATACTTTTCCATGTCACCTTATTGACATGGATTTGTTATTAATGTGGAAATGTCACGTCAAGTTAGGATTGGACCACGGGAGTAGATTTGAGAATATATTGAAAGTCAGTGATTTATTTTAAATAAAAAAAATTCAGGGCGGATTTGAGATTGGATCTAAAGTTTGGGATTTTTCCGAGACAAAAAAAAATTTAGGATAGATTTGGGACTTGACCTAAAGTTTAAGATTTTTTATAAGACAAAAAAGACGTTCGAGACAGAATTGATACTGAACCTAAAATTTAAGGTTTTTTTAGGGAATTAGGCGTAATTGTCAGTCATATCTATCAACAAAGACAAGTTCCAAAAGGGGTTCCTAATATCAAGACATCAACACCCTTCATGCTCCTCCTTTCTTGCTAGATTATCCTTCACTTTTTGCCTTGTTTGGTTTAGCATTCTCAAGGGACTTTCGAGACCGAAAGCCCATTGAAAATGCTTGCCAAGAAGGGGCTTTCTGCAAAAAGCTAGCATTGGGAATACTCAAAGTCAAAGCTGATCCAGACCAACTTTGTGCTTTTAGCATTTGGGAATGTTGAAACCAATTTTTTCTTCCCAAATTACCCCCACTAATTCTTTAATAGTCTGATTTTGCCCTTCGTTATTACCGTTCATTTGCTCTGGGCGAGGGTGCCCAGCTAGAGTCAACGACATCAGATCGCGACGGCGAAGGGCTAGCGAGGTTGCACGGCCCTGGCAACAGGCACCTTAGAGTTGCGCGACCCTAGGCAACCCAGGTGGCCATCGCCTAGGCTTGGGTGGCGTGACCTCAGGCCTTGTTGCTTGGGGTTATGCGACTCTCTAGGGTCGGGTGGGCGACAATCGTTAGTGCCAGATCTGGCTTGCTGGTGGCCGTAACCCTTCGCTAGAGCTGACGATGGGTAAGTTTTTTTTTAATTAAAAAAATCTCAATGCCTTTCTCAAAAAAAATTTGCCAAACACTAATTGGTCCAAAGCGACTTCACAAATGATTTTTTACCAAACATAATTTGCATTTCCCAAGATGCTTTAATTTAAAGGTATTTGCATTCTCCCAAAACTCATTTGTAAAGTTGAACCAAATGGGCATTTCATGTCACATCATGTCCGTAGACTAAAATATCAATTTAATATTGTAAAAAAATAAATAATCGTAAGAATCTTAAAAAAATAAATTGTCATATTTTCAAAACCATCTAATTTCACCACTACTGCTGCTTCTTTTTAAATTTCCCTCCACTTTAACTTTTTCACTATTCAAGTCGGGGTACACGAGATTCTAATATTGCGGAAATTATTATGTTCATGTGTTGCCTTTAAAACACTTGTTATACGCATTGCATAAAAACGTTCCATTTTTCAAAATACCAATCGCATGCAATAAAAATTATTAAAAACTTGAAATCATTTTGTTGCTTAATAAGTATCGTGCATAATAGAGTCTGTTTTAAAAGAGAACTGAGGGTGATGCATGTACTGCGTACGTATGTGAAGCCCCGATAACTGTTTACCTAAAAGGAAAATTGGGTGGTTACCAAGTAAAGTAGATAAATGATGTGATTATGTATGTAATTTGAGGTTGGCGAAGTAAATCTAGCCAAAAAAAATGGGATTGGTGTTGAGAAATTATTAGCGAGACCAACCTCACTTTTTACACTTTGAACAAATAAAAAAAAGGCAAGAAAGACTTGATGAAGACCGGCGAAGCACGTGCGACTCATAAAGTCAAAGCCCCGACCCGACCCGACCTGACCCGAAAAGAGGTCCGAAACAGAACATGAACCGCTTCGAAGCGCTCCGGTACGGACGGGGTTGTGGGTTTTGCAAGGGTTTTACAGAGGCGAAACCCCCATCCAACCCCAAATTCCCACCACCGCCACCGCCACGGCCACCGCCGTCTCCGCCATGGCGCGGCTCTCGAAATCCTCGGCGCCTCGCCTCCTCTACACGCTCTGTGCCTCGCCTCCGCCGGCCTCGCACCACCTCCAATCGCCGCTCGCGTCGCTCCTCCTCGGTGGCCCCAGCCTCCGGCACTTCTCGTCGGGGAACCTCGCGCGGGCGGCGTCGGCGAAGGACGACAAGGAGCCGTGGTGGAAGGAGTCCATGGACAAGCTCCGCAACATCGGGATCTCCGCCCACATCGACTCCGGCAAGACGACCCTCACCGAGAGGATACTCTACTACACTGGCAAGATCCATGAGATCCACGAGGTCCGGGGGAAGGATGGGGTCGGCGCGAAGATGGACTCCATGGATTTGGAAAGGGAGAAGGGGATCACCATCCAGTCCGCCGCCACTTACTGCACCTGGAAGGGGTATCAGGTGAGAAAGCAAGCCCTTTTTTTTCTGTTTTCAGGTCGTCGTTAGGCTGTGAGCTTGATTATGGATATTTGGTGATCGAATCATGTGAAAAGCTGTTGTGGGGTTTGATTCCTGCTAATGAGAGCTTGAAATATTAAATAATTGGTCTCTGTAATTGACGAAGCTATCCATGCGCAGTAAATGTAGTGGCTTTACTTACCTGCTCTGTGTAGAAGCTGTAGTCTTGAGCTTTGTCTCGTTTTCGTGGGAAGTATCTTTTTCTTTTTTCGAGAGCAAGTACCTGTCGAGTTCGTTGCTCATTATCTGTTGGGAAACCACAAAGGAAGAATGACATATGCATTGGGTTGATGAGTTAGTGCGTGTACACGAAACTAGGGAAGGAGTAGATCAAAAGCCAGAATCCCGGAGGGAAACTTTGGAATCTGCAGGCTCTTTTTAGGTTGAAAAACCGTAGTATACTTAGTGCCAGTCCTGAAGAGATCAATTGAAACAATGGTCAAAATGGGATACCTGGAGGTACCAAAGAGTAAGTATCTCAACATCTTGGATGTACTTGGTGGGTGGGGAACTTGAAGGGTTATGGTCACATGAAAGAAGCGGGGATGAACGAAGTGGAGAAGATCTGGTACCTTATGCGGAACCCAATCTTAAAAGCATTTTATATAGGATGAAAACACGGTTGATGATGCTGTATTGCTGTAGAGATTATGCAACTAAGTCTGACCATCTGCAGAAAAAGAATGTAGCAGAGATGAGAATGTTTCTATATCTTAAGAAAAGACAGGATTAGCAATTACGAAAGGTTGCGTGGTTTCATTTGTGGATAAGTGAGAGAAACTCAATTAAAGTGGATTACATGTGAAAGATTGACTAATAAGCAGAAGTAGCTTTTTGATGGAGTGGACGAAAAGAGGGCCAATGGCGGGAGGAGGAATATCTGAAAATGTTAGCCGAAAATGCTTTGGAGAAGAATATGGAGTATCTGGAAATTTTGGAGGGTTTGGTACTAAAAGTGACATGAAATGATTTATGTAATTAGTCCGTCTTAGTGGAAACATTTTATGTTATAGTTGGTTGTTGTTGACACTAAATGGTATGAATTGAGTTTCCAGCTGGATCAATTTTACGACCGGGCATAAGTCAAAAAAGCAAACCATTCTAATACAGATTACGGCATGAAGTTCTATCAGCATCAAAGTGACATCAAGACCCAAATAGAATAATAAGTCCAACACAAAATTTAGTTTCTTAAGTTTGGAGCTCATTTAGAAGTGAAACTTGGGATTAGGTTGCGTTTAGATTGATTGGACTTGGTTTTGTGCCAGAAAAGTGCATAAGCATGAAAAAAAAAGAAACCGTTTTTCAAAAGCAACACAAGTTATAAATAAGCAAATAGAATAGTGACATCTAATATATATGAGTAAAGAGATGTCAGTAAGGAGCATCGTTTCCATCTTTCTCTTGTTGAATGAACATTCTCCTTCTTAGTTTGAGTTTGTGAGAGAAGTATGAAGTTTGGATCTTTTTTCAAACAGAAAAGAAGTGAGCTTTCATTCAGTTTAATCTGATCTTAAGACAATAGAAATAAGACTAAGTAAGTTGAGGGACACCTCATATAAATATTTGATGGATGGTTCTTGCATTCAGAATCTTGTGCATTCCTGTCAAAGGCATGGGTCCCATCTGTTTTTAAAGGAAAAATTTTACGTACAAAACTTACTTTTAGAAATCTTGTTTGCATCCTGTCCAAATTTTGCACTAGAATATGTGGTGCTGGTAGAGTTTTAGTTAAATGATAGTGAACTGTATGTTACTGAATATTATTAGGTCACAACAAAGACTTAACTTTAGCATTCATAGTCCTCGGTAAATTGGGTTTTGCTAGAAAAAGATCGTTAGAAGAGTCAACTTACCTCCACTAATAGTGGAGAATGTAGCTCTTCTTCAGCTTAAACTTTATGGATGCAAACAGTTGCCTCTGTCTTTTTGTTTCTTTAGACATTTGCTGTGAAAGTGGGTTTTCTCTTTCTTTTCAAGTGCTTATGTTCATTAACATTTTGCTCCGTTTGAGTGTATATCTGTTCTTCTTTTAATGGTTGCCAAATTTAACTTGGTGCTTGTATGAAAAATTGGAAGTTTGGCAGTGTCTGGTGTGAGTGTAGTTGCTTTGCATGAATAAAAAGTCTTACAAGATTTATCCTTTGGATATTCAAGTTCTGCTGTAGATTATTTCTTGATAGCATGTGGAATGTATTTAGGTAATGTGTTAGGGGCATGTGTAATTTTTCAGTGACATTTCTCGTTCTTTATATGTTAGTGTAAACCGGGCAAGCTTTTTTATCTATGAAGTTTGGTTCTTTCTTTTAAGCTCGTAAATGGGCCGTTACTCCACCAATACCTTTTTTGTATCTTGAATATTATGGATATATAGACTTTCCCTCTGTCGTGTTAAAAAAGAATATATATATATATATATATATATATATATAATGTGGGCTTTCCATCTGTCTATAAGGGCTTGTTTGGGTTTGTGAAGTTGCCCCTAGATTCCTGTAAAAAGACCACCTTTTACAGGTGGAGGAATAATCGAATATCAGAAGTCTCATCTCTATGTAATTAGATGCATGTGAAGGCAACATACCCGATATATGTTAGGTTGAGCTTTCAACAAGTTTAATTAAACCTTTGAATCACGGAAAAAATATGCTTTTGGTTGGGTAAAGGGGTGACATGCAGCATGTCAAAGTCCTTGGTTGCTTGTTCATTAATGATATTGATGCAAACCCATAATTGACGGATAACCAATTCGTAATGATCAAGAAAGGTATATAGTAATACCAGAATGACGCAGTATCGAATATTGTTTAAAAAACCATGTATTGGTCAACGTCTCTCTTCACAAGGTAAGAAAAGATCATGTATTTTTCTTTACCATGTTAAAAAATTACATATTAGTTGTCAGCTGTTCCTCATTTAGAGTCACTACTTGCTTATCTCATGAAACTTCAATTTTATTGACCATTCATCTTCTCTTTCTCTCTTCCTTTATTTCTTTTCTTTAATGGCTATCTGCATGGTCTTTCTTTGCCCGGTTGTTATTTTATATTTAATCTAGCAATTCTTTGAACATGATATACAGGAACTCTAGGATTTGTAAATTGATGAGAACTTTTGTATTTTTTCGTAAGTATCTTTTTCTCTATGGAGTCTGTTCACATCTCCGGATATGTTGCTTTTCTTTCTACCCTTTTCTAATCTGGTAATTCTTCAAACTTTATGACAGGACTCTAGGTTCTTTTAATTGATGCAAATTTTTGTAAATTGTTCACAGTTATCTTTTAGTCTATGGAATGTCTGTTTCTAGGTTCTGTTAATTGATGCAAATTTTTGTATTATTTTCACAGTTATCTTTTAGTCTATGGATTGTCTGTCTCATCGCTGGAATATTACTTCGGACATGATGATCTGCAGGTTAACATAATTGACACACCTGGGCATGTTGACTTTACGATTGAGGTGGAGAGGGCTTTACGTGTTCTTGATGGGGCTATTCTTGTCCTTTGTAGCGTTGGTGGCGTACAAAGTCAATCTATAACAGTTGACCGTCAAATGAGAAGATATGAAGTTCCCAGACTTGCATTTATAAATAAACTTGATCGAATGGGAGCAGATCCTTGGAAAGTTCTTAACCAGGTATTATTAGAAAAAAGTGATGATAAACAATCTGAAATCATTCCTTTACCAAAAAAAAAAAATCTGAAATCATCTTTTGCTTTGTCATTTATATACTCCATAACTAAAATCGTGGTTGTGCAAGATTAATGCCGGTGAGAAGATCAATCTCTAATTCCTTGTGTTATTTTGATGCTTCGATAATATTTGAGATAAATTGAATGTTTTGAACTTTATCACTTCTGACATTATGATCCATGGCAATTCTAGGTTTTGGAAAATTGTAAGTTAAACTAGGGAACTGGTTAATCTTATGGTGTCTTGTGCATGTTTTCTGTTGGAAAATGTAGTGTTGTCTCACTAATGGAATTGATATTTTCCTGTAGAATTTGACATAAAAGGAAATTTTGACTATGAAATTGCACTAGTCATGATGTGATCTTCATGGAGACAGGGGGGCCGGGGGTTGTTTGGGCGGGGGGGAGGGGTTGTACATTGTCATGAGATTCATTTTGTGTAGATACAGTGCCAAGTTGATGTAATTTCTAATTGTTTTGTGATGAGGAAATCTCTCTCGTTGCTTTATTTTGAACCTATAATGTTTTCCACCTGTTAGATATGATGATGAAGAGATTTTTCTTGTCTCAGGCAAGGTCTAAACTTCGGCACCATAGCGCTGCTGTTCAAGTCCCAATTGGTTTGGAAGAAGAATTTCAGGGTCTTGTTGACCTAGTACAGTTGAAAGCCTATTATTTTCATGGTTCCAGTGGGTCTGTTTCTGAACCCAGGGGCTTCCCCAGGTTGTCTGTATGTGATACAGTTGTTTGCTTTGCTGATTGAATTATCATTTAATGCAGTGAAAATATTGTCACTGCTGAGGTACCTGCCAATATGGAGAATCTGGTCACAGAAAAGAGGCGCGAACTAATTGAGATGGTTTCGGAAGTTGATGACAAACTCGCTGAAGCATTTCTAAGTGATGAGCCTATATCATCTGCTGATCTTGAGGTTTAGCTCGTTTAATTTTCTTGAAGTAATTTTCAGGTTAAGATTGGTTTTGACTAGCGTATTATGAATCATTGAGTGTGATATGGAGTATTATTAAAATTCTGTTTTTCCACGTGATAAGTTATGCCTCTGTTGTTTATTCTGTGAATGCTGACAGGAAAGATGTGTGGCAGCTTCTGGTATTTTCACTATAATTTGAAAGACTCGTGACCGTGTAGAATATTAATTAACCATGTAGCAGGATGATCCTTTAGTATAACATTCATCAATGTTTTGGTGTTTTACTTGTTCTTTGACAACATGTAACACTTACACGCTACATATTGCAGGAAGCCATACGCAGGGCCACCATAGCAAAAAAATTTGTACCTGTATTCATGGGTAGTGCATTCAAAAATAAGGTATTCTTGAAATCGTTCTTTTTGCCATTACCTTAGTCCTCCCATTGCCTGTCTCAGTAGCATCAACCATTTAATACTGAGGAAGGTGTTGGGATTTGAATTGCATGTGAAGGAGAACAAAAGCAATGACGACGACAACAAACTAAGCCTTATCTTGCTAGACCGGATGTGCTAAGGAAGATTGTGCCTGTTAATATATCTGCTTTCAGTATTATAAAATCAACATTTATTGATAGAACCCATGTATACCAGATGTAACAGAAGGTGAAGTAGGAAGGAAAAGTTAATAGAGCCTGACAAAAATTCCATGGCAAATTGCCTAATTGCGTCAGTAGTTCACCTGTTAGAAGAAATTGCTTTCAAGTTGACAAGGGATCTGTGACCTGAAAGATCCTTCTGTTTCTCTTTTATTGGTACAGCAAAATCTTGCTTTGTGACAAATCTTTAACTGTATTTGCCTGACTGATTGTCAGCATCTATTTCAAACATCCAACACCAACGGATTATTTGACCGAAAAAAAAAAAATCAACTACAATAACGTTCCTCTTCCATAAGTTTCTATTGTCAAGGTCTGGTTCCATGCAGGAGTTCCCCTAAACAATAAGCCTTAGAATAGAAGGGTGCCTCTTTCATTGATGTGTTTCCCCTCCAAAATTAGAATACTGATGATGGAGAAATGTAGTATGTTGGTGTGTGTCTCATCCATTGATTCAGGCGGGGGTGTGATAATTTACTAAGTATGTATGTGAAATTTGCTCCCCTTATCTTGTAATGCTTTGGGTTAGCATCAGTTGTTTGCACTATATATTGTGAATTTCATATGTAGAGATGATCACACTGTTATCACGAATCCTTGCCTCCAGGGAGTTCAGCCTCTTTTGGATGGTGTCCTCAGTTATTTGCCCTGTCCAATTGAAGTCAGTAATTATGCTCTTGATCAAAACCAGAAAGAAGAAAAGGTATTTCAAATGTGTAAAGAAATTTGATTTTTTTAAATTTTGGAATTGTTAATCGTATGTACTGTTTTCTGATGTATTTTTGTTTAAGTAGGTTGCTTTGACTGGAACTCCAGATGGACCATTAGTAGCATTGGCCTTTAAATTGGAGGAAGGGCGATTTGGTCAGTTAACATATTTAAGGTATGGTGTGATTGAAAGTTTTTCTCTTGTAGAATGCCTATAATTTTACAGGTTGCTTATAAGCTTTTACTTCGAGTGGCAAGCTTTAGTGAATGTCTACCTCTGACTTTGTTTTCGTTTAATGAAGAATTTATGAGGGTGTCATTCGGAAGGGGGACTTTATCATCAATGTAAACACTGGAAAGAAGGTGAAGGTGAGTCGAGAATTCTTAGAGGATGTTTTCTGGATTTTATTTGTTTTGTAGGCCATATTTGTCACGATAAGTTTCCTCAGTTTATTTGGCAACAAAAATTTCACTTTGAGATGCTTCTTTATCTTATTATAAAGAACTTCTGGAAGTGAAAGAGCGGTAGTCTGGAGAAGTCGAGTATATATCAGAAAGTAACAGAAAAGGAAAATGTGACAAAAGAAACAAAGTGAGAAAATTCCTACCTGTGAAGGAATCCAGCCAATAGCCAGGTGTAGAGCAAAGCTTTTAGCTTCCGATGAGTGAACTTTGTACTTTGACATGGCCTCCTGTTCCTCTACATTCGTCACCTAACACATAAAGGAAGATCTTTCCTATTTTTTTTCCAGACTTAGTTCCTCTGTGCGTATTCCAGCAGAAATCAGATTTCATGTGTTCCAGCATGATACGTGCTTTCTTGAGAAAACAATTCTGAGTATCCCTTGCAACTTTGAGAATCTATCTAAGATTGCTTTGCCATTTGTGTGGAAGAATGATTTGAACTTGAGAAACAGTGGTACCAATTTTGATATCTGTCCAAAAGTGAATGTCTTAACTTAAGTCCACTGTGGTTGGTCTATGATAATTCTACTAGCGTAGCTTCTGGTTATTTTGAGATGGTTGATCCAAAATAGGTGCCAGCGGTGACCTGGTCTAATTTTATCTGCTAAATGCTATGTATAAACAAGAATAATGCATCCTTAAAATGTTGGATTTTATTAGTATGAATTTGAGAGCTTTACAGAAATCTCCAGCCCTTAGATTGCTAAAACCATCGTATCCATCCCTATTTTGTGTTAGGTGCAATCTCTTGCTTTTCCAGTGTTGTGAGGGTACAACATGCAAATGTTACTGAATATTTTGTCCGTGGATGTATTGCTCTTCATTTTTATTTGTTCAATTTCTGCTTCTTTCTTCTATGTTTTATTTACATGTGTTATGGACTTATGGACTTTCCTCATTGTTCTGGAGTAGGTTCCTCGCCTCGTACGGATGCATTCTGATGAGATGGAGGTAACTTCTTGACTTCTAGTAACTTAATTAGTTATTATCTTTTTCTATTTTGGGTCATTCTGAGAAAAGTCAAACTCGTACACTAGGTCAGTTTTGGTCATTGATAAGTATAAATATTGCTGATCTTATTTGAATATCTACTCAACAGGACATTCCAGAGGCACATGCCGGGCAAATTGTTGCTGTTTTTGGAGTGGATTGTGCCTCAGGTCTCTCTCTCTCTCTTTCCACAGTATGGTAGTGCTCAGCTAGCACTGATTGTTGATTTGTGATGCTTTAATTTGCCTGAAAAGGGGGAAAGGAAATTTGTCCCATGATCAATGATAGAAATGTTGATTTCCTGTAGTTCAATGTAAAAGAAAGGTTAAAATTAATTCAATGTGATAAGCTAGCCAAAAAACTTGGTCTGTAGCTTGATTATGAGCGTCTTTCTCCTTTGTTCTTTTGTCAGGCGATACATTCACTGATGGGAAAGTTAAATACACCATGACCTCCATGAATGTGCCTGAGCCGGTGATGTCCTTGGCTGTTTCCCCAGTTTCAAAAGATTCTGGGGGACAAGTGAGTAGCATATAACTTAATTTACAAAAGTTTTCTTCTCTGTATTTGAGTGGTAATCGTCCATTTACACGTTTGTTTTTCCTTTTAATAGTTTTCAAAAGCTTTGAACCGTTTCCAAAGGGAGGATCCTACCTTCTGTGTGGGGTTGGATGCTGAGAGTGGGCAGGTTTGTTTTCTATGCAGTTTCAAATTATCCTTGGTGTCAATTTGTTACCTTAGATGTAATATGTTTTTTTCTCTATAAATAGACCATTATATCTGGTATGGGAGAGTTGCATTTGGAGATATATGTTGAACGAATTCACAGGGAGTACAAGGTGCGTCCTCACTTGCATGTCATGCAAAAATGGTTTCCTTCATCCTTTGCTGTTGAGAGTTAAATAACTACTTAGTCAAAGTCTCATCTCTGTTAAAACAGGTAGAGGCAACTGTCGGAAAGCCTCGTGTGAATTTCAGAGAAACTGTTACACAGCGTGCTGAATTTGATTACTTGCATAAGAAGCAAACTGGAGGACAGGGTCAATATGGTAGAGTATCTGGGTAAGTGAAGGTGCACCTGAATAAGCAAATGTTGGATTCTCATATCTGGTTTACTTGATTATTTTTTTCTCAGTTCTTGATTTTTGCAACAGGATAATGTCTTCAATATTCTTCATTAAGGCTTTTTTTTTCCCGTTAAATGGTCCATGAGCATTTATGTTTTCCCTTAGCATGCTTTGCTACAAGGTCAAGCTTACAGCTCTGTTACAAATGACTGATGCATTTGTTGTAATTGTGCTGAATTATTTCTCTCCTGAAAACCATTCAGTTATTTGTAGCTGCTATTAGATCTATCTTGATGATAAAAAACTCAAGTGACTATTAAATTGCTTAATCAAGCTCTTAGGATATGCTTCATAGATCGAACTTTCCATGTTAATTTGAAACTTTTTAAGCTCTTTGCTTTGACAGGATGTTAGAAAGAAATAGCTATAGTACTTGTCTACCCTTAAGTAAGGAATAATCGAGTAAAAGATATTTTTGGGTCATTGTTCTTGCTAGAGACCGAAGTGGAAGTCCTGGTCTTATTGTTTTAACGTACTTCTTTGCACCCTTTTAAGGGTGGCAGAACCTTGGCTAAGTTTTGGCACATGTTCTTGGAATTTCTGGTTTGATGGCTTCTCCTTGCAACTTTGAGACTACTACATGTCTCTTTATCCAGCCTTTATGGTGAATTGTATCCTGTTAGGTAAAGTGTGGCCCAGTCAGATAATGTATCACAAAAAGCTGCTTATTAATTAGTGAGGATCTCGGCAACACACACATGAAGAAAGTTGCAAAGAGTGTCTTTTACTTGTAAATGCTTTTCTCTGTGAGTTGGCCTTGTGAGATTCTATAGATATAATGAGGTTTTTGGCCATGAATTTCCATTTAGAGCTTTTGCTGAGGTCTAAATAGTGGTTTGAAAGATTGATGACTTTTAGAACAATTTGCTTTTTGGCTTATGCTTAAGAATAAAGAGATATATGTTACCGCCTTTTATTTCATATTTTATGTGATCCACTTAGTTAAGATACTTGAGTCGAACCACTGCATGTGTATATAGCAGCCACTAAAGAATTAAACAGCATTATCTTTCCTTTCAATCCAAGGCTAATTTTTTTGGATTTCAGTAATATTACCTCAACCTTGTGACCGAAGTTAATGTGTCAGTGCAGTTGAATCTCCTTTGTGTATTTTGCTGTCTAGCTTTGTTCGATTGAAAATTTTCAAATGACAGGTATGTTGAACCTCTTCCAGAAGGGTCGCCTGTAAAGTTTGAATTTGAAAACATGATTGTTGGGCAGGCCATACCTTCCAATTTTATCCCTGCAATTGAGAAAGGCTTCAGAGAAGCTGCCAATTCGTGAGTTACTCTCCCCTTAACCCAAATTTGTTATGAGAGCTGTTTGGAATTTGTGACATGCCAATAGTACTGTTCCCGATAGAACATGAAAATTGCAATTGATTCCTTAATCAATCTGCTTCTTTTTACATGCAGGGGGTCATTGATCGGTCATCCTGTTGAAAATATTCGCGTTGTTCTGACGGATGGTGCTTCGCACGCTGTGGATTCTAGTGAGCTGGCTTTTAAGTTGGCTTCCATCTATGCATTTAGACAGGTATCTTTTATCCGGTAGTTTACTGCAAACTATCTTTCACAGCTTTGAAGGATCATGTTCATCAATTTCACTCTGCAGTTGTAAATGGGGGAGAAAATCTAACTTCTTTATTTGCCTCTTGGGAAAAAAAAAAAGGAAGAACTGATTGTGACACATTCACTTTATTTCATGGTGCTAATTATATATTCTGCGAAACAGTGCTATTCAGCTGCAAAACCTGTAATCTTGGAACCGATAATGCTGGTGGAGTTAAAAGTACCGACAGAGTTTCAGGGAACTGTTGCTGGTGATATCAATAAGTGAGCCGTCCCATCTATCTTTGTACCATGATGTTGCTATGCTCTCCTCAATGTTTTCAAAGCTAAATAGGTGCTTGACATTGTTTTATTACAGGAGGAAAGGTGTAATCGTAGGCAATGACCAGGATGGAGATGAAACAGTAATTTTGGCTCAGGTATGCATGACATTATTGCCTCCTTTAACCTTTGAATTTCTGGACAGTGTTGGTTGCAGTGCCTCTAATTTTGATGTTTGTAACTTTGTATGTTGTTTGGCTGTTTTTGGCCTGTCAGGCCCATGGCTTCTGAACTGGTATGTGTATACGTTGGCCAAAAGAAAAACAACGATGAACAATTTCATGATAATGTTATCTTGGAAGAAGTTGCCTTAAAAAAATATTGTGAATATTTTTGGAGTTCATGCTCTAGTATACTTCAACGACGATAAGCTTACCTTTTTCTTTTAAAAAAACAGCACTGGTTTTAAATAAGTAAAATCCAGATCACTATAGTGAAGGCTCGTTCAAGATTATGTTTGCCTTGGTATGCTGCATTTCAGGGTTTGCAAGTTTGACTATTAATGGTTTCTGGACTCCTTCTATATGATACAGTTATGTAGTAACCGTCAACAGATCTCTCACGGTCAATAAGTGAATTGCTATTCCTTAACTTTGTCAGAAACTCGCGTTACATCTGCTCTTCTTTCCTGCTTTCCAGGTCCCTTTGAACAATATGTTTGGCTACTCCACCGCTCTTCGCTCGATGACACAGGTGGATTTTGTGTTGATTGAATTCCTTTACGAATGCCAAAACCCATGTCTTCTCATGCATCTGCTGCTTGTGCTGCAGGGCAAAGGCGAGTTCACGATGGAATACAAAGAACATTCAGCTGTCTCTCAGGATGTGCAAATGCAGTTGGTAAATGCACACAAGTCTAGTAAGGCTGAATAGTTTTAGGATAAATAATCCCAATACCCATTCTGTGAGGATCAAATGTCTATTTATTCTTTTTCCTTTGCGCTACGTAATATTCTTTGTTCCAGAAGAGAGATGCGTTAGTCATGTACCACAGGTGATCCAGGCGTGTGATCAGATAAATTTTGTAAGCTCTAATAATCTCCATGTATTGATAAAAATACACATGCGCTCGGAAAGTAGGCAGTGCAGCGCGTCTGTTTTGAACGTTGGGATTTTGTTCTGAACCCCGCCCGCTCCATTAAAAATACACAAAAGCAGTGTGATATTTACCTAGGAAACTGGTTATGGATGTGTCAGTGGGTAGTTATGTGCGTGCGTGTCTAATGTTTTTAGGGAAAATTTCAATTAAGGATCCAAGTGGGGTTTTTTTTCAAAAAAGGAGCCTAACTGGATATAATGTTAAATAAGGGCTTGAAGTATCAAATCAATCTCAAATAAGGATCCGAAGTGCCTAATTAGTCTCAAGGGCCTGGGTTCGTCGGCCAGTCAAATGCTCGTCAGCCAGCTAGCACGGTTACTGTTCCTGCGATCGAAAAAGGGCGGTTTCATCTTTTTTTATTTTATTTTCTTTTTATGTTTTTTTTTTCTTCTCTTCTCTCCGCCGGTCATAGCTGGGGCTGGCGGAGGCTGCCCTCACCCTGGTTGGGTGGGCGAGGGTCGCCGGAGTTGGGTGGGCCAGGGTCGCCCTCGCTTGCCTTGCCCGGTCAAGGACTGCCCTTGGCATATTTAGTGAGGGTTGCCCTTGCTCGCCCAGCCCAGTCGAGGCTCGCCCTCGCCAGATCCGGCAAGGGTCGCCCACGCTCGATGTCGGCGAGGGCGGCCTCCGCCTGAGGCCGGCGATCTCTGCTTGCCCTAGCTATGGCCGGCGGAGGGAAGAGAATAAAAAAAATAGAAAAGGAAAAGAAAAAAATAGAAAAGGAAAAAAATGAAGAAAAATATGAAACTGTCCTTTTCTGGTCGCCGAACAGTAGCTGTGCTCACTAGCCGGCGAACTCAGACTCTTACTCGAGACTAATTGAGCATTTCGAGTCCTTATTTGAAATTGATTGAGCATTTCAGATCTTTATTTGATATTATGTTCACTTGGGGTTCTTCTTTGAGAAAAATACCCTACTTGGGGTCCTTAATTGGAATTCTCCCATGTTTTTATGAAGATATGTTTTGCTGGGAGCATGTATAAGGTAACTCAATGGGAACTCTTCTGCTACTTTTTCTTTCATTTCAACTTGTTCAAAGATCCTAATTGTAACTTCTGCTAGTATGGTACTCTCATCCTCAATGAATTGTGATAAGTGTTTATGTCGCGTGTCAACATATCAAACCGAGAGAAAAGGTAACTATCGAAGGTATAGGCTTTCCCATCCAGGTAAAATGGCTTACATAATCACCGGTGGATCGGTAGAAGTGTGAAAACTTCATATGTGACTAAGGTTATGTCTGTTTCGGAAGAAAATGAATTTGGAAAGTGATCATTTTCTAGAAATTTTGCGAATTACTTATTTTTCATGAAACAAATCTATTATCTTAACTCGTTGGACACATATCATCCGTACAACGATGGTTGTGTGGATTTTAACATCGGTCCAAGGATGCGTCTAAATGCAATGTTCTTCGTAGTTAGAAGGTGGCATAAATTCGTTTCATTAGGCAGTCGAGCTTTCCAACCACATTTATTTTCGAGGATGAGTGCCTCATGACTGCGCATTCTGCGGCCAAAATAATAAGAATACATCTCCATCAAAATTCACCAGCCTAATCCCATGATCAAGGAAAGCGGTTAACTCAGGACAGTTACCTCTTTAGACACCGATGTACGTGTTAGAACAGAACCTTAGAAAAGCCCCCCCACTACCTTCAATGGATCACTCACTACGTGCAGTGAAACTACTCTCTCCGGATACAGAAGGGCATAGATAGCGAAATCCACAGAACGCCATGAGAGTGATCAAAGTCTCTTCCTTCCTAAGAGCGGGTTCCCTATTCCTCGACGCCATGGAAGAGCTGTTCAGCAAGTCCTCCCTCCGGTCCTGCCTCGCCGAGTTCGTCTCCACCTTCATCTTCGTCTTCGCCGGCGTCGGCTCCGCCATCTCCACCGGTACGTTCTCCCTTGAGCTTGCATCGCATGGATTTCATGAGAATGCTGCCGGTGGGAACTGTTGTCGAACTCGCGTGCTGTAATCGAAGTGACTATGATTGAATTTAAGCATGGGTAGTCATTTTGCGGTTTCAATATAGCCTCCTATCGCGTCGCTATGGAAATGGAAATATAGATTTTGGGAGACAATATTAGCAAACTTGATAATGAATTTGGCACTAGTATTATCTGTGATTTCTAGCATAGTTGGTTAAGAGCGTCATGAACTGAACATATGTGTTAGTGAACTTCAATGAAAATTTTACTTAGATGTTCAAAACTGACTTCGCTAGGCATGTCGGCAGTCCCCACAGCTGGCGCCGCTGGCGAGAACTGCCACGTCCTGGCGGTGGCCGTGGCGCATGCCTTTTCCCTGTTTGCGGCGGTGTTCACGTCGGCGCATATATCTGGTGGCCACGTCAACCCGGCGGTCACGGTCGGGCTGGTGATGGGAGGTCACGTCGGCATTTTGAGCGGAGTTTGTCTCTGCTTGGCTCAGCTCTTGGGTTCCACCATAGCTTGCGTCCTCTTGATGCTCCTCACGGCAGGCCAGGTAAAATTTGCCATTCTTCCTAATGAACTTCTACCTAGGACAGTGATGATTTTCTGTTGTTTTTCTTCTTTTTTTTTTTGCCTTTTCAGAATTTTTTTCTGAGGAAATGTTATTATTCTCTATTTAAACTCACCTAACGCAAACAAGAGAGCGAATGAAACATTTTGATAGTTTTTAATTAGCCTATTACATATGGTTTCAAGATCAACTAATTTTTTTTTTTGGTAAGGTAATATGTATATATACTTTTTAACGCACCAAATACTTTTTAACTAATTTATCTCCAAACCCGCCAAAAAAGTGAAGAACATCTTAGGGTTGGTGCAAAACATGTCCTAACCCGTGGGTTTATGTATCAATGTCACTCGTCTTAAATCGTGTCTAATGCACTTGGTCTTCTTGGACAAATAATTTCATCCAAACTTAAGATGTGCTTGATTTGCATTCAAGTCTCCATAGACATCTGCATTTGCAACATACCTATGTGTAATGGATATTGTCCGGACAGGCAATACCGGCGGGCGGGTTAGCCCCACACGTGACGGGCATGGGCGGCGCGGCGGCGGAGTTCATCGGGACGTTCGCTCTCGTCTACACGGCCTGCGCCGCGAGAGACCCGAGAAAGGGACCGCACGGGATAGCGGGCCCCATGGCGATTGGGTTCGTGTACGGAGCGAACTTCATGCTGACCGGGCCGCTCGCCAGCGGGTTCATGAACCCGGCTCGGTCTTTTGGGCCGGCAGCAGCCGCCGGGGACTTCAGCCACCACTGGGTTCATTGGGTCGGGCCCATTTCAGGAGGCGGCCTAGCCGGGTTGGTCTACGAAAGCGTCATGTCACAGGGCAGCGCCGATGACCACGCTAGTGATCAAGCCAATGTGGCCTAAGGGTCTTCTAGATTTTAGATTGCTGAACGCGGTTAAAATCTTTTGATTCTTTGATTTGCTCTTTTGACTTCATCGCTACGAATACATGCCTAGGCCTTTTGTAATTACGATGGTTATTGTTGTTGGATAATTTACATTTGCTTTAATCTCTTGATTACCGATTCAATTGGAAACTAGTGCGTCGCCAATTTATCACGCGCGACTCGAGATAATCTTAGCATGGTACCGAGTTATCTGTGAATCAGTAGAATCGATTTTTTTTCCCCTAACGAAGACGAATGTATTTTGGGCGATAAAGAAGTTGGTTAATAAAAGATGATATTTTCGGCATTTGGCCAAATCATCGAACTCGAATATGTTTAATGTTTTCCTTATTTCACAGGTGCAACGTCTTCGCCTAGCGTTAATGGCATTGCTTTCGAAGGAATAAAATTTGGAAGCAAGAGATGCAATTGTGGTGAATGTGTTTTGGCGAAGATATTCAAATAAAAAAAAACACAACACGAGGATTGACAGTTTTTTTTTTTGGGATAATGACACAAATAGTCCCTGAACTTTGATTCAATGTGCAATTTGATCCTTGAACTTTTAATTTGTTCAATATAGTCCATGAACTTTAACATAATGTTCAATTTGATCCCTGAACTTTTAATTTGTTCAATATGGTCCTTGAACTTTTAATATGTGTTCAATTTAGTTCCTGAACTATATGAAAATATTCAATATAGTCCCTACAGTTGAATTAATGGAAAGACTACGTTGAACATTTTCAAATAGTTCAAGGACTAAATTGAACATTAAGTTAAAGTTCAGGGACTACATTGAATAAATTAAAAGTTCAGGGACCAAATTGCACGTTGGGTCAAAGTTCAGGGACTATTTGTGTCATTTTCCCTTTTGTTTGTCTACAAGATGATGTTCCGTATACAGTATAGTATGATAGACATGGCTCGAAGGGTGATGCTTGCAGACGATATGGTAACACATGAAGAATTTTTTTAAGCAATTAAAATATGGGAAAATTGTCCAAAAAATCCTAAATTTATTATTCGAAGGCCAATTTAGTCTTAAACATTTATATTGTACCAATTTCGTCCCAAGTCTTTTGGTGATTTGCCAATTTAGTTATAAATTTTTTTAACGATTTGCCAGTATAGTCCTTCAAATCAAAAATCCAGATAATAGGCTTATGACTAAATTGACACAATCGAAAGGTTTACGACTAAATTGACAAATCTTCAAAAGGTTTACGACTAAATTGACACAATTGAAAAGTTTCAGACTGCATTGATTGTCGTACAATAGGTTTATGACTCTTTGGACAATTATCCCATTGAAATATGTACCGAAACAAAGAGATGAGAGGATGCATATTTGCATTAGTGGTTAAATAGGCCCCCCCATACATTTTGCTACCAAATTTGTGATGATAGACATCTTTGGTGATTGTGTGCTAATTCATTGCAACATTATGCTCATCTACTATGATTAGATGCTTATCTTATCTGACCGGATGCTTATTTTGCTCGAGTGTTTTCCTTATTAAAAAAAATTACCAAAAAGATCGGTTGGGTAGATTTTTAGATAATATTGCATGTCAAGTAAATTTCATTATTTAGAATAAATGGTACAATATATATATAATATAGGGATAAGTGCACTAGAAGCCCTAAAACTTGTCAGGAAAGTGCAATCGAGTCATAAAACTTTCAAAAAATGCGATCAAGTCCTAAAACTTGTCACGAAAGTGCAATCAAGTCCTGAACTTTCAAAAAGTACAATCAAGTCCTAAAACTTATCACAAAGGTGCAATCAAGTCCTAAAACCTTCAAAAAGTGCAGTCAAATCTTAAAACTTACCATAAATGTGTAATCGATTCCGAAAACTTTCAAAATGTGTAATAAATAAAAGGACTTGTTTGAATCAATTTGATAAGTTTTAGGACTTGTTTGCACTTTCGTGACGAGTTTTAGGACCTATTTACACTTTTTGAAAGTTTTAGGACTTAATTGCATTTTCGTAATAAGTTTTAAGGCTTTTAATACACTTGTCCCTATAATATAATATACTGTGTGTGTTAAGTAGATTTCATTGTTCGAGTGTTTTCCTCGCGCACGCCTTAATTCCTCTGAGCTTTCTCTGTCTCTGTTCTTCCTCAGTCGGACCCAAGAACCCAAACGGAGGCACGCTCATCATCTCGTGCGCCGCGAATTTGACGTCGCCGTCGATTCCTTTGACCTTCTTTGATTCTTCTTCAAGCATTCTCGTCGAGCGGCATCTTTTTGGGCCGCTTGTTAATCTGTGATTCAGGGTGTTTCGACTTCTGATTTCCAGGTTGGTTGGAACATCTTTCGCGTCTCCGCCGGTTGTTGTCTCGTTCTTTCTGTTTGGAGATTTTGGGGAGATGGGGTGTGTATGGAACGAGCGGGAGAGGTGATAAGGGTCGTCTGTTATATTCATGGGAATTGAAGCAAACTTCCGTCTAAGGGGCTTGGAGTTGTCTCCGAGCTTGGCATTCTGTGTTCTTTTTCTTCTTCTGGAAATTTTGTTGCTTTTGATTGCCAAGAACATTCTGCAAGTTCAACTCTCCATCATGAAAGAACTAGGAAGAAGCCCCATGAGATAGTCTAACAGAACAGATAGCTTGCACATGGAAACCATGAGTCTCTTTCATGTCTCATGTGCTCTGTCACCGAGGGTTTTTCTACACTGGGAAATTGTCGTGTTATGTAGACCGGTCCGGTTCCCGGATGGACCTATGGAACGAGAGGGTGGTTGGTTCCCAGTGGAACCTGCCCTTAATAGAATTCTCGTTAACATATCTAACTGGTTGGAATCTGACTTGGAAGTAGCTTTGTTTTCATACGTTTTTTTAGTTGTTAACAGTGTAATACTTGTTGTTTTTATTTGATTATTGACAGCGTTTCTCGGGTAGTGGTTTTGGAATTTGTACCATGAGGCTATGTTGCATCGACACCGACACGAGACATGTCACGCCGACATGTCATTTTTCAAAAAGTAGAGAATTCCGACACGTTGGGACATGTTATACATTAAATATGTATTTTTATATATACATGATGAATTATTATTTAATTATTTTAATTAAATTAATGCTGCACAAATTCATAAATAAATAAATAAATAAATCAAGTTAATTTGATAAAATATATATGACATATTTTATCATGCCATGTGAATGTGGCATAGTAAAAATTCCGTGGTTTGGCCATATATATATTTTTCTTTTGAAGTATCCATTTTCATTTTTATTTTCTGCCCGTTCCTTTTTATTATTCCTCTTTCCCCATCAAGTACTCTCTTGACCCTAATCCCTCTCGCGTCTCTGCAACTGCAACAGTCCCTTCCTCTCCTCCGATCAGATCTCCGGCGGCTCTCGCCGCGGGAACTCCGATTCGCTCAAGCTCGCTCATCCGTGACGCTCGGCTCGGGAGGATCGGGGGGTCGTCGTCGGTGAGTTCTCGAAACCCTTCCGGACCTAGATTCCCAAATCCCCCGCCTCCCCGTTCCCCGTTTTCTTCGAGAGGATTCGTCGCGGGTTTCGCAGCGGCCGAGCCTCGGTATGTCGAAATTCGAAACGACGGGTACTCCCTGTCGAAATTCCCAGATCCCCCCCACCTCCCCGTTCCCCACTTCCAGATCCACGGGTGCTCGCTGTCGAAAGGGATCGGGATTATGCGGTTTGCGTCCTCGTTCATTGCTCTGGCGAGCGAGAGATCTGACGAGGGGGGGGGGCTTTTCTTTCTTCTTTCTCCCTTCTGCTCCGGACTCGCGCGTCGACGGCGTGTCCGGCGCGTGTCGAACGCGTGTCGGGCGCCGACACGGTGGCCTCCGGAGCGTGTCGGTGCAACATAGCTGGGGGGTAGTTGTATTGTCATTAAGTCTAAGGGCCATGATGCAGGTTGAGGGAGTTTTATGTTTGTTGCTCATGGAGAATGTTTCTAAGCCTAGTTGACGACTGTTGCTTGATTTGGTTTGTAATGGGGTTGTGGTTGTTGTTTTGAGCTTGTAGTGGAGTATTGCTTCCCGACTTGTTGATGTTTGAAGCTAATAGAGTGTCTTTTCTCTCAATTGTTACAGCTCATTGTAGTTCATGTTTTCTTTGAGTACTTAGCTGACATGTCAAGAGCTATAACCATTTAGTTCAAGTATAGAAGCAGGGAAAGATTGAGATTCCAATCATTTTGGTACGCAGATGGTGTTAACATCTCGTGTTTTTTCTACGTGCAGTTGACATAGTATTTGTAGAAAGCTCGACCTTATTTAACCTTGTTGGTACCGTCAGAATTTGGTACATTTCCTTGTTCTCGCTCCTAACATCAGATCTTGATGGGTCTGCATAGTTTTAGATCTTTTAGTGCTTATAAGAGGAAAACTATAGGTTACATATATCTTTCGGGGCATAGTTTGTTTTGATAAGTTAGATCAAATGTCTTGCATCAGGGAGATATAAGATCTGATCTAGTAGCTAGTTTCCTCAATTTTCTATTTCTATTTAAACTTGATAATTTTCTCCAGCTATTACTTTTTTATAAATTGATTATTTTATTTTTCAGTTTGCTATTTCCTATATTTAAAGAAGAAAATTGCTAAAGATTGAAGTCCTAGTTGGGTTGAGTATGGAGGGGTTGGCGACAGGTCAAGTTAGGTATGGGTTGTTAAAATCGTATTACAGAAAATGGGTCTATATAGGTTAATTTGGTCCAACCCATATGCGACCTGCCCAAACTCGACCTGAACCGCCTGCTCGACACCTCTACATGAAAGGAACTGCATAATATCTCTGATTTGTTCCTTTAAGTTGTTCTTGAATCTTGATATTCTGCAATTTTTGCTATATTTATGTATTGTTTTGCTAATATGGCAATAATTTTTCTGCTTCTGGTCTGCATCTTATTTTTATTACGTTTGTCCAAGTTTCATTGAGCTGTTCGACCAGTTGAACTTTGATTATTTCAGGTGTATATTGCTGCAAAGGTTTGAGATATGGATGAAACAATGAAACAATTCCAGCAAAGTCTTGTTGAGCTTGAAATTGAAGCAGAGAGACTTCTTTTAGCTCGAAATCAGGTAGTTAGACTAATTAGCTGCTTGATGTTTTGCGGCCGTTGTGAAATTTTACTGCCATTGCTTTTTCCATGTTCCAAAAACATGGTGATATGGCAATAAAATTGGACCAGCTTGTATTTTCTACAATGTTTGCTTATCTTAAGAATGCAAAAGATAAAAAAGGGATTTATAATTTCTATGTTTATTATTCTATACAATTGTCAAAGCTATGGATGGGATATTACTCGCTTTTACTGATGAAAGTGCAGCTTGTGGAAAATGATAAATTGCGGAATGGAAATAGGGAAGCACTCACAGCATTAAGAAAGAAGGCTCGCACAACAAAAACTAGTGTTCCATCTCCTTTTGAGTCGCTTATGAAGATCGGTGGTTCAGGATCAAGGCCCTTGGTGCATGAGGTGTGTGCAACATGTGGTAATCATGACCCAAATGAGCGCACATGGATGATGTTCCCTGGAACTGACATTTTTGCAAGCATCCCTTTTCACGCTGCACATTCTATTTTGGAAGAAGGTTTTTCCCGTCTTTTACGTGATTTTCTTTTGGCAAGCCTTTTAATTGTTTCATTTCTAGCTATATGAAGGTCTCAAGTCTGTGTATATTCCATGGTATGTTTGTTGAGTGCTTATTTTAAACTTGTATTCTATTGTTCTGGCTGTTGAACAGAAATACCATCTTTGAAAGTTGTAATCGTTGAATTTATGCTTTACTTTGCTTCCATAGTTAGTTCTTTATTCAAGTGTATTCTGATCATCCGGGGGGACTGGCAACAGGTAACTTGTGGGGTAAATGTCCTGGATAAGCTGATGTAGAATGTATGTATTTTGAACTTTAAGAGGATTGTTGGCCAAGATGAAGGTCCTTCTATGAATTTATGGTTATGTAGAGAGAGGATTACAATCGGTAGCAGTTTTTATCTAGGATGGCTTGCTCCCATCAAGGATAAGAAGGGTTCTGTGTTTTGTATGGAAGATTGGAAGAAAAAAACTGAAAGAGAAGCTTGAAGGTTTTTTTTTGGTCGGAGAAGCTTGAAGGTTGGGTCTTATGTATTCCTCTGAGAAACTTATGGACACCAACCACATTTTGGTTTAGAAAGTGGATGCCATGGTTGTAGATGCAGTCAGAAGCCTTTTGATTGGAAGTCTGCATGTTAACGTATTTTTATGTGAGATGTAAATAAATTTCATTAATGGGACCAGACGTGGTGCCTAATCCTATAGATGAGCTCATAACGAAAGGAGCTAATACATGACACAGTATCTATTGTATCTATGAAGATGTGTAGCAAATTGGAATGTCATTCGTAGACTGTTTCCTCTGTGAAACGTCCCTGCCCAAAATACTTGTTTATTTCTCTGTTTCCAGATTAGCCAACATAAAGAAAGAGGATTGCATGTTAAGTAATTTATAAAGCCTATTTCTAGGCTATCAAGAAAAGTCTTGAATTATAGAAGATGCACATTTCTTCTCAAGTAAACACTTAGTGTGGCACCTGACCTAGTTATTGACTCTGATATAGCGGTAGCTAGAGGCCTTGTCAGTAATTAGTCTTCATTTGCGCTTATTTGTCCTAATCAATGAAACGATGATGTTCGATTTAAGTATATCTTGTTAATTTTTTGAGAACATTATACATGTAGAATAGCTGGAAATAACTTTCGTAGTCAGTAGTGACATTGTTGGTTTGTTTCGAGTAAAAATTATTTTTTAAGTTGGCATTAGTTAAGGGCAGCTTGCTGATTTTATGATACAGCGTAGATCCGCCATATTTGACCAGGCCACTTTCATTCATGTGAATCAAGGGAATGGCTGCAATCTTATAATTATTATATTTGTTGATCTACTATTGATGTGGTGTGGAACTTGAAAATCTTATCAAGTTGTACAACCTTCATATCCTTACAAGTCAAAAAAATTTAGAAGACATGGAGGTGGACTCTATTGGTTTGGATTGGTTAAATTGTCATTCATGTAACACTAGGGATACGTGAAGTGGAATGACTTTTATAGTGGCATTTCTGGTGTTTCCTGTGCGACGATTTTTACTGCTGTGAGTTCTCTTTGGAGGGTGTTTTGCTCAACAGCACTTATAGTGTACATTAATTGTAGGAAAATCAAGTTCTTTGATGCATTCAACCTGGCTATTTTATTTATTGAGATAAAGCACATCTATATATTAAAACTTAACCATCTCGCCAATGGTAACAAAGCTTGTCCAGATTTGATGTCATACTTTTACTAGATGGAAAAAACAGACCATGCCAATTCCTCTTTCCCAGTGATAATCCCTCTTTGTTGTTGGATGAGCTTTTTAAATGGGTAATGATGGTTTTCATATTTAGGAGTTTAATAACTTTAATGGTGTTATACATTCAGTTACGTGGTGTAGATTTTGGTTAAATAAGATTAGTGCTGGTAGTTGAGTAAAGTTCTCATAAGATACTCAAAATGTTGAAAGTATTTTCTTTTTTGTGCTCTCTTTTTATTGTAATGGTAAGTTTCTGATTGGACAAACCATGATTCCAGCTTCCTTTCTCATGATGCAGAACAATCCCAGCTGGATTTTGAGGTAAAGAGATTGCAGAGCTATGTAAAGGATAAGTCAATTGCCATTTCAGATAAAGGTGCACTTGCTGATAAGATCAGTCCTGGTGTACTTCGATCTCTGGTGACCTTAACAGACAAACAAAAAGTAATTTCTTGACTTTGGATCTGCCTTCACCTTAGAGTTACCATTTGGTTTAGTTCACCTCTCTATTCGGACCATCTGATGTATTTGATAAAGAATTTAGGATCTGTATACAACATTTGGCCTCTTCTTTGGTTGTTCATTTTGCTCGAGTTGTGTCTTGAATATTTGTTAGCGGTAGGCTGGATCACCTAAAATCTTGTAATGTGCATTTTCCAGAGGGAGTCTGCTTATTATTGAAGCGATGTAGAATCCTTTTCCAAATTCTAGATTTTGCTTTCTGTTTATTGCGATTGCGAACATACACTTCGGTTCTGTTGAAACTGCAAATCACTGCTTGGAATTTTTCTTAGTTTGCTCTTCTATCAAAAGGATATGGTCTAAAATGTTTCTACTTGGTGCTGTGTGAAAATTACATTTGTAAATGTACTGATGTGGCATTGCAACTTGATCTCGTCTCGAGTGTCTGTCCTGATCCTTGCATTAAGTTTTCGATTAATAAAAGTCATGTGCATGCTTATGCCTTTTACAGCTGTATGCATCTTCAAATCACTACGCATCTCTTTAACAATAGGATCCTGACAGTGGTTGTTGCCACAAAATCCATGAGGCACAATTTGTTGCAATCTGTGGATGCGACACAAGGTTTAAAAGCTTACTAATTACTTTTCTCCATTCAGGTAGCAGAACATTCTTAATCATTCTCTCAGTGAAAAGCCCAGTGTAACAACAAAAAAGCTTTTGATGGAAGACTCTGTTCATACACATGGAAGCGAGGGATGCATTTCCTGAAGATGTTTTTTTGCTGTAGTATGTCTGCTTACAAATGATGAGTTGGTGGAGACAGCGCGGAGGAAGCATGAAAAAGAAAATTCAAGAGTTTTAAACTTGAAGTACAGGATCTGAAGCTATTATTCTAAAGATGTCTCAAAAGGTAGGTAGTGATATGGATGGTTGTCATTGGAACCCTTCTGCCTTAGCTGCTTCCTGTTTTGGTACGGAGTCTTGGAAACCTATGGCTATT
This sequence comes from Syzygium aqueum, assembly GCA_031216185.1. NCBI lineage: Eukaryota > Viridiplantae > Streptophyta > Magnoliopsida > Myrtales > Myrtaceae > Syzygium > Syzygium aqueum. The sequence goes on from CM062234.1 coordinate 22,014,160, forward strand.
GAAAAGTGTGCTAATCTCTTTCATTCCGAGGGCTAGACCAGTAGTTTCTAGGGTAGACGACATACTAAAAGGTTACTACTTGTAAATTCCCTAAGGGTCTGACCCAAAAAAATCCTCAAGAGAATTGTTGTGTATCACTGCATTTCTGGTACGAAGCAATTTCCGCTTTCATCAGTTATACTTCTTCGTTCATCCGAGCCTTGAGGTAATTCTGTGTGGTTGAAAGTCTTCTGTACACGTTGAGATAAACCGTACGAACTGGTTAGGCTATCACCTTGATAACGAATTCAAAGACTGACGGCTAGGGGGATAGTTGAGTAAACTTAGGCCTAAGTGTGTAACATTGTCAACTCTGTCAATTGTCGTGTAATTTTAATGTCAGGACGAACACGTGAGAGTTTGGATTCCAACAGTTTTAAGAGAGATCATTGCGAGTTGGCTCAAAGCTTCTTTGTAAAGTTATTACAACTGCGATTGGAAGCTGAGCGAATCGAAAATTCATCAAAGTTCACATTGTGGAACGAACTGAAAAAATTCAGTCCCTGAGATGAAAACTCCAGCACATAGGTCAACAGGTATTGCAGGTATTGCAGTGCAAGCTACAGTATAGAAAAATAACTTCATTGCTCTAAGAACACTATAATAGGTGGATTGAGTTCGAAAGATTCCATGGAACAGGACACACAAACTAAAGTAGGAAATACAAAATTCTATACAGCCTAAACCCAGGTCCTTGCTCGTTTGGCACAATCCTCGGCCTTGCAGCAATGGGAAATGGACGTGAGAAGGAAGTCGAATTTAATCGACATGGGTACTCGCAAAACAGTTCCATATGTCTGAACACTCTTCCTCATCCTTAGCCTTTTCCCTCATGGACAGCAAACCGAATGCAGAGCTCGGCGCCTGCATGAGATCTAGAGTGACCTGCGTGCCTGGTTCCTCCTGGAACCTGTCCCAGCAGTGTGGTTCAGGCAACACTTGGTGCTCGTGGGGGAAAAGTGAAGCGGAGCCGTCCTGAGCCTCACCGAGGTCCCCTCCAGCATAGCGCAAGTACCAGTCCCGATCCAAGATGAGCTGCCTCGCCAAGATGGTTGCCCGGTGTTCAGCGATGAGCTCGCGTAGCGCAGCGCTGGATCTCGAGGACAGCTCGGATGGAGAGACCCACGTATCCATTCTCGATGACAGAAGAGAGAGAGCACATCCTGTTTTGAAAGCAGGAAATAAAGATGTGAAACTCGCTGTACCTAATCTCAGTCTATCAACTCTGCTCAGAGGGAAAGCAATCCGAGTAGTTAAAAGAGCATAAGAACAGGTTATGCAATGCAAGATCGGATTACCACACTCAACATAATGACCAATCTAGATTTTGAGCATCATGACGAGTCTAAATTTATTAAATGCCAGATCAAATCACCAATGTAATACCATGACCAGTTTAATCTCGACATAGCAGTGTTCCTAACTCTCAGATGCCATTCAATGCTAGTCTCACTAGATTGACTACAAGGCTACAGCATACGATAAAAATTGTCGGCGGTATCCTACTTGCAGACTACTTCCCACTTGATAAATTCACTATACTTTCCATTAAACAATTTACCACAGTCAGTACTTCAAATTAACAAGAATTTTCACATGACAAGGCAGAGGAGATCGGACGGACTTCTCTTTACATCAAAATGACATTCTTTTATCCTGTATTCCTCCTCTGCAAATACCAATCTTTAATTTGCTTGATTACGGAGATAAAGCCTGTATATAGAATAATACTCTCTTACTACCTCACAATTTCTTCAAAGCATCAATCAGAACATTCCCTAGGGCATTTAGCGTTGCATCAGATATTGAGTGCAGTTCTATAGCAGATATCTCTTAGATGCCATACCAAAATGGGAGTTCATGATTTTCTTTGTTACTTTGTGCTCATCCATATGTATTTTAGAAGGCCAGGAACAACAAGGTCCACAATAATGTAAATGCTGATCCTATAGTAATATTAAGTAGCTTTCGCAAGACTTATGCAGAGTCAATGGAGCTTCAAGACATTCCACAGCAGATTCATGTTAGCAAACCTGAAGAGACTCGGAGGCCGCCTCCATGTCCAAAGGGATACACGGAGTTTGAACTATGATGCGGTGTGGAAGGCATGGGTTGGGATGGATCAGCGTAGTGGAGAGGAATAATTTAAGGTAGCGTAGTTGACGCCTGGACAGAGACAAATTCATGCCATTCACCAGTGATGGCAGAACAGATGCGGCCGGACTTGCCATGAGTATTACCGGAGTAATCTTGGTGGTGATTGCAATGAGGTGTACCTCGAGACAAGAAATCTGGTTCACGAAAGAGTTGGAATGTAGGAGCTATGTCTCTGATCTGAAGGCCCTTTTGCAGATCCAGGAACACTGGAGAGTGGCATGGGTTCCTAGGCAAGCGAATAGTGTGGATCACACTCTAACGGCTGGGTTCTCTTGGAATTCCATTTATTGCCAAAGGGTAAAAGATTGGATTGAATTTCCGGAGTCAACTTCGCGTACGAGCCGAATGCACAAGTAGAACTAGTATAATCAGAGATGCAAAGGCAAAATTGAGAGCTAAAAACGAGGGTTGGAGCAACTGAAGTAATTTTCATACCAAATTCTCTCACATTGTGGATCATTAGGTCAATGTGGAAACTGTACGGCGACACACATAGCGCTTAATTTGGTAAACAGATGAATGCTTCATTCGAAAGGCAATGATAATCAACTACACTCAAATCACATAATAGTAAATCACCAAACCATGATAGTCTAAAGCACATTCATTCATGTCAACCAAAATCTGCCTGCCAATGCAATGACATTCAAGATGGGAATAATTGCTGAAAATATATCTCGAGTTAGAGTCCGAAAAGGATATCTTCCTAATTTAAGTGAGTTTTCTATTTGAGTGGTTATTTAGTTTGAGTAGGTGTCTTGTTTTGGATATAACTCTTGTCTACATATAAGAAATGTTTCATAGAACATGAGATTCAGATAGATACCCTGAGAAGAGTTGCTGGGAACAGAATCGTGAGAGCTCTTTCTCCGACGCTCGTTGTGCCCTGCCAATCTCCTCCGGCAGCTCCTCTTCGCGTCGTCAAACTCCGACACTTGGTGGAACCTGTCCCACACCATCCACCATCAATCACCCCTACTACTTGGCTTACTCTATCTTCATATTGATTACATTTTAGACCATCAATGATTCAGAATCCAGAACAATCAAATGTTCAGATACATTCCCCGAATGCCCGATGAACTTAAATGTCGAAAAACACCGATTTTCGAAAAACACAAGGCAGAGAGAGAGAGAGAGAGAGAGAGAGAGAGAGAGAGAGAGAGGTGTTAGGTTTGTACCGACTGCACTGTTGACAGAAGCGCTGCTCCAGGCCGAGCACCACCACCCTGGGAGCTTTCGAGTGCGACTCGCACACCTTGTGCCTCCTATAGTACTCCTTGGCGTCCCCCAGCGCCACGTGGCACCCCTCCACTTGGCACCTGGGCACCGCCGTCGCTCCCCCGTGGTGGGTCTTGCACCTCCGGTCCCCCGCCGCTCGGTCGCTCTCGAAGTAGCGCCTCTTCCCCAGCTGCAGGCACGTGAGGTGCGGGTCGGCCCGCGCGCCTAGCTCCCCTCCTCCACCCCGGGCGTGGTGCAGAGGGCGGTGGCCGACGGACCGCGCGTGGGCCGCAGTCGAGCCGAGGCGAGCGGCGGCGGCGGCGGCTGCTGGCGCGGCGGAGCCGAGGTCAGCGGTGTCCCAGGGGAGGTGGGCGGGGAAGTGACCGCTCAGCGCCTGGGGGACGGTCGAGTACGTGGGGTGATAGGGGTAGTTCCCGCCATTTTCCATGCTTTGCTCCTTGGGAACCTTGCTTCAAGTACAGTCAGTCGCAACTGTACTCAAAGGCCTCTCTCTCACTACTGCAAGTGGGTGTGTGTCTCCTAATTTGGGGAAAGAAGGGAGGGAGGGGGAGGCAATAATTGGGGGAGACACCATGCAACAAATGGAAGTGCATGCCAAAGAGGGGAGATGTCCACTTGAAGTGAGGACAGAGGGGCGTTAAAGGGGAAAGGAGTCACTGTTCCCTCCACTCCCATCCAAAATGCTTGGGAAAAGTGATCGTGAAGTGGTAAAAGGCAGTACAGAGAGGGAGAGAGAGAGAGAGAGAGAGAGAGAGAGAGAGGGAGGGGGAGAAGAAGTGGGGACCTGGCAAAGTCAGGTTGGGACTGGCCGAGTCCTGTGTTGGTTGGGCGGGCATTGATTGGGGGAGACCTCGTGGCTAGCTGTGGAGCTGCTTGAAGAGGGGCGTCAATAGAGAGATAGCTTTTCTTCTTTTCCGATGAAATGTGAGGAATAATGATAGATTAGGGAGGGATAAGGACAACCCATTAATAAAGTAAAATGAATACATAGTCATTTTCCGTAGGTTGACTTGCCACGTTAATGCTTTAGCCGGGTAGCAACATAAAAAAGTGGGAAGAAAAAACAGCACAACCGGTTTATGAATTTCGATTCAACGTGTAATATCGTGCTTGAACTTTAAATTTATGCAATGCGGTCATTGAACTTTAGTTCAATATACAATATTATACCTAAACCTATAACCTAATATGTGATGTCCTCGTCTCTATACGTTTCATTTGTTTAATGTGATTTTTGAATAATTGGTAAATGTTTAATGTAATTCCTAGAATATATGAAAGTGTTTAAAAGTTTCGGGACTAGCTTAACATTAGACCAAATATTAAAAGATAACATTAAATAAATTAAAAGTTAATGGATCGTTTATGTTGTTTTCTCATGATAGAAAGTCCCAAAGGATGAACCTGACATCCTTATATCAAGAATCGAGGTTGTGAGTAAATGGGTGAATGATCAAATGTGTGCGCATGTAGAAAAAACAAAGGGATGAAAATGCAATAACTAAGGTGTTCGGATACTCCGCATGAATTGGCTTGTGATTGGTCGTTGCATTTGTAATGTAGTTCATATATAACTCTATCTTAAGATATACACTCTCAAAAAAGTTCCAACACTACTTATGACCATTGTCTCCCTCTCTTTTTGGCGGTTGGTCATCGCCATAATTCTTGCTGGTAACGTCCTTACCAGCTTGGCATCGCTGTAGTAGCAGCAGCAAGCATAACTCCTCGATTTTCTCCCTATCCCTTGATAATCCGAGTGAGCATTTAAATATTCATCCTAAATGTATTTATGAGGATACTTCTTTCCGTTATCAGGGATAATATTATCTCCGATAACAGTTCTCTAAAATGAAAAATATATCTCTTCTCACTATCTCCTTAGTGCAAGAGATAATTTGCCATGTCATCTCTTGCCTACCCTTGAATCCTTTTATTTTATTAAGGACTTTGTTTATGTGAGTAACAATTGTCTAGACACATAGCTTGAATCTAGAAATCATGGGGAAATGAAGAAATCCTCGATAACACGAGCCATTTTGTTTTTGTTGAAAGGACGATTCACAGGTGAAAGACCTGAACTTAAAGTTTAAGTTGCAAAAACGGTGTTTTGGTTAGAGGGAAAGAGAGAGGGCGGGAGGGGGCCAAGGGAGGTGAACGACGTTAACATTTTTTGGTCCGTATCGACATATCTAGTTAAATCTTGTTGCTTAAAAACTAACTCCATTTGAAATAAGCTTGATCAACGATTTCTTATATGGTCATGGCTACTGTATTAGAACTCGGATAACTTTATTCTAATTAAACCCAAGATAATGGCACCAAACTTCAAAAGCCAGTCGATGCAAACTCCAAAACTTATCTAACCCGATTCGAAAGTAGGGAGGAGGTGGGTTGTCGACACGTGTACTCACACAGATTTTGCTTCCGAATCCTCCCGCACCCTATATTGTGGGCAGACTGCTTTTGTTTCTTTCATGGCTTAAGACTGCATTGCTTCTTTTAACGAAACAGAAAGTGAGAAGAGAAGACTACAAAAAAGACAAGAAAGAGGGGACCATTTCTTTTTCTTTGCTTTGGTTTATTCAGTCAGAAATTGTATGGGGAACAGTCAATCAATCAATGACTACCTTTGTAGTTTCCATCGAGGCCTCGTGAAACTACTGTTTATTTCAAAATTTAAGCTGTTAAATAAAAATGTGATTAATTATTTCAAAATACTGACACTCCCTTAAATGCTTAAATTGGCCATTCGTCTAATACTATAAGTGGAAACTATAATGCGAAGACAAATAAGAGGTTTAGAAAGATGTGAACTCGGGAATTCTTGCTCTTATATCATGTAAAATTTGATGGGACCACCATAAATTATAACATGTTAAGAGAAAGTGTGATTTGATGATTAAATATTTTGACATTTTTTGTGCACCAACTAGGAATGTGCAAAAGAATTAAAAATCGTTTGGACCGCCCAAAATCTGATCGGAATTGATGATTCCCAAGGGAATTGGTCCGGTTCCCAATTCCAATTTTTGGGAACCACTGGGTACTGATATAGTTTCAAGCCCATCTACCCGGACCGGACCAGTAATATAATAATAAATATAATATTTTTTAAATATTTTTTTAAAAAAGAAAAAATCTTAACTCCCTAAATTAAATCTAACTCACAAAACGCTCATAACCTCATATTGAGCCGAAAAATACATTCTTTCGCTTTCGCTTCACACTCTTTAACTTTTCTTGGTCGATGCTCACCTCACCGTCTTCGACTTTTCATCTCCGTCTCCATCTTCGTCTTTGCCTTTCCATCTCCGTCCTTGACTAGTGGAACCAGTTCCACGGACCGACAGTCCGGTTCCTAAGTGGGCCCATGAAATCAATAGACAGTTTTCGGTTCTAATTTTTTGTAACTGATCCTTAATAGACAGTTCTCCGTTCTAGAGTAGGAATGCCCACCTGGACCATACTCACTCTTAGCACCAACCTAATTAAATACATTTGACTGGTGGCATGAGAGCAATAATTTTACAACACCCTTTTGTTTCTTTTGTTGTCTTTTTAGATTGAGGTGTGGGGGACCCTTGGCATGATCTCAACTTTAGGGATTCGAGTTCTTAAAAGGTACACTTCTTGGCAATTCGCGAAAGAATAATTGCACCCTGTTCGTGTGAACGGTCCTTCAAAGTTACGGAGAGAAAAAGGCAAAACCATAAAAACAATAAAGGACGATTGCTTGCATTGCATGGAAACACTGATTGAGTACTGCCTGATCGTTGGGATCGTTGGGATCAACACCTCCAATCATCATAACGGTTTACTCCGTAATGTTAATGATTGGCATGCTTCAAAGATTTGAAAAAGGCATGTGAATTAAAGAAGGATAAAAAAAATTAATTAATGCGCCCCACAAGATCTGATTACGTTGGCCAGATCTAGAGAATGGGCCTCCAGATTCAAACGCCCTTCTTCTCGATCTCATGTTGTTGACAAAGGAGTTTTTGTGACATTCGAAATTTTCTTTGTAGTTGATAATATTTAAGGTATTAAGATAGTGAGAGTTATTGAAGGGAATAAAATTAGTATAGTAATTATCAGCGGGACCGATACACTCCAGAATATGTATCAAATGATTTTCAAACATTAAGGTGTCCCTATTATTCTATACTATTTGTTAATAAATTTAGTGGTTTCATAAATAATTTTCTAATTTACCAGTATTTCTAACTAATATTGATTTCCCTACTTATTTATCGCGGTGTAAAATATCTATTTAAAATAACCTAATATATCCATCTTTTCACCCAAACCATGCCATTCGTCACTCCTTTAGCTTGAACACATCTTAATTCTCACTTAGTTGTTGTCCACATGCTCTTATTTGAAGTCACTTAACCAAGCTCAAGGTGACCTCATGCATGACATATTGTTTTAAACTCTAGTAACTTTATATCTGTAATTAACTCAAATTAATTGATATCATTATTTTTAATCCAAGCTAATAAATGTGACATGAAACCACTCTTCAATAAAGAATATAGGAGGAAAACAAGAGATAGAAATACACATTTCTTTTCCTCTTTTAAAATGTGCAGCTTCATCTTCCTAACATCTTCAAGTTCCAATTTTCCCATTCCAATCTTCTTCAACTCAATCATAGTTCAAACTCTTACTCCCAATCTAGTGTCATACAGGGTATATTTAAAGACGTCCCTTTCTTTTTACCAAACTAACTTTTTAGTGTTTATCTTGATTTTGAGGTGATTAAAGGCTTTGTTTGTTGAAGATTTTACTCGAGCTAAGTGAAAGCTCTAGGGTTAAGTTAGATTGATCCTTTTAGTACTCTTGACTTTGGTTGGTTGATATTTGTTAGTTTAATTTTTTATCTTAAGTGCAAGTAGGTTCCAAGATTGACAAATAGATTTATGGTGATTTCCTGCCTATATTGAAATCTTTAATACATGCCTAGAAGGTGTTTCAAAGAATACCCAAATGGTTTTGTTGTACCTCAGATGGAAAAAAAAATGAGAAAATGGTAAAACTAGGCCAAAAAGAGGCCTTTTAGTAGATTTTGACATGTCTATGGGCAATTTTGTAAATTTCAGAAACGAGAGGACTCTTTTAACCGTATGTGTTTATGATTTTAAGTACAATTAATGAATTATTAAGTTACATTAATTAAAGAAAATCAAACCGCTTCATAAAACCAGTTTTGAAGTTTTAGGGGAAAATTTGTAATTTCACCAAGCTAAGGGACTAATTTGTAAAAAATGGAAATTTTGGGGCTGTTCACAGCTTGAGGAACCTTATTACGATAAGTGGTTAAGTTTTTTTGGAGATAATTTCTTAATCTAGGCAAGGTATCTAATTATGCAAAATTGGATCGAATTGTGTAATTAATTTGGAAGTGGGCTGTATTGATAATTTTATAAAATACTTGGAATGCCCATAGTGTAAATAAAATACTCATATTTCTTAGATAAAAATTAATGGGCTTTGTTGTTTAATCAATATCGCTTGATTAAGTGAAAATCGAAAGTTGAGGGAGTAAAGAAAATTGTAAATTGAGAAACTATATTGGGGTAATTGTGTAACTTTGGAGAATAATAGCATGTTTGAATTAAGAAGTTTATTTTTTTCATGCTTAGTATGTGATTGATTAATTTCCACATTTGGTGTGATTGCTTAGTATGTCATTGATTAATAGCATATTTAGTGGTATTTTGGCTGTGAAAATGTAGAAATGGCGAAATTGGACTTGGAAGCGATATTGTCATAACTTGGACGAAGTTACCAATTTACTAGCTAAGTATTGTTTGACTGATCAAGTTATTGATCCTTTGTGTTATTGATTGTTGATTTTAAAAAATGCCAAGTATATGAGTTATCGATTAAAGTTGTCAACCCCTCATTGTTGATTTCTAAGTAATTGATTATGATATTTGTCGATTTTTGAAAAGTTGCATGACCTGAAGCTATTGATTTATAAGTATCGGTTCTTAAGTTATCAATTACCTATTTCTAGTTTCTGATTAAATGATGATGGCTTAGCATGGAAAGAGAAGAAAGATATATGTGTTGAAGTGCATGTTATTATTTGTTTATCAATAATTGCACGAGAAAGGACTCTTGTGATGCATACGACAGTTGTTATTTTATAATGATGTGTATGTCTTTGATACCACGTGATTAAGGCCTTAGCCAAGACCTATTCACCACGGAGCCAATTCCCTTGTATGACTATGTGAATAAGCAGATGTTCTACCGTATAAGATGGTTTAATATAAGATTGAAATAACATGATATCCTATGATGACATTGCTCGTGTAATCATGGTATAGCATGATTTGTGTAGCCATGGCATGATGTTAAGAAATGACCGTCATCATATAGATGTACAATGGTGTATTTATCTTCGCTAATATAGAGGACACCCATGATGAATGGGCTAAGAGGCATGGCAAAGGGTGTGTATGATTCCATTCCCCATGAGTTGGTGGTGACGTTGTCTCATGAATCGATATGATCTTGGCTAGTGACAAGAATGAACTCACTAGATGATCTATTATGTGGTATCTATGCATCATAATAATATGTCATATGTTTGCATTTGATAAATAGTTTTATGTAATATTGTTAATGGTTTCCATCAGTATATCATGATAGAAAAGATAGTGCATTTGCTTTTGCATTAGTCAAATATGATTATTTTGCACTCATGTTATTTGTTGGTACTGGGTTGAGTGGTAAGAGGATCTTCTACCTTAGACTTAGAGATTCTATTTACTGGGTTTTGACAAATTCCTTATTTTTTTAGATATGTAGGATGGATCCCCATGATCACTGCTTTTTGGAGCTCCCATGTATTTTGATTGTGAATATCAATATGAGCTTGTAGAATTGTGAGTAGTATATACAAAGTACAATTTTATTGTATGGGTCGTTGTGGGGTTGCTAGAGTTAATTTCCATTGATTTATTGCTTGGTATTGGAATATTGGTTGTGAGTTAGTCAGATCGCGAAGGGGTTTCAATTGTTATCCTTGGTTGCAATGGCGATGGCTAAGGTTGTTGATCTGTAATTTAAGAGTTCAGGAGCTTTTAGATTAATGCTTCCAAAAGTCACTTGTAAGGATTGGACTACAATTTGTAACGAAACTGGAAACGAGTTTCTGTACATAAGGTTTTGATGTATATTAGCTGATGTTAAATTATTTGTACAATTAGAATACAATAGTTATTTTATCGCATGATTGAAGTGAAATTAAATTATAAGTTCCACTTGAGGTTTAAATTTTATGGAAATTCGGATTGTGACAGCTTTGCGTGACGTTGGGCCGAAGAAAGTTGATTCTACAACAATAACAATCAAGCTTATTTATCACACTAAGTGGGGTCAGCTACATTATGCCACTATACTAGATTCTTTATTAGGTTATTTGTAAGTTTTAGATGTTCCATTTCATTTTTTATTGTTTCATTCTATATTCTTTCGGGACTTCCTCTACCACTTTTAATTAATGTGTCTAATATATGTTCATCTCCTCGCTGCGGTCAATGAAGAGTTGATTTTGCAAGCCTTAGTACATTAGCACTTTCTTTTTTAGAACAAGTGAAACTCCACCTTATGAGGACATATTTACCTATAGACTACCTCAATCATTTTAAGAAAATTTTTGAATAAGGACTTGAAGTGGGGCCGTGATTTCACAAGAAAGTCCCAAGTGGACCTCGTCTCAAATAAGATTATGAAGTGATTTTATTCTCTAATAAGGCCCCCAACTCCCTGGCCAGCCAAATCTTCACCATCCAACTTGCCCGTGCTACGCACATGCTTTTCTTGGTGGATAGAATATGGGCAAATTTATCCAAAAAATTCAGATTTGACCCCCAATTGCACGTGCTAGTCACGTACAGTTGGGTAAAAATGGCCAAATCTCTAAAAACCAAAAAGCCCCAAATTGTGGTGTTTTGATTTTTCCTTATATTGGCCTCGATTCTCCTTCAACTTTTCCAAGGTTCGCTCTTCTCTTCGATTCTCTCTTCCATTTTCTCTAAATCCTGAATTCAAATCCATTTCTTGATTACTCTTTGCTCAGTTCCTAATTGTTGTGTTTCTGAAAGCGGTAGTGTTTCTGAGTGTTCCAATTAGGCTTGGTTGTATTCGTTTCTCCAAGGTGACCTATATACGACTGATCCGTTTTCGTCATTGCACTTCGATTCAATCTACTGATTTAGTCCAATAATGTCCTTAGTTTCGCTTGCCTTCATACTCCCGTTGTTTCAACTTGAACTCGTCGCCTATTGAGGTCCTCGATTTCTTATTTTTGGCATTGCATACTCATGTTGGTCTACACGTGCCAAAAAGAATACCCCCATCGACGGGAAGACATGGGGGTCTCGCTATGCCACAGGGCTTTTATAGTTTGAGCTTGGGCTTATGAATAGTTACTGAATATATATAATCTCTTTTTCTTATAATACTTGGCTATAATAGAGAGATGGAAGGTGCTAATTATAGTGAAATTCTTCGCTGGATGTGGCCTAAGTTTGAGGATGAACTAGAACAAACCTTGTGTCTCGATTTCTCCTTCTCGCCTTTACTCTCTATTTCATTATGTTTGTGCGCCTAATTTTAACAAAGTTGTCATATGTTTATTTGTTTCACCTTCAGTAGATTGGAAGAATTTAGGCTTCCTCAAACTGGGTCAAACTAGAAATTTGACAAAATTATCCAAATGTTGCCGCCGAAATAAGCATGTGAGTTGCATGTGCAAGCCGGTCGAGAAAGATTTGGCTGGTCATGAGCTCAAAGCTTTTTTTTTTTTTTTGAAAGATTATATTAGCCACTTCAAGACCTTATTTGAGATGATGTCCACTAAGCCCTCTTTTGAGAAAGTGGCTCACTTCATGCATTTATTTGAAATTCTCCGGCAATTTTATGTACTGATGAAAGACCCGAGTTGAAACTCGAATGAGTGATCGAAGCATGACATTATTTGTACATGTTAGAACCCCACTTTACTTGGCTTCATTATTCATAAATAAAAACTCAACATAATTCAGAGTGCAAAGGAAACATCAATTACTCCAAAGCTTACTGAACATTAGGTTGTCAAATGAGTAGATTAGGTCAGGTTGAAAATGATTAGACTAAAATTGATCAATTTATATGCAATACAAATTTAGTGACTCATAACTTGACCCGACCCATGTATTAAAATACTTCCATATTTATTCTAATCTATGAAAATATGTATCCATCTAGTCAACTCACTTTAAGCTCTTTGTGCGTATATGCTATATGCATGAAATTGCTATTTCGACTCTAAGATGCTAAAGAATTGGCTTTCAATATTGCATATAATTTTCAATTTTTGTATTGGTTCACAATGAAGAATAAGAGAAAGTTAGTACTTGATAATAAGTTTATAAAATAATAGCAACAAATAACATTGAGCAATTGAAATTTTAATTAAAATAAAGTAAGATATTGAATAAGATGTTTAATGCTAACCATAAATTGTAATAACAAAAAATAAGATTAGAATATTACGTAAAAATAACAATGGCAAATGCAACCAAGGGAATGTATACTCTGATAACTTTCCAATAACTAACAAACGAAACTTGCAAGATTAATAAAAATAAGGGTTCATGCCATCGAAAATTCCAATCTGATACACCTGTAATAGATTTACCCTGGACTAATTTTTTGATTACAAAAAAACCCAAATCGGTACACATGTGATAAATTTACCCTAAACTATATTTTTAACTACCAAAAATCTCAAACTTGTATACTAATAACAAATTTACCCTCCATAAAATGGGATTAATATCACGAAAAATCACAAATTGATAAACCTGTAAAACCCTAAATCGGTACACCTGTCAACTATTATGCATTATCTAACTCAGTAATTTGACTGTAAAATTTAATGGAAACCAACTGAGAGTAAATTTATCATAGGTATACCAGTTTGGGTTTTAGCGGTCAAAAAATTAATTTGGGGTAAATTTATCACATGTATATCAATTGGAGTTTTTCATGGTATTAACCTTGAAAATAAAAAATAATTGGGCGAAAAAAAGAAATCATCTTGATATTTTTAATAAGGGTGAAGTTGGGCCCATCTTGTGAGCCCACTAAGACTTCTCTAAACTTGAAACAGTTCGAGAAGTCCGTTATTTCTCATGGAGGAAGAAGAGAGTCCCAAACGTGGATTGGATTGGGGTAAATTATGAACTCATTTAACGCCCATTTTTTTGCTATTTTGCCATTCTAAACCCATTAACTAAATATAATCAACCTATATAATGACTCAGTGCATCCTATATTGGTTAAAAAAATGGATTTATGATCTTTTTTTTTGTCAAAGATTTATGACCCATTTTAATAGATTAAAAGATAATATATATGCCAAACACATGAAGAGCAAATGGCTAATTAAGACTCAAAAGTCACTCAAGATCAGGTGTCGGAACAGGACAAAAACCCTAACTTATTTTGAAATTCTTGTGGAACTCAAACGGGTGATAAGAATCAGGCCGTTTAACTCGTGCGCCATATTTCCTGAACACTGAGGCTGAGTACAGTGCAACTAGCATTAAAGTGAAGAACCAAAAGAAGGAAAACAAAAGTGAGGATCAATGGCGATACGCTTGCATGTGCTCCTGTGAAGATAAGGTTCACCTCATTAAAGTTTCCATCAAAGCTGAGTCAACATGGGCCCCTTTCCTTCTGCAGGTTGCAGCTACTTCCATGGCTCTCCACCAGTTTTATCTCACTATGGATCTTGGGACGTGGGTCGTGGTTTTTTACTCTGATCATGATATAACATAAACCAGAGATTATGGATCTGCGATGGTTGATCTCATTCTCGCCCAATCTCGTCATGATAATTTTAATTTCTTGCTATTTCTTCACACTCTGTTTCAAATTGTAAATGACACGCTGGACCCGTTTCATTTAAGTTCTTGAGTGCCCGTCGTCCTGTCGGGCTCTCAATGACTTAGCGCTACTCTTGATTTTATTATTCTCTTACCATAATCCCATTACTTAAAAGATCATTTGAAGATACATAATTTAATATAGAGGGAATAGTCCAAAAAGTTATAAATTATTGTACGGTGGTCAATTCAGTATTAAATCTTTTTGACAATTTGGCAATTCAATTTAAACCTTTTAATTGTGTCAATATAGTCTTGAACCTTTTGACAACTTGGCAATTCAATTTAAACTTTTAATTGTATCAATATAGTCCTAAACCTTTTGATAATTTATCAACTTAGTTTCAAATCTTTTACTGAATTGCTAATATAGTCATTCCGACTAATTTTGACTAGAAATTGCTGACGTTGCAATCCAATCGGCATTGGGCGTCTTACATGATGCGATCGGTGCTGACGTGGATAATTTTTTGTAAAAAAATTCTGAAAGTTTTATTTTTTTATTCTTTTCTTTTCTTTTTTTTCTTCATTGAGTTGGCAAGGCCATTGGCCATTGGCCAAGGGCCGGTAACCCTCGCTAGCCCATGGGTGACACCGGGCCCTAGACGACGGTCGCGAAGCCTTGCCAACCCTAATGAGGATTGCGACCCTCACCCAAGGGTCGACAAGCCTACCGGCTCAATGAAGAAGAAAAGACTAAAAAATTATTTACGTCAACGCCAATCGTGCCTCATAGGACGGCCGGCATCAATTCGACCACCACTTCAACAATTTTGGGCCAAAATTAGCCGAAAGAACTATATTGACAATTCGTTAAAAGGTTTATGACTAAATTGACAAATCGTCAAAATATTTAGGACTAAATTGACACAATTGAAAGATTTAAGATTGAATTGATAAGTTGTCAAAAGGTTTCGGACTGAATTGGCAAAATCGAAATGTTGATGACCGAATTATTGCCGTACAATAGGTTTAGGATTTTTTGGACAATTTTTTCATTTAATATACCATCTTGATTACATACTTGAATCATGAAACATCAAGATTAACGACCATTTCAATTTAAAATTCTTGTTGTACTAACAATCATGAATGTAGAAAGAAATTGTGGAAGTTGTAAAAGAATGCAGGTCGATATAAATGGTTTTTAACTTTAGGTACATGAAATTACATAAATAACCCCACGTTTTTCAAAAGAGTAGAAACAATTTACCAAAGGGCCACGTTTGAAATTTCCTACACACTTGGTCTGAGGAAACTTCCTCCAATTAATTTTTCGATTGGTAGTTTATAATTATGGAGATCACCTATATTTAATTCATCTTCGATTAAGTTCGTATCTGAGCAATGTTTGTAACTTTTAAGGATAAGTGCATTAGAAGTTTTAAAACTTATCACGAAAGTACAATTGAGTCATAAAAATTTCAAAAAGTGCAAACAAGTCCTAAAACTTGTTAGGAAAGTGCACTTGAGTTCTAAAACTTTCAAAAAGTGCAAACAAGTCCTAAAGCTTATCACAAAAGTGCAAACAAGTCCTAAAACTTTTAAAAAGTATAATCAATGGAAGGACTTGATTGAGCTAATTTGACAAGTTTTAGGACTTGTTTGCACTTTTTAAAAACTTTAGGACTCAAGTGCACTTTCGTGAAAAGTTTTAGGACTTATTTGCACTTTTTGAAAGTTTTATGACTCAATTACACTTTCGTGACAAGTTTTAAGACTTTGAATGCACTTATTCCTAACTTTTAATATGCTAATAAGAGATATTTGCTCTAACCAGAGATAGAAGAATGCATACTCTTTTGAGAAAATTAACTCTAGGGTTTGGATATCGGGTTATGCGCAAGATAAGTCCTATATTTGTCCCAAAACCTTATAGGATTTTGTAAATGATATCCTAGACCAATCAATCCTAAATTGAAACCCACTTAAATCTTACAAGGGTTCAGATGTGTTGGGTACCTACTAAATTTGATTCACTACCATCCCTGGGAAAACAATTATCAAGACATGAATCAAGCATGATTAATTCTTAATTAAGTATTTTAATCTATTTTCGATAATAAACAATTTATAATTATATTAATATCACAATAGTTTATTTAATAAGTGGTATGAAATGACATCAATAAGAAATAAAAATATGATGAAGGAACATGAATAGACAATGCTTTATGCAAATGGAGCCGTGGACAGCAATGCGGCATGCCAAAAGCGGGGGTGGCATTCCTCAAGGCAAGGTGAGGAAAGTTTGTTTGTTTGTGACAAAAGTTCGCTTCTCTCCTTCTCGACCTTTACGGGCACTTGCGATTTCTCACCCGAGTTATTACCGTTATAGAAACAAGCGATCGAATAATTAATATATAGAATAATAAAATAAACTGAACAAAAAATTTAAATGGTTCGATTAGTATGATGTACGTCTACAGGAAAAATAACAAATGATTCCTCTATAAATCAAACGATACAATGGAGTTTATAGCCACACTCAAGTAACTTAAATATTTTTAGTGTTTTCTAGCCTTCAATCACACCCAATAACTAGGGGTGAGCGGTTTCAGGGTCAGTCTAGGTTCCACTTGGAACCTACATGTAGGAACCGGTTTCCAAATTTTTTGAACTTTGAATCTACCTTGCATACTCTGGATTCTAAAACCTACAATATCACAAGTTTCATGGTCTATCTAGGTTTCACCTATATTCTTTATTGAACAATTATAATAAATCATCTTTAATTACTATCATTTACTGCTATATTCCATTGATCTAGACACATGAATAATATAAAACATTAATAAAGTAAAATTTTCAATAACATATACATTGAAAATGAAAGTTTAGACTAATGGCTCCAAATTATACACTCATTATCAAACGTCATAGTCTAGAACTTGGAACCTGAAACCCACCTTGCCACAAGTTCCAGGGTCTACCCAGGTTCTACCTATATTCTTTATTGAACGATTGTAGTGAATCATCACCCCTCATGATTATCATTTACTGCTACATTCCATTGATCTAGGTGAGGGATCGTTTCTTCATTGAGCCGGCAAGGCCACCAACCACTGGCCAAGGGTCGGCGACCTTCGTGGGCTCTTAGGTGAGGGCTAGCGACACCCGTCGGCCCCTGAGCGAGGGTGACGAAGCCCTTGCCGGTTGTGGGTGAAGGTTGTAGTAGTGTAGGCATCGGGGCCCTCACCTGCGGCTGGTGAGCGATTTGCAACCCTTGCCCAGGGGCCAGCGGCCTTGCTTGCTCAATGAAGAAGAAAAGAAAAGAAAAGAAAAGAATAAAAAATTTCAGATTTTTTTAAAATAAAAGATAACTACGTTAGTGTTGGTTGCGCCACATAGGACGACTGATGTTGATTGGATCGTCATATTAGTGATTTCCGATCAAATTTAACTAGAAGGACTAAATTGAAAATCTTTAAAAATTGTTAGGACTAAATTGGCAAATCGTCAAAAAGGTTTAGAACTAAATTGGCTAGTTTTCAAAAGGTTTAGAATTGAATTGACAAAATTGAAAAGTTTACGAATGAATTGATCGCCGTACAATAGATTTATAACTTTTTAGATAATTTTCCCATATACTTCAATTAAGTTCATAACCTTTAATTAAGTCAATTCATCGCCGGTCCAATTAATATCAATTGATTTGTTTATCTATATGTTATTAAAATGTAACTTAAATGAACTTTTTATTTAGAGGCCGGGTTCAATTCATAATTTTTTAATGTAATAAAAGATAAAACGAGTCGTCAAAATTTAGGTGTCAATACATACTTCCTTGAATAGTAGTAGGTAAAGATGCCATAACTATCTTTTTATAGGACCGCCGATATAAACATTAAGCTTCAATAAGCTAATAGAGTTATTATGCAAGATGGGACAGATCGAGGGGCTAGCCATGCCTGAACCATATCCACATAAATCGATGAATTAGAGCCTCCGAGGACCATATGGTTCCACGTTAGTCACACAAATTTTATCGGATTTCATGGCAAATCGTCTACAGACCGTGGCTCGAATAATTTGCCGGATAAGGGTGACCGTCAATCGATTGACACCTGCGTCTCACTGTGTGCATGATGGCATATTTCACCTTGAACGCGAGGGAATGCAATTTTAGATTCGTTTGTTTCACGAAAAATAAATTATTCGAAAAATATTTTTCTATAAATGACCACTTATATTGCTTAAGATAATTAGCCAATAAAAATATTTTCATTGTCAATATTAAATTATGTCTAAATATATTCATGGATGATGAATATATTTTTTATTTATTCATTTTTATAATTGATATAAGAAATTATTTTTGAAAAATTATTTTTTAAATCATTCACTTTCGAAACAAACAGAGTCTAAGTGGGTAAAGTTGCCATCTCTGTGTTGAGAGGTATCCATATTGTATTTTCTATTCCTATGTTGAAGGGGCTATCATCTACTTTCTCCAAGTATATAAGAGTGGATGATAAGAGGCTGAAGGTCCTCCATTCTATGCGGTATCTCCATTCGTTTTCTAGTGAATATCAATATTTAATTTATTTAGTCACAAATTTCGTAACTAATCTCATTCAGATGGATCAATCCTAGTGATGAATGTGACTTTGCATGACGACATAATGGCTTCACCGATCACGAGAAAAAAATTATCATATGCATTTGATTCATGTGAGCCAAATGCATGAGAACCTTCATCTTGAGATCGAAGTACGTGCATGTATTAGGCTCACAGGCATGATTTATGAATATATTGTTCCATGATGAGACACGACCTGCTGTACGTCAATACCTAAAATATGTAATATATCATATATGTCGTTAATAATGACATCATTTTCCTCCTAGGATTTTTTTGGCCAAATCCTCGAGAATAACGATCCGATTCGCACCTTAGGAAATAGAAAGGTTTGTAGATTTTTAATACTTGGCCCATCATCTATAGTGGAGCCCAACATGAATTGGGCTGAGCCTTCAGGCAAAGCACAATAAATCTCGTTTTGATTCATTCTGCAATGACCCCAATAATGAAACTTCAATAGCAACTGGCTTTGGGAGTTGTTGGTTATGTTGATTGGAGCATTAGTCTTCCTTCGTTTTTTGTTGCCCATTTCTAAGTGTAAGGATTTTCTTTTCCAAGAATAGATGAACTGCTAATTAATCGTTTCTTTTTTGCATTTGATAATTAACAGTCTGACACATCAATTTTGTAAACCGGACTTAATCTAGCATTTCTGTAGGATAAAAGACTCGGTGAGTTTGTGTTTTGGCTGGGTGAAATGGAGTGGCTTATTTGCTGACTCGACAACGGCATTCTCCATCCACATTTTCTTGGTTGTATATTGTTTGAAATTCGAGGGTGAACGCGTAGTAGGAAGTTCTTTTTTATTTTCTTCATTTTAGAAAATTCTTCACATTCTTATAATTGGAAGTTCACTTGCAAAGTAAATGTTAGTAGAATGGTGAACGGGAGGTAACTGTGATCACAAAATAGAAGTTCATGGAATGATATTTAAAGATTCAACAAAGGAGTATATACATATATAACACTAATGAAGTTTGACGGGTATTGGTGTTACTTTTTTTTTTTTTTTCAGTTTAGCGTTCAGGTGATGTTCGGCCTAGCTCCGCATCTTGACTAGTCCAATCAATTTTTGTGTAAATTTACCATATTTGAAACCCATGCTTCCTAGTCTCGAGCAATATGCTTTAAGAGTATCGAGGAATCGCTAATTAATGATTTCTCTTGCATATTTGTTGAGATTGTGTTTGGTTCGGCGAAAATGGAGTCGGTCATCGGCGATAGGACAACGGCCAGGGCAGAAGAAAAGTATATTTCTATCCAAAGTTTAGGAGTCGTACAATAGTTGAAAGTTTTAGGGTGAATACAAAGTTCCTTTTTCATTTCTTCATATAAAAATATTCGTTTACATACTTATTCTTGAAAATTCACCGGCAATGTACATACTAATAAAAAGATGAACAGGAAGTAACTATGGTCACAAAATGGAAATTCATGAAATGACATGTATAATATTGAATATTCAGAGGCATAGTCATACTTGTTCATCGTTTCTCTATATTATAGAAAAAAAATGCTATTACTCATTAATGAAAATCTGTAGTTTGAACCTTACTGTCATATGAACATTGACATGTAGATTTATAACAATATCGAGATTTCACGTATTGCTGCATAGGGGTGAGCAAAAGGAACTGCCTGGACCAGCCGGTTTTGGGTAATTTCCGAAAGCATTGATCCGGTTCCCGGTTCCGTAAAATTGGAACTAATGAATTTTGATTCGGTTCCCAGTTCTAGGTGTAGAACCATTCACCCGATCACTTGGATCGGACAGATTTGTTTTTTAAAATTTTTATTTCTTAAAATTTGTAAAAAAAACCATAATCTATCTCCTATTTCACAAAGAAAGGCCCTTTAAGGCTGGAATAATTATGTTCACTTATGCATCATGAGTACGATGACAATAATAAATTAAAACACAATAGTAGTTGCTCATTCCAATCGAATTTTACCACAAAATGGAAAATTTTTTGTGAAACCTATAATGTTACACATAATTTACCAATTGTGGAAACATATTGATTATCAAGAACATTAAAAAAAATGAATATGCCATCGGTTCTATTGGCCCACCTAGGAACCTCACCTGATACCGGTTCCAGAAACTGGGAACCCAGTCCTCTTATCCGGTTCTCAATTCTTGGGCAGGAACCAGATTGCCCGGAACCGATTACCCCTATTGCCGCACAAGACAAGAGGAGGAGATAGGTGGTGTGCATCCATCACACTGCATAAGCTTTGAGTCTCTTGCAAGTCCCCCGCAAAAGCGAAGTCAGTCTGTAGTTCATGACTCTTCTGAAGTTGACGACGCATTCACGAAGGCTTTTCGCTTGAGTCATCCTTACGTCTAAAAGGAATCATGAAGCCCAACGATCGGTACTGACTTGGTAATTCAGAGTGGGCCTTCTCTAAACTTCAAGTGAAAACGAAATCAGAAAAGGCCAGAGTAAGTTCGTTAACTTGCATCCAATGAAAGTGACATTCCCAACGACAAGTTTCTCTCGCTCGACCTAGAGAAGATGTAATGATTGAGCGCCAGGGTAATAGATGGTGTTCATCAGAGGAACATTTCTAACTAATAACGATGAATTATGATCTTCCCACTTTTTGCAGTTTTCATATTTCAAATCAACCAAAGCATAGCCTTGTACCACTCTTTCTTTATAATAAAGCATTTTCTCCAACTCCTCATGACCGAGAACTACCATGTTCGTGACATTTAATTCTCATTCCTCCCTCCTCTTTCTCATCTCTCTCCCACTATGCATCTCCATCAAAATGACCTACTCATGCACTCCAAACATTCCGTGGCTAAATTCTCTTGAGAGAAATGACAACAACTTCAAAGGGCCAGATATTGAGCGGCATGTCAATAGAGGCTTGAATACATGCGGCGCCGCGAAGATCAAGAGATATTTCCATTACTTCGGTTATCTCCCGCTCCAAAACTCTAGTTTCGACGATCAATTCGATTCGGAGTTTGAACTAGCCATCGTAAGATATCAATCAAAACTCGGCCTCTCAATCACGGGCAAGCTCGATATCAACACAATGAATCAAATCTTTGAGCCCAGGTGCGGTGTCTCTGACTTCACCCATGGCATGCATGTGACTAGACGCTATGTACTGTTTCCCGGAAAACCTAGGTGGACCCGTCACAAGCCCATCGTCCTCACCTACGCTTTCTCACCCGACCATTTCATCGACTATTTAACCTCAAACGATGTCCGTCATGTTTTTAAACGTGCCTTCGCACGCTGGGCAGCTGTCATTCCGGTGAGTTTTAGGGAAGCAAATGATTATGGCTTTGCGGACATCAAAATAGGGTTTTATAGTGGTGATCACGGAGATGGTCAGCCGTTCGATGGGGTGCTTGGGATTTTGGCCCATTCGTTCTCGCCAGAGAGTGGGAAGCTACACCTCGACGCGGCGGAGAGGTGGGCAGTGGACTTCATCTCCGAGGAATCCAAGGTGGCAGTCGATCTAGAATCGGTCGCTGTGCATGAAATTGGCCATTTGCTAGGGCTAGCTCATAGCTCGGTCAAGGATGCTGTGATGTATCCAAGTTTGAAGCCTAGAGAGAAGAGGGTGGATTTGAACATTGATGACATAGAGGGAGTTCAAGCATTATATGGATCAAATCATAAATTGAGGTTTGGAGCTTTATTAAGATCTGAAACTTCTGTGAGCTTGGGGGCCACCCTTCTAAGACCTAGTTGGATTGGCTTCACTTCATCTTTATCTATTTTATTCATGCAATTGTGCATCGATTGCTTCCTATTATTCGTCTTGTGATTTTTGTGTTGCTTTCTTGGTCTTTATTTTAGTGTGAATTAGCCTAAAAAGACTTTCCAAGTCATCAAGTGCTTTGGAATGGAGTGAGCTGTGCTAGTTCTTTTTTTCTCCTTTTGTATTTCTCCCCTTCAGTTTTGGGATTCTATAAGGATTGTTTTGATGTATTAGCAAAGATAAATTAAATATAAAACTAGAAGAATAATCGGTAGAGACAAGACTCTTTGCTATTGAAATCATTTAAGTTACAAATGTGTGCAATTTTGTGCGTGAATAAGCACTAGGGCATTTGTACAAAGTCGCATTTAAATCGAATTGTGGCCATTGATATATGCAATGTGTTTTCCCTCCTGGAGCTTGGGAAAATCATGACTCATTATCTTTTTCACTTCGCAAAGAATGTCACAGCTAACTCGGAGTGACATTTCAACGAATCATTATTTAACGAGCTTGTGACTTCCAAGGCTTAATCCAAGATAGATAATAATAACTCATGATGATTGCAAAAGGAAACTCGCACCAACTATTTGAATATATAATATATATTAGTTGCAATTCCATTCATGATTATAATTCCCACTAATTTTTTCGAGAGGAATCCTTGATAAATTGTGATGCAGCGTTCATTTTTCCAAGATAGGTCACTCTTGAATATTGCCTTGGCTTGAAAAGCCGCTTTTTAGTTTCATTGACTGTTATTTAAACCAGACAATTGGGCCAAACAAAAAGAACTAACCCTCGTGTAGATGTTGTCAGTTGGGATCCCGGAGAATTTCCAGCTCAAAAAGTAAAGGTCATCTATTCGAATAGCATCCTAACAGTGTGCAAATTGTTTTGTATTACACCCACCCATATATGCCAAAAGATCTATACTTAATCGGTTCCCTTTCAAAGTATTCCCTGAGCCTTCGGTTAGTTAAGCCACTGCATTTGTACCATTGGATCATCTACGAAATAAAAAGAGTTGCACTTATAAGCTCAACATCTGAAATGTAGCGTTGTGCACAAGGAGAGTGAACATGGTGAGCCAATGTGAAAATCCGAGGCCCAAAATAAAGGGATTCAAACGCAAACATCAAGTTGGATCTAGGGAAGGATCCGCATCAGACTCATATTCAATAACCCGATCGACATCTGATAAGAGTTGTGGATCCAAGTCCGACACAGGCAAGTGTTGCGGTGGGGCGACAGATGGGACGTCATCGGGATCAAGAGAAGGATATATTGAGGAGGACCGTCAATGTGCAAAGCGAGTTAAAAAGAAAAAAAACGAAAGATAGGGCTTAGCTCATGTTAGTTTGCTTCGGGCATCCATGGCCGTATGTTCTCCTATATGTTTCTGGGTCTTTATCACCCATCACTTTCTCTGTTTTTATAATGTACTTGCTCATTTTACTATGAATATAATCTCTATTTGGCCAGGAAAATAAGTGGTCTCTACACCTAGCACGAGAAAAACGGAAATACCATCCGTTCATCAAAAGATTGGACCACCACAGTCAAAGACAGTTGAATCTTTGTAGTGAGAAAAATGACATTTCGATGTTACTAGCTGCAAGTAGCCACTTGTGATGATTATCGAAAGGAAAATGGGCCTTCAAGACAAAAAGGGGACGCTGTTCTCAACGTCGGCCTGCCTGAGGGTGGAGTTCCGAAACACAAACACTCACACACACACACACACAAAAGGAAGGATTTCAAATTTCCAAAAAAAACCCAGGCAAATAAAATCACATGACTAAACTAATTAAATGCTGATATTTGCGTATATCTTCGAATGTATTAGGTCTATAGTATTAAATAAAAGTCAAACCTCAATGTTAAAAGAAAAAAAATGAAAGTCGAAAACTAAAATTAGAAGTCGTGCGTTTCTTACACTTATCATACCTGGCTATTTTCATCATGGAACAACATGAGAAAATAAGTCATCAATCTGAATGGAGAACTTAACAAGGGAAAGTAAGGATTTATCAACCGGAGTAGTCCTGAGCAAATTCGAGATGCCAAAAGATAGCCTAGAAATCATCTCGAAAATGGCTCCTCTACTTAATAAAATGGCTCATTGTCTCTAAATCATCTATGAATGTTGTTGCTTCCATGGACCAACGATGTCAATTTCGCCGTTAACTAGAGATTTGTAATAGGAAAAAATGTTCAAAACGGTCTCGATACTTTTCAGCAAAGGTAGAAAATGGTGTTGGTGTTTCATACCAGAGTCAACTCCCGGTCCCCGTCCGGTCTCTTCAGCTTTGGTTTGCTTGGCAAGGCCGATGCGGACCTAGCTTGCGGTCAAAAGAGTGGTGCAGCGCAACCATCTCCGACCTTCTATGAACATGCAAGTGCCAAAAACTCAAAACTCTCGGTTGCAATTTGGACTTCGGAAAATGAATCGCCGCCCCCGGTTAGGGTCTCAAAGGCCCTAATCGTGCTTGGCAATTGGGTTTGAGACACCGATCCCTACAGCTCGACACTAGCACCTCCTCATAAAAAGACTGAATTTTGGGTTTTAGAAATCCTAATCTATCCATTCTCTATGATTTTTTAATATATATGATTGCTTTTTACTGACACGATTGTCCTTTTCAATTTTTTGTCGATATGATTGTCCTTTTGATTCTTTGTTCTCTTGAATTGTGGTGTGACTGATTTTGGTGGAGGCTACTTTCCATTTATGCATGTTTCATTCATCGTCTTCTTAAAAATTTACAAAAGACAACGTATTTTATATATATATGGCATCACGTAAGTTCCAGATTTGAAATTATACTTACATGCATTGGGTTCAGCCAATACAAGATCACAAAGACGACATAGATGTACTCCTTCAGTGGAAATCAACATTATAATGTCAATATCAGCATGTGGGTGAAGGTCATTCATAGGACTAAAATAGAGAGACCATTTTGAAAGAAAAATTTACATCGACAGTTTTAAATTTAGAACAAGAATACATGAATTTTAGTACCTATATAATAACATATACATGTGACTAATTCGTTTATTAGTAAGTTACGACTTCTTAATGGCTTGAGACCTTGACCGCCTCGCACTTTGCACAACAATATATTATTAATCATCGTTGCTATCGTCATGGTCTTTACCATACACACAAAGAGCAATACCATATGTCATGAAAAAGAAGGATTAATACCACGAAAAATCCCAAACTGGTACACCTATGATAAATTTATCCCAAACTATTTTTTTGATCACAAAAAACCATAAACTGGTTCACTTATGATAATTTTACTCCGAAGACAATAAAAAACCCCACATTGGTATACCTATGATAATTTTACCCCTAAACTAATTTTTTAGCAACTAAAAATTTGTCACAAGTTTATTAATTTTGTGATATTAATATAATTTAACGGACACTAATAAAGGGTAAATTTATCACAAATATATCAGCTTGGGGTTTTTAGTGGTCAAAAAATTAGTTCGGGGGTAAAATTGTCACGGGTGTTGATGGTCAAAAAACTAGTTCGGGGTAAATTTGTCATAGGTCTGTCAATTTGAGATTTTTTGTGATAAAAAAAATAGTTCGGGATAAAATTATCATAAATGTATCAGTTTAGGGTTTTCGTGGTATTAACCCAAAAAAAAAATCTTAAATTGACCGACATATACATTTTTATAAGACCATGATGTTTGTGGGTCGACTTTCAGCATCCGAATGAAAATTGGATATCACGATCTCCTAAAATAATAATAATGTCTTGAGATATAGATAGATCATATCAGTGTCCATCGTCAGTGACGTCACGGACTAAGAAAAGGGGAGATTAATCATTATTGGGGTCCGAGTTGACATAATTTTGACGTTAATGTAATCCACGTGTCACGAGCAGAGAAGGGCCAATGTCTTTTCAGCCGCAAAAACTTAAACTCCATAATTAGTGGCAAAAAAAACTCCATAATGAGAGTGCGATTATCGCTTATAACATATTGAACTTTTTATTGTATACGTGAAAAATACCAAATATAGTTCGAAGGATCTCCATTTGGGAGGAAATAGACATGACGAATGGGACCGAGATTGAAGGGAGGACAAGATGGAGGGGACGACGCTAGTGGCTACTCTTGTTAGCAATGGCGGGGCGAGCTTGCCCTGGCAGTAGAGGGCCAGCCCTCTCATCTTTGGCCAATCGTTGGATTATCGAGGTCCGACGACTAGTTAGAGGAAAAAAGGAAGAAAAAAAAATTAAAATATTATTATAAATTATTCACGTTAGTTTTAATTGTATTATCTAGGACGGACGACGTCTATGTCAGCGATTTCTGAGCAAAATAAGTCGGATGGACTGAATTAGCACAAATGTAAAAAAAACTTATGATTGAATTGGTAAAAAAAATTTTAAGATTGAATTGGAATAATTATAGTAAGTTTAGACTTTTTTTGGTAATTGTCCTTGAATTTTATTGTACACGTGAAAAGTAACAAAAAAAGTTTGAAGGACCACCATTTGCGAGGAAACTGACATCAAATGACAATTGGGGACTGCGATTGAAGGGATGTCAAGATGGAGGGGACGACGACACCGGCGGCTCTTCTGAGCATGTGTTATTAAATTATCCACGTCGCTTGAGTACGAAATTCCAACGGATTTTATATATTTATGGTTTTCCTTCACATGATATTTGAGGTTTTGTGAGTCAAACCTTCCAAGTCGGTAGTCGAATTTGGATTTCGCTTTGGCTTACTATGCATGTATTGCTTCTCGTCAATTCGACGTGTTGGTCGAATTTACAGGTGAAAATGAGAATCAAAGGATCTCACATTCCTTGAACTCGGGTTTTCAGTGGATCTTATATGCATGTTGTCTTCCACGACCTAATAGCTTTGTTCTTTTTATTATACTTTCGGGCAGGTACAATGTAGGATAGAGAGAGAAGGGAGAGAATTCGTTAGGGTTTGTAGTAGATGAAGTGAATTTAGCAATGTGTTATAAATTCAATCTTGGGTCATCCTTTGCTGCATCTCAATTAATTAAAAGGGAGAATTGTACAAAGTTCACTTTTAAAAGAAGAGGCTCTAAAAAAAAAACAATAACTCCAACGGCCACCAAAATCAAAGCAATAACATTTAGGATTAATATCATGAAAAACTCCAAACTAGTACACTTGTGATAAATTTGCTCTAAATTATTTTTTTGACCACAAAAAACCCTAAAATGGTATATCTGTGATAATTTTATCCCGAACTATTTTTTTGACTATAAAAAACTCAACACTGGTATACCTGTAACAATTTTACTCCCAAACTAATTTTTTAGCAACCAAAAACCTCAAATTAGTACACCTGTGACAAATTTACCCTCCGTTAGTTTCCGTTAAATTTTACTGTCAAATTGCTAAGTTTAATGACACGCGAAAATTGATATATGTGTCGATTTTGAGTTTTACCCCTCTGTTTGTCATAAGTTTATTAATTTTGTGATTTTTTGTGATATTAATATAATTTAACGGACACTAACAAAGGGTAAATTTGTCACAAATATATCAGTTTGGAGTTTTTAGTAGTCAAAAAACTAGTTCGGGAGTAAAATTGTCACAGTTGTACCAATGTGGGGTTTTTAATGGTCAAAGAAATAGCTCGAGGTAAAATTGTCACAAGTGTATCGATTTGGAATTTTTTATGGTAAAACAATAGTTCAAGATAAATTTATAATAGATATATCAATTTAGAGTTTTTATAATTAAAAAAATAATTCAAAATAAAATTATCATAAATATATCAATTTAATATTTTTTGTGGTATTAACCCTAACATTTATCCAAACTTATTAGGTAGAGAGATACACCACGCTCTGTAAAAATCCTATTGAAACATGCAAGCGAGTCACGTGACGTCTAAGCACGCATTAATGACTCTATTTCCTCAGTCACTTTTCATGATTTTGAATGCTAATGAGTCGTGGGTGATGTGCGTGTGAATCACGCCAAGCGAGGCATGTGACACACGATGCTTTTTCTGGGTAGTCAAATGCCATCGAAATGTAAGCATGTGACACGTTGTGATGGCAATGCGTAGTTTGGGGAGAAAGATAAGGAGAAGGTCCCGGTGGTGGACAGCGTAAACACATGGAGGGGAGTTCAAGTTTTGCTTCGTCATATGCACCGGTCTTTACTTCAGTCTTCAAACTAGGTCTCATCGAAGTCAGACTAGCATGTGCAGACAAGAACAGCGAAATTGAGATGGTAAGATGGAGAAAGAAAAGAGTTTTTTTGTTTACCATCAAATGGCACTTTTTTTCTTATTGATAATCCACACATGCAAATGAAATTGATCTATGGAATGGTTGTTGAGGTGTAAAGAAATCATATTTTCGCACATGTTTGTGAATGAGTTCCTTATTTTATTTGAAACAAGTGACTTATTTCATGCTAATAATAGGAAAGTTATTTAAAAAAGTCTTAAATATGTTACATTTTTATCAATTCAGTATTAAACTTTTCAATTTTGCCAATTAACTCTTAAATCTTTTCACATTGTGTTAATTAAGTTTATTCGATCAATTCTAGCCGGAAATCGCTGACGTGGACGTCGGCTGTCCTACGTGGCATAATCAGTGCAAATATGGATAATTTTAATAGCAGTTTTCCTTTCTTTTTCTTTTCTTTTTTCTTTTTTTCCTTCATTGGATTTGCAATCTACAGGGTTGCCGCCTACAGGAGAGAGCATCGGGCCCTCACCCAAATCCAGGTGAAGGCATCATGACCCTCACCTCGCCATAACCATGGCCCCGACAACTCACTAGCCGAAAATGCAAAGAAAAAAAATAAAAAGATAAAAAAATTCAAAAAATTTTAAAAAAATATATCTAAAAATTCGTCTGCGTTAATTGCACAAATATGTTTAGGATTAAATTGAAAAAATTAAATAGTGTAGAACTAAATTGGCCGCCATACTATTGATTTATGACTTTTTTGGTCATTTTTTCAAAACAGGGAAAGCATCAAAGAGAGGAGTCATAATTTTTTTTTTTGTAATATGATTACAAATGGGGATTAGGAAGGTCCTAAGCTGCCACTAGAAATATTAAGGAATCAAAACTATGAGATGATAACGTGGTAAATATTTGAGAAATTTTCAAAATGCCGTAGTTGGCACTTATAGAAGTGGAGAGTCCAAGAAACCCGCTCTTTACAAGCACAAGGACAGGATATATTAGAACTCCACATGGCAAACAATGAGCGCAATACCTTTGTACTAGTCTATAGTAACATATTTATATAGATTGTATCCGCCTGTTTCCTCACGCATTGAAATATTAACATCTTGTTGAGCGCTCGACTAGTTTCACTAGCTAGGAAGGATGACCCGAGCACATACACTGGTGCCGCCATCTCGTGAGTATGTTCGGGCCTCATCGAGCACTTAGATTAATTTTACTACCTAGGCATGTTAATCAGTGCATGATCATTGGTCGATTTTTTTGCCGATTGGGACCACATGGTTATGGACGTTGGACTGGTGAAAGGGGGCAGAGAGAAGGACAGGAAGAGAAGTTATGTGACGAGCTTTTTGGCGTACTTTCTTGATCCACCGATGGACATAACACCTTGAAAGAGTAGACAGCATTTAAGCAGCATCATGTGGTGTTGACCTGAACGAGTGGTCCAGAAACGACCACCACTTATATAATTCTCTCCTTGTTCACTGAACTAGCGCTTGGTACTCTGCATTTCACCCTCCACAATGTGAAAATTTTAGTGGTTTTAGGGTGCTTCGAGGAGGGTCCCGGGAGATAGAAAACCGGACCGGTCCCTTCTTTTAGCCGTAAATCTTTTGATATTGCTTAAAAGCACAGTAAGGTTGGTTGCATTTGAAGATAGCAATTTTTAAGTTTAAGAGTCATAACTAATTTGTAATGATCGAACTTGTTTTCGCTTTATCTTGTTATACTGTGTGTCGCCAGCCACTACTTTTAACTAAAGTGCTTTTGTTATTATCGTTCCGTCTATAAAAGTTTGCATTATTGTTCTTCAATCCGTGAAAGCGTCTTGTATGTGCTCCCGTGTTTGACTCATTTAAAAGGTCCATAATGCTCCCAGCCTTCGCTGTATAAGGCTCACCTCTTCCATAAGTTAAATAAGAGTTTAAAGTGTTTGAGTCTATATACACTCTTCCATAGCCAACTAAAACACCTCTTTCTTTCCTTGAGGCACGATGCTCTGCAATTGTCACTCTATAGATCTTGTGGATCATAAAGTTTTTGAAGCATGAGAGCATTTTGGTGTAGGTTAATGGTGTCTGAAAATAAGAAACAGTCCCTTCAGAAAGCCGAGGGAAGGGCCATGTTGCGAGACACCATACTTGTCTCAGATGTCCATCGATCTTTACCATAACCCCATTAGCAATCTACCTTTAAGAACGGTAATTTGTCTATAGAGTTTCTACCATGAAATTGCTTGCATTAAGTAATTCACCAATAACATAATAAACACCTCAAATCGTCGTCATTGATGGTAGCTATGCATAGTAATTATCCTCAATTTGTACTTATAAATGACGAGTTAGTATTTATCCTTCCCGCATAGTAATTTTCCTTAAAGTCTAGTAAGGTTGAATATCCTAGCTTTCGTAACTTTCCAAAAATATCGTAATCAAGCTGAATTTATAGTAAAATTTTTTTCCTATTTCTAGAAACTTATAATTACCTTTCCCCACACAGTTCATCAACTTAGAGACCCTATTAGCGAGTAATTGTCCTTACATGTCGTAATTTCCCCTAACAAATAGTAATATTGGCAATCCTGTAGTTAGCAAATTTCCTTAAATGTTTGTAAATCACAACTTTTTAAAATCTTACGATGGTTGAAAATTACTTTTTCTCCGTAAATTGTTTGATTGGCTCTCGTGGTTTTATACCCCAAATTGCCACAATTGATTGAGATGTCGAAATTTTTTTAGCTCAGGAATTAGAGGTCACGAGTTCAAATCCCACTAACTGCGCGTACGAACTGCTTTGAGTAAGAGTCACTTATAAAGGCCAAAGACCGAACTTAACCTATACATGGGGCTTACAAAGTGTTCTACGAGGCTTTAGATAGCTAGGTCCTCATATCCGTGTCATTAGGTTATGACAAAAAGAGTTAACATCGAAAAAATTACTCATGCATTCTAAGGAAAATATTTCTTGCATGATGTCACGCCCCGAACCCTAACGGGCTCGCAACACCCCCTTACAAAAATTTCGTAAGGAACGCGACGTCCCAGGACGCGTCGCCGACCCAACCATATCACGCAAGCGGAAGCTAAAATAATAAAACAACCCTGACGTTGAAAGAATATGACTAAAGGATAGGACAATAAAAACTTTAACGAACATGGAATAAATACCGAATCCATAGTAGTCGCACATTAGGCCATTAAGGTTTAAATCCGCAACATCAATCAAAAAGGGGTAGGGGTTGGGTAAACTGCAACAGTACCAAAAGAGAGTATCACTACCAAAAAGGGAAACGTCCTAGTCCTACACCTAAGCGTCCCTACGGCGTCCAATCCGGATCGAACCCAAAGGTGCCTGAATCTGAATCCGAATCCGAATCTATCTCGATCGGGTTCTCCTCGGTATCTCCCTGCGCGGCTGCCATGGGCTCCTCTTCGGGCTCAGGTTCGGGGACAGGAGTCGGTGCGGGATCGGGATTCGCCGGGGGACCGTCGGGGTCTGGCACCTCACCATCGGGAGCGAACTTGTCCCAGGGCTCCCAGTTGACCGCGTCTTCGCTGGAGTGTCTCAACCCCTCAAAACCTCGGATTGGCCCCGAGTCCTCCAACCCGACCCGATGGGACCAGGCCAGGTACTCGTGACGCTCCAAGTGCTCTAACCCAACGTCTACCAAAATAAAAGTGCGGTGCCTAATGTAGGTCTCGCCCGGGTTCGGGCCCGGGTACTCATCGTCCACATGCCACGTGAGCATGGGGATCCCAAAACGCCTAGGAGGCGCCATACTCAGGGACGGGGATCTGAAAATGGTTATATAATAACCGTGAGAACGAGTCTCAATAAGCGACACCCTAAACCCCACCTAGGCTATTGCGTACCCAGACAAGTCAAACAGGCGAACCATCAGGCAATATAACAAAGTTCACACGGCATACTTACCTCGCCTCAGGTCCTGATCCAACCCTGCACATTAGTCAGAACAAGAATAATCCAACATCATATCACAACCACCCGGCACATACTTTCCACTCGCAAACAGTCAATCATTCCAACAATCACACGCGCCATTAGCCACTCCAATCACACGCTCAACCAGCCAATCCAATCACACTCAAGTCACATGCACGCGTCCAACCAACTTTCCTCTCACGGGCCCACGAACCGCCCAATCACTCAAACCAATGGCCGCCGTCAACACGTCCCAAGCCATGTCAATCATACTAACCAGTGGCCGCCGTCAACACGTCCCAAGCCACATAATCAATCCTTCCAATGACCGACGTAAATACGTCCCGGTCTATCACACCTTTAACGGGCCACCGTCAACACGTCTCAAGCCCGCATCCATTTGGCCCAACGGCCGTTCATGCCTTCACACGGACCGCCGTCAACACGTCCCAAGTCCGTAGCCCTCCAATCGATCCGGGCTCAAACCGACAAGCAAACACACGCCATCCAACGAATATAATTCAAGCCAATTGCATCGACATTCAATAATCACCACATAATCCAAAATTCACATTTTACCATGCACAATTATCTAATTCAACCATGCAATTCAAACTCAATTGAAAATAACCCAATCATAATGTAAACTAACTAGATTATCGAGCGCCCTAACCGTTCTAACCCGAGACAAGTCAATTAAATACCCAAAATACTAAGTAGGGCTTAGGATTTCACTTACCAAACTTTGGCCCGGGAAAAATCGACTCGGGCCCGAAATGGCCCAAGTGAACAGTACCGGACCAGGCGCGGGAACGGGCCACGCGGGCACGGTGGCCGGACGGTGCGCCTGGTGCACGGGCGCGGTGGCCGTGCGGCGTGCCCGGGAGCGGATGGCCGAGCGGGACGGGCAACGAGCCCAAGCCGGACGGGCGACGTGCCGGGCGGTGGGCTGGCCGAACGGGTGACGTGCCGGGCGCACGGGCGAGCGGACGGACGACGGGCGCGGCGACGGGCGCGGGACTCGGCCACGGGCGCGGCGACGGGCGCGGTGCTCGGCCACGGGCGCGGCGACGGGCGCGGGGCTCGGCCACAGGCGCGGGACTTGGCTGGGGAAGCTCCGGCGCGGCGGCACAGCGGCTGGGGGGCTCCGGCACGGCGGGACAGTGGCCGGAATGGCTCGGGGGTGGCTGAACAGGGGCCGGAACGGCTCTGGCGCGGCTGGACAGTGGCCGGAATGGCTCGGGGTGTCTGGACAGTGGCTGGGACGGCTCCGGCACGGCGGCAGCGGCTCAGGCGAGCTCGGCCACGGCCGGACGGAGGCTGCGGTGACTCCGGCGAGCGGCGGAACGTCACGGGAGGAAGAGATGGTCGTCTGAGGCGGGGTCGGGAGGCCGGAGGGGAGCTCGGCGGCGGCAGGGGGCGATGCACAGGCGTCGGGGCGGCGCTGGGGGCTGGCCGGACGACTGGGCGACGGCCGGGACTCGCCGGGCGCGGCGGCGAGCGGCGGCGAGCTGCAGGACGCCCACGGGGAGGAGAGGCAGGTGGCTGAGGTGGGGGTGGCGCGGACGGAGGGGGCTCAGCGGCGACAGGGGGCGGTGCTCGGCGTCGGGACGGCGCTGGGGAGCCGGCCGGACGACTGGACGTCGCCCGGGCTCGCCGGACGCGGCGGCGAGCGGCGGCGAGCCGAGCTCGCACGCTCGGGCGGAGAGGAGAACGGCGCCGGTCTGGGCTGTTCGGCGTCGAGGCGGCGCGGCGAGGGTGCGAGGGAGGCCGGCGACGTCTACGGCTGGCGGAGTGGCGTCGGGTGGAGGCGGAGACGGAGGCGGAGGGGCTGCTGTGGTGGCGGAGGGGCTGCTGGAGGTGGTCGGGGGAGAAAAAAAAGGGAAGCGGGGGAGGAAGGAGGATGGCCGACGGGACTGCAGGCGGCTGGCACGCGGCGGTGCAGTCCGGTCGAGCGGCGGCGGCGCGAGGTGAGCTGCTGGGCTCGTCGGACGCGGCGTCTGCAGCAGCGGGAAGCAGGAGCAGAAGCCGAGCGGTCGAGCGAGCGGGCGAGAAAGGAGAGGAGGGAAGGAAGAGAGAAAGAGAAGAAAAGAGAGAGGAAGGAGAGAGAAGAGGGAGCGAGAGAGAGAGAGAGGGGCGCATGCATGGGGAAGCGACGTCGGTCGCGTGCATGGGGGAGAAGCAGGCGTGGGGAAGAGGGAGCAGCGTGTCAGTGGCCGTTGCGTGCGTCGGGGAGAAAGAAGGGAGGGAGAGAGAGAGAGAGAGAGAGAAAGAAAAGAGGAAGGGGAAGCGTCGAGCATGCATGGGGAAGTGGAACCGCGGACGTGCAGGGGCGCGCGGACGTGCATGGCGCTCGCGTGTACCGGGGGAAGAGAAGAAAAGGGAGAGAGAGAGAAGAGAGAAAGAGAAAGGAGAGAGAGGAGGGAGCGGACGTGCATGGGGACGTCGCGCACGTCCAAGGGGGAAAGAGAGAGAGAGGGGCGCGTGCGGGCGTAGGGAGGAGAGAGAAGAGAGAGAGAGAAAAAGAAATAAATAAATAAACGGCTCTCGAGCCCGATCGGGTGGGCCGAATTCAAATCCGAAAATAGCCCTAGAGTCCAAATTAAACCTAGACAACATTAGGGAATAATGGCCAAGGCAAAAACAAACTTAAGATGACCCGAAAATGCTTTACGAGGGAGGTCTACCGGTCCAAAGTCGCACCCGGTCGAAAAATCCATTTTTCACATAATCCCGGCAATACTGTCACTGGCCACACTAGAATCGACACCGTCCAATTTATTTCGACCCGGAACTCCCGGAAATTGGCTGCCAAGTTTGGAGTCTAAAAACGGCTAAATTCGATCGAGTGCGATTCTAACAAAAATCTCTAATTTAAAAATAAAAAACCCGAGAGTGATCAGTTCCCGGGCGAGATTCAATTATAAGCGCACTGACAAATTATTCGTTTAATAAACCCCAAAAACGGGCCAAAATTCAGAATGTCACACATGAACTAGAATACACTCACACAACGTTCCCATACATGCAATGTAGAAATGAATTCAAAGATGCTATAATCACTTTTAACCTCATTCTGAGTTGGGACCTCATTGAAGGAGTTTGCACCTTTTAATGTATTGAAAAAACTTGCATACGATGTTCATATAATGACAAATTATGCTTCTTTTCGTTCATTTACGAGTTCTCCCTTCTTTAATGCGTTTGCCTGATGGGTTTAAAGAAATTCTTTCACCAATACTTATGGATTTCTGCATTTAAGAAATTCACGACCCTATTAACTTTCGTATAATGAGAAGCGTCTTTCTATAACACGTAGTATCTGAATCTTTTGATTCAGCTAATCTCTACAGATGCATGCAAAACGCCTCATCCATTTGTATTGATCAAGAAACCGCGGACATGATGACAAAACTGGACCCCAAAGTAATTCAAAATGGGGGACGTTGTGATATGGACATAGCATATGTCGCATCCTCGAGTTATGCGCGCGCGCGCACGCACACACACAATCTTGAGTTATGATTAGGTTTTGCACATTTAAGCCATAATTAATTGATATCGTTTACTTATTCTAGGTACACTAACTTATCCATTCACATCTCAATATGTTAAAATAATTAGACAGTGGGAATGCCTTTTGATAATCACCACCATGTTTCCTTACTTTTGGGCCTTCATTATTATAATTAAAGAAAGTCGCCAAATGTATTGCCATTGCTAGAGTAGGCCTTTCGAAATTTAATATTATAGGAATTGCAAAAATTATATGAATATCATTCTTCAAGATCATTGCAAAGTAATTAATGAATATTCAAAGATTAATTACTCGTGCATCGACTGATAATACAAATGTGAACCACGATGGCTTTTATGGTGAGTATATTTCAATAGCCATGCGAAAATGATCAAACAAAAGTAATCAATAGCTTGTGCTAATCTTATGGAGTAGATATCGGGTGCTCTTGACAACCGTTTTCTACATATGTTAAAGATTACAAGACCTGCATCAACAACAATATCGACTGTCCAAATGACTTCTAGACTACCAAAACTATATACAGATTGCAGCAAAAATGTAATTCATATTTCACCTCTATCTTTCGATTGACGTATTTAATTTCCTCATATTTTTTCGTCTCTAAAGATCAGGATCGTTGAGGACCCAGCCATTAATGCTTTCAATGAATCTGAGATATATTTTTATTATTTTTATGAGCTTTTTTAGGTACTATGAATATTTTTTTTTGCTAGGTACTATGAATACTTGGGACTAACGGCATCGAAGGTGTGCATTAAATTCTCCTCAACAGACTCAACCGATGAGACCATGTCGCGACAGCGACAGAGAGACCGAACTTGGTTTCAGAAAAAAACCTCGTCCATGAAGTAAACCTAGGTCGCTGGATTGCTGCTCCTGCACTTCTTCCATTATCGCACCACAATAAGGTTTTCTCATTAATTTACAACCACCAAATTATTTCGTTGAAAAAAGAGAGGGCCGTATCAATAAATGCCTCAAAGCCTTCCTTAAGTATAATATAATGTAAGAAAAATGTTCGATTTTTAAGGCATGATAGTTAATACATGTATAGAATCTCGACACTTACCTAGATTAATTTTGTTTTTCGAAAATCTATGAAATGCAAAGTTGTGGTCGCTCGAATACTTAAAAGGGGACTTGTAGGCAAGATAGCGAATGGATTTGCATAGGCAATTTGGTCTTTACTGCCCTAACCTTGTGGGCCCGTCAGCCAGTTTTGACCAGAAGAAAACGAAAAGTCTTCTGGAATTATTACTTTTTTTAGTCATTTTTTTTATCTTGTTTTTTAGTCAAACGAAATAGTCACACGCTCTAATCGTTCACGCGTTAGAATGAATTTTTTTTTTGGTTCAAACATTAGAGGGAGATTAACGAAGTTGTAATTGTTCTCTTTTGCTTATTGATTATTCCAATCGATCTACTTTGTGTTGATTAGTTGTTAAATTTAAGTTACTAAAATGAATTAATGCCTCATGATTTTAGAAGAGTAAAATTGAGTTAATTCGAGAGGATTATTGAATAATTCCGCTATTTTTACCCATTACATCACAATTTCTTATCCACTAACTTGAAATCAACCCAAGCTGCCCACACAAAACCTAGTGATCATTCTTTCAAAGAAAAAAAACACTGAAATGATCAAAACGGACATAAGATGACACACTGAAAACAAAAGGGCAATCTTGAACATAGTATGTGGTATTTGTACCGAGGTTGCTCGTCTCTCGCTAAGACATGACATCCTTGAGGAGCTTGTACCTGCGCGTTGCCGTGCGAGGCGACGGCGCGCCGCCCGGGTTCCTCGCGGTTCCCTTCTCGACGGGGGCGGGGGCGGGGGCGTCGTCCCGATGTTGCTGCTTTATCCTCTCGCCGCCGGAGTACTCTGATTTTGTGACCCCACTGTCGTTCCCGGTCGCCACTTTCCGAGAAGAGCTGCCGCGGTGTCTTGACGAGCTCCTGAGCTCGCTTTGGCACCAGTCGCACTGCTCGATCGGCTCCGATGACTCGCTACAGTAGTTACTGCAATACCTGCAATATATAGCAGCTGCAGATCAGAAGTTTCATCAATCATAATCCTCAAATAATGGGTATCTTTTTGTGGATTCGATATCAATAAAACAAAACGATCTTCTTTTGCCAACATGAATAACTCAATATACGATCTTGAGCACCGTTCGAGAAAAAAAAATCAACTGCTTGCTTTCAATCAATATCAAGCAAAAGCGAATATTTTCTTGCTGTTCATATTGGTATATTTAATAAGTGAGGCGACTAGGCGGTCCAGGTAGACACGAGGACCAAGGCTGCGGGCGGCGGCGGCGGCTGGTGGTTTAGAACGACGACAGAGCAAAGAATTCAGTTACAAGTAGCCATCCAGTATGGAACGAAGAAACAGATGAGGATGTCGACGTCTGTGGGCGTGAAATCATTCCGGATTACACACAGTGCATGTACATGAAGCAGACAACATTCATGAGAGAGAGAGAGAGAGAGAGAGATCCGTACGAGTGCTGGTAGCGGTTGCAGCACCGGCTGCAGCGGAAGAGCTTCTCCGGGAAGCCGACGTCGCCGCACATGCAGCACACCGCCGGCTGATCCACCATTTCTTGATTTCTCAGAGAGAGAGAGAGAGAGAGAGGGAGGGAGGGAGGGAGGCAGAGAGTATTATTTGAGTATGAAGATGGCTATGGCAAGCGATAGAAAGCAAGAAAACCCAAGAATGAAATGAAACAGAGAAGTCCAAATGAGACTTCTCATATACATACATACATATATGTAAATATATATATATATATGCACAGAGAAAAAAAGAGGGGGGTTCGAGTCGGTGTTGCTAATTCCAACATACGGTTAAAGAAGTTATTTTTATGGAAGTGATATAGGAGAGAATAGAAATATAATATGACCCGGAAAAGTGACCTCGGGTCGCTTGTAGTGCTGTTTTTCACTAACTTATCTAGAGTAAATCTTTTTATTCTTCGTTGATTCATTTACTAAATCCCAATGATAAAGTAAGTTTCAAAAAGCAGTGTGATCTGCACAGTTGAGCACGGAACGATCACATATTCCACCATCATATTCTTTTTATAATCCGATTGATCTGTGTCCACTCCATCACCTTTTCAAATTGAATTCTCATAGTAAGTTCTCACGGGTAAAAAGTACCGAAAAAAAGTTATAAATCTATTGTATTGAAATATTTTAATTTGACAAATTTAGCTTTAAACTTTATCATATTTTGTCAATTGAGTCCATTCAATCAATTTTGGCTGGAAATTACTGACGTGGTTGCCGGTCATCTTACGTGATACGATTGGCGCTGACATGGACATTTTATAATACTATTTTAATAATTTTTTTGAATTTTTTTGAAGTTCTTTTACTTTTCTTTTAGGGATAAGTACGTTGGAAGTATTTAAACTTGTCATGAATGTATAATCGACACCTAAACTTGTTACGAATGTGCAATTGAGATATGAAATTTTCAAAAAGTGCAATCAAGTCCTAAAGCTTGTCACAAAAATACAATTGAATTCTAAAACTTTCAAAATGTGCAATCAATAGAAGGAATTGATTGGACCAATTTGACAAGTTTTAGAACTTGATTGCACTTTTAAAGGTTTTAGAACTCAATTACATTTTTGTGACAAGTTTTTAGATTTATTTGTAATTTTTGAAAGTTTTAGGATTTCAAATACACTCTTCCCATATTTTATTACATTATTATTAATTTATTATTAATTTCCTTTCTTTTTTCTCCTTTCAGTGTGGTTGGCAACCCTAACAAGGCTGCAAAGGCCCTTGCCCAAGGCCTTCATGGACCCGCCAACTGCGAACAAGGTAGCCCTCTGCAGATCTGGGCAAGGCTTTATGACCAACAAGGGCCTCGCCCAAATTTATGGAGGGCCTTCGCAGCCTCATCGCCGGCAAGCGAGGCAACCCTTGCCTACATCTGGCAAGGGCTAGCGACCCTTACCAGTCAAAATGAAAAAAAAAAAATAATTAGAACTTCAATTTTTTTAAGGATTTGTAAAAATTTTCCACATCAACATTAGTCATCCTGTGTTGGACGATTAGTGTCCACGTTAGTGATTTCCAGCCAAAATTGACCAGATGAACTCAATTAACAAAATGTGAAAATGTTCAAGACTAAATTGGCCAAATTAAAAGGTTTAGAACTAAATTGACGTCAATACAATATATTTAGGGCTTTTTTTGTACTTTCCCTAGTTTTCATGGTATACTGTATTTTCTGAACTTTTGTTTGTCCCTCAAAGTCGTCCATTTTCCATATCCATGCTTGAACTTCAAAAATCTTAATGTGTCCTTTTGTTGAAGATTCTAACAAAATTTGCTCATGAAGACACACCGTCATGCTAGCGATTCTCGGCAAAAATTAGCCAGAAGGACTACATTAAAATTT
Organism: Syzygium aqueum; assembly: GCA_031216185.1. NCBI lineage: Eukaryota > Viridiplantae > Streptophyta > Magnoliopsida > Myrtales > Myrtaceae > Syzygium > Syzygium aqueum. The sequence continues at coordinate 22,055,015 of CM062234.1, forward strand.
TGCGCAAAGATCTATGACTTAAATTATAAATTGAATTGACATTCATACAATAGGTTTGGAACTAATTAGATAATTTTCCCTTTCGACTATAAAGAGCTAAACAAACTTATTTGTTGATAATGTCAGCCCCGCAACAAAATTCATCGAGTTGAGCTTGAGTTCAAAGCTCTTAACTCAATCGATTGAATCGAGTATCCATAGTCAAATAATGGAGTGAAGTCTAGCTAGAATTTAGTGGGCTTCCTATGGGAAAAAAATCAATATGGTGGAAAATCATCTCTGTTTTGACGATAACAAAGACAATCAAATGCTACTAATGTGTGTACTGGTTGTGTAGTACCGGGTGATATATGCACAAGCCGAAATGCTAATGTTGTCATAAATAGCACCGGGTGATTCTTATATGAGGAATGCTCTGTCACTGTCAAGAGTCCTTTGTTGATATCAAAGAATCACTACCGATATCTAAGGTGAACAAGATATTAAGCGTTGAAGATGTCTATAAGTTGGAAGGATATTTTGATAAGGTGAAAATTTGAAAGGACCTTGATCGAGGGTGAATAAGTTGTGAACAACGAGGATGTTCATTATGGCTTAAAGGTACAAAGATCTGGTGAGCAGTTGGGTGGACCCGGTGATGGTGAACATGCCTAGAATGAGGATGTTTGGTAAAACTTAGAGGAACCATGAAGATGAATAGCTTGATATTGATATTGCCAATATGCTTGGAAAGATCAAAAGAAATTTCAACGTCGTTATTGGGAGCAACAGATTGTTGGCACATTAGCAATTGCCAATTTCAGATGCGATGGAAGACTATGACAATACTAATGATCCTAGTGAGTTTAGTGAAAATGAGAAACCAAAGTGCATGTTCAGAGTTAATGCGGTGTCCTTGGAAATCTTTAGAATCTAATTCAGTCAAATCAATGAAGAAGAGGAATCAATGGGGATGCTAATGCTCTTGGAGATCTTTGAAAATTGATTTGGTTAATCATCAAAGATGAGGAATTAGCAGGGGTGCTAATTTCCTTAGAAGACTTTGCATTTTGAAAAAGCCAAAAGGATCGTTAGAAGATTAATCACAAGTCATTCCATACTGTTTGTCAGTGGATAGCATTAATAGACTAGTAAAAATCTACACGTCCTAATTATAGGTAAGGGATCGTGCTGATATTAGAAGGTGTTTGTCACTTGATTAACTGATTAGAACATTGACAAGATGAAAATATCAGTTACAAAGGCTTGGAATTCGAATAAGATCACCATAGTTGATCAGGAGTAGTTTTGGGAATAATGAGCACGGCCAAACTCTGACACTAACAATGTTTTGGGAAAATGAACATTAAGAGCCGTTTTGACAATTGTTGTCGACGGCCTATTGTTGGCAATGGTAGAACCAACGGTTACTTAAGGATTTCGATGGGCAACGGTATTTGAAGATGGCTTGTGACATTTCAAAATTTCCGCCAATTGAAAATTATGAAATAACTGAGTTTTATGAAATGTACTCGTAGTAAATTTCTCGCCCGAAACTGATCATTCCTGGGATTGCTAACCATTAGGGAAAGGCTATTAGGGGAAATTAAATTCACGCGACTAAAGAAAATTCGATCGTAAATGGATTTCGACCATTAAATCGCAGAAGTGATATTTTGAGCCGTTGTTGGCCGATCCAATGATAGTTAGGGATCAGTTCGCCACTATCATAGTAGTGGATCGCGGGTAATTCCGTTGGATTACGAAACGACTTGACGAATGATCCTGAAATTATACCGAACGATCGTACCACTCGGATCAAGTGATTGATCTTTGCGATTTTAATGATAATCGAGATTATTACGTACCGAACAGACTTGCACGTGACTCGATTTAGTATCAGTCATGAGTCGATTTGGCGAATTTCCCCAGCAAGCCTCCCGTTAGCTCGAGAAATGCTTGAGTTGCGTTTAATAGAATTTAATTATTGAGTTTTCGCTCAAATTGGACACCAGAAAATTAGGAATTCACGACGAAACGCTAGAACCCCGTTGCACACGTGACACGTATCAATTTTTGGTGCGCCTAAATTCTTTGGAAAAATTCGATTTGGGCAAGAAATAGAGAAAGTGACCAAAATACCCCTAGGATTTATTAAAGGGCAAGTTTTAAGAGAAAATGGCATTTTGGTCATTTTTCCCTCAAATTTTGATTGGACAATTTTGCCCTTAGACTTTTTGAGAAATTACAAGTCTTCCCTTGGATATTTTTGTGCAAAATTCGATCTGGACCGTCGGATCAAAATTAGATCGAATCTGGACCGTTGGATAAAAAATGTTTGAGAGGGGCATTTTAATAATTTCTCCAACGGGTCAAGACCCATTTAGTCTCTCTCTTTCTTCATTCTCTCCATTTTGGCCGTGAGTTCTTTCCCCCTCCCTTCACCGACTTCTTCTTCTTCCTCTCTCTCACGCCGGATCGCCTCACGCTGGGTTGCTGTCGCCGGCGCTTGCCACCACCACACCGGACTACCCCCAAGCTGTCGTACCAGCCCCCAAACCACCACCACCAGCCGTCCCTCTCTCTCTTTTCCTCTCTCTCTCTCTCTCACTGTGGGTCTCGGTCGTGAAAGACCCACATCGCCGCCGGACCACTGCCGCTCAAGCTGGACGTTGCCGTGAGTCCTCGCCATGTCCGAGATTGTGTTGTCGCTCCCCATTCTAACCGATTCAGTCTAGAACTAGGTAAGCCGTCCTCTAATCCTGATTTAGGAAATTGGGTATCGCCGGATAATTGAATTTTTGGGGTTGAAATTGGAGTTGTTTGGGCGAGGAACGTTGGGGTTTTAGGTCGGATTGTGTGGCGGGCCTTGAGGATTAATTTGGGAATTTTTGGAGAACAATTTGAAGTGAAACAGAAACTGTGATTCACTATTCACAAGCTGCGAATCACTGTTCACGAGCTGCAAATCACTGTTCACGAGCTGCGAATCGCTGTTCACGGGGGCTGTGATGATCGGTTCGGGATGTGAGTTGGGTTTTTGGAACCTATAGTGCATGGCGAGAAAGTTTCGTGAAGGGTTGGAATCAATCCGACGCGGTTTAGTGGGGGGAAAATGAGAAATTGGGTGTTGGATGTATTTTTAATCTATAATTAAATTGTGGTGGTTAATTAAGTATGTTGTTGGGTAAATTTGTTGATTTAATATGTTAGTTGGATGTACACGTGAGTTTGATTAAAGTAATTATTGGTTTTGCTATGCCCTGTGCTGAATGAGCATGAGTTACGCGTGACTGAATGCGTGTGTGGGCCACGTGTGATTGGCCAGTAGTATATGGTAAGTGTATATTGAGCGTGTGCTTGATTGAGATTGTGGTGTGGCAAGTGATAGTGGAAGGTGTGTGAAAGTGCGAGTTTGGGATTAGGCCGAGTATTCTAAACTCGGGTCGGGATCACGTAGGTCTGTTGCATTTGGCACAGGCTGAGGCTTGGAAAAGCAAGCATGAGAATTGGTCCGAGGCACGATTGCTCGGGTGAGACCAGGATTGAACCAAGGCATTATAAGCTCGAGTTTCAATCATGTAGGCCTGTCGCATTTGGCGTGAGCTGAGTTAAGATTGGGCCTAGAACGTGTGATGCTCAAGTCGAGATTAAGGCCTGAGGCGTGAACGAATATGCTAGCCGGATGTGGTGAATGATCGCAGTGTATCTGGGGCGTGTACGTTAACGTGGAACACTGGCGAGGAATGTGGAAGGTGATGATGAGAATGAAAGGAATGCACGACGTGGGAAATTGTATATGTGCGTGATTGTGAGTATTATGCTCGTTACTTGAAAATTCGACGTATGTGATTGTGATTGTGAATTTTATCTGGAGGGTACGTGGTAGCCTAAGTGGGGTTTATGGGTGAACTTACTGAGAAGTGTTCTCACGGTTGTTTTAACCGAAAATTTCAGAACCCTGACAAGAATCATGAATCCTCCACCACCACCACCAGCACGTTTTGGGGTACCTGTGCACACAAAGAATGACGTTCAGGGAAGCTCAGAGGACTCGGATCCAGAGGACGATGAGTTCGACTCAGAGTGGACGCAGAGTAAGGGGGCATAAGTGGTAGTCTTGGGGTTTAGAACGGTAGATTTTTGGATAGCACCATTTTTGGAGTAGAAAGCCAGGTCACCGATCTTTTAGGAATATCGATGGTGTGTACTATGGTGTGCTAGTGTATGCAATGGTGGTAAAATCGACTGGTTGTAAGTTGTAAATATTTTATAAGTTTTGAATAGAAAGAAAAATGTATATTCTCCCTGATTGATTCCCCAGTTTTAATTTGTCCGGGATTAATTGTTAGTATCTGCTGCGGTTGTAAATCTCTTATGGCGATTTGAGGTCGGCGATAACCTGGGACGTCGCCCTAATTGACCAGCTGCGGGATGTCGTGGGCTTGGCGGGGGTCCAAGGCGTGACATGGCTAGCTATATATTGAGTCCAAGAGAAATAATTAGGTTGGGAGAAAAACGAATAGGATGAGTCATGTGTTTTGAGTCTTCATCTTTTCTCTATTTTGTTGTTAGTTGTTGCGTACTCCTGTGTCAATGTCCAGGTCGTGCAAATGTTTGTAATCAGTGACAAGAGCAAATGTATAAGAGTGATAGCAGTACTTGAGTCCTAATAGTGTGATCTATAGGAAAGGCAATACTTGTTGATTATAACTTGTCTTGAAACTTACTAGTGGATTCCAGTTTTGTTGTAGCTGTTAGTATTGAGAGGGGATGTAGGTTTGAGTATAAAGTTGAACCACTATATATATATATATATATATATATATATATCTCTGTTTGCGATATCTACTATCTCTTTGCTATTAGCTTGACCTGCTCATAATCATCATTAGTTGTTAAACAGCAGTACGAGCACTTGATTTATAAAATCTGTTTCTGCCGATGTTTGAAGTTGAACTTGTTATTTCTCGCAAATATTTTTCATAATTCTCAGACAACCTATTCACCCCCTCTAGATTGTATTATTAGCCCCAACACTTCCCATAAGTAATTGCCACATTTGATAGTGTATTGATGCAGTTCTCATTGTATTATGTATATGTCGAACCATTTACATCGTTGTCTTGACACTTATGTCGTAGTTGGCCTTTGCATTTTAGTCATGTGTCACAAAAGAGGTTGACTCGCGATTTTCTCTTTTCTCCTCATGTGCTCACATTCACGACGTTGATCGTGAATCTAAACTTATAATAGACCTATTTCATCTACGAGATGGTTGTGGTAAGAGGATAATTTGAATTGAGGCTGGAGATCATATTTCTATGTATTTTATTAACAATTTAGAATTCTTTTATCAAATAACAACGAACCATACTTCTAATTGTTCGGGTTTGAGTTGAATCAGATTCGATCAACTCATCATGGCCCTTGTAAAGTCTGAAACCTGCATAGAAATAGCATGTTAGTATCATTTAAAAGGAAAATTGTCCAAAAAGTCATAAATTTATTATATGGTGGCCAACTAAGTCCTAAACCTTTCAATTGTGCTAATTTAATCCTAAACATTTTGATAATTATTTTTAATGTAGTCCTTTAAGCCAATTATCCAAATAGTAGGTATAGTACTAAATTTGTAAAACTTCAAAGGTTTATAACTAAATTGATATAATTGAAATGTTTAAGACCAAATTGGCAAATCGTCAAAAGGTTTATGACTAAATTGATACAATTGAGAGGTTTATGACTAAATTGGTACAATTGAAAGGTTTATAACTAAATTGGCCACCATACAATAGATTTAGGAATTTTTGGACAATTATACCACCATTTAAAAGAAACATTTTTTGCTAAAAAAACATAAAAAGTGAATCCCACTGAGAGTTGGTACTAATTAAACTTTTGTGATGATTAACTTTAATCTGGGTCAAACCCTTGGATCTTCCAATAATATTTCAATCATCTTCGCTCCATAAGCAATGGGGACAATGATGATAGTGTTGGACTAAGGCTGTTTATTTCCTCTAACAAAAGTCAATTTTGAGAATGAAAAGGCATGGCATAAAAATATTCTCGAAATGATTGACGTATCTATTTGTTTAGTTTAATAATGCCACACTAATTAATCTTTCTCTAGATGTCCTTAAGTACACTCAAAATGCTTACCCTTCATTAGTTAACACCAATTAAGTTTGAGTGCATGTTTACGTGAACGAATATAGAGAAATTTCCACTTTTATCCAATAAATCGCATGGTAGGTACACGTTAAATCTTGAATTCGAAAAAAAGATACATATAATCTGCCCACCAAACTTCCATTTGGTTAAGATGGTTAATCTTCTTTGAATTTTTTCATTGGTATGTGCCATGCATATCAATTTGAAAAGAGGAAGTGCAATTTCTCCTCAAAAATTATTCGAAAGGACCGTTTTGCCCTCAATTTAAAGAAATATTCGACAAGGAAAAATTATTAGTTTAGAATGGAAAATATGCAAAACTTCTTAGCCGTTTGCAAAATGACCATTAATTGTTTAATGTGGCTAATTTCATAATTATATATTTCTTGACTCTTTGAGCCAAAAAAAATTCTTTTCCACAAGGATGATTGATGGAGCTTCTAGTTGGGAACTATGAAGAATGTTGAGCAACTATTTCATACTTTATAAAAAATTTACTTTGGTATAGCTGAAATACTTTCAATCGAGTGTTGTGTCTACTGCTATTTTAGTAACATTGAATATCCATTGAAAACTTGCACGTTATTGACTTATAACAAGAGATTATTAAGGAAAGAAATGCAATGTATATTTTATCCTAAAGTCAAGAGATATTGAATTAATTGAAAAAAAATCAAGAGCTACTGTCCTATTTAAAAGATTATTAAGCTAGTAACAAATTAACTAAAGAGTTAAAATTTGTTTACTATGTGTTTTGTGAAATGCAACATATTTTTATTTCTCCAATGGTTTTACCTTTTAATTGAAACTTTAGCTTTGTTTGTTTCACGGAAAAAAAATTTCAATAAAATATTTTTCGACGTTTGGTTCGCTTAGAAAACTAAGTCAACGGAAAATGTTTTCCTAATCAATGAAACTTTTATGCATACATTCAGGAAAATAATTTCCTCTTTAGAAAATCTCAAATCATTTTTCAAAATATGATTATGCATCGGTGCTTGCACGGAAACCTTAACATTGGTTTTCATATCCATCGAAGCTCGGCCCGAGACCCCGGTGCTCGTGCCCTAAAGCTTGATGCTTGCGCTTAGATCCATCAAGGCCAAGCCTGGGACCTTAGTGCTTGGGAGCCCGATACCTGTGCCTAGGTACACCATGGCTAAGCTCGAAGCCTTAATACATGTGCCCGACGCCTCGGCACCCAAGCCTGGGTGCACAAAGGCCGTGCCTAGTAGGGGTGAATGGTTTTAGGTTTCATACATGTTTCAATTGGAATCTGGAACCTACTCGTTGGAACAAGTTACTCGTTTTTTTGGAACCTGCATACTCTAAAACATACCATGTCACAGGTTTCAAGGTCAGTTCCATGATCTAACCAGGTTTCATCTGTATTATTAATTTGAATAGTTATAGTAAATCATCACATTTAATGATCAAAACTTGTTGTTATAATCTACTAACCACAACTTACATTAGACACACGAAAAATATGAAACATTAACAAATTAAAAGTTTTAGTCATAAAATGTAATTTTATACTAGTGATTTCAAATTATACACTCGTTATCGGATGTCAAGAATTACCGCACGATCACGTGAAGACATAGATCAAGAAAAGCATAAAATTTTGTTTCAAGTTCCAGATTCTAGATTCCACCTCTTGGGAAAATCACTAATGTGGTAATTGTTGGGAAAATTCCTTATGTTGTTTTAAAGATGACAAAGACAATCAAAGGCTACTAATATATGTATTAGTTGAGTATTACCGAATGATATATGTACAAGTCGAAATGCAACTGTTTGTCATAAACAACACCAAGTGCTCTGCCAGTATCAAGATGCTCTGCTGATAACTAAGGTGAACAAGATATTGAGTAATTAAAGATATCTACAATTTAGAAGGATCTTAAATATGGTGAACATCTGGAAGGAGCTTATCAAGGGTGAACAAGCCAAGAAGAACATGGATGTTCGTGATAGTTTGGAGGTACAAAGATTAGGTGAATAGTTGGATGGACCTGTGATGGTGAGTAAGCCTAGAACGAGAATGTTCGGTACAGTTTGGAAGGACCATGAAAATGAATAGCTTGGTAGAGTCGAAATTGCTAATATGCTTAGAAGGACCAAAAAGATCAACATCGATATCGAATGAGAGCAGCTGTCGATTTCAGATGATGTGAAAGACTGTGACAATACCAATGGTCCTTAAGAGTTCAGTGAAGATGAGGAACCAGCATGGTGTCCTTGAAGATCTTTGGAAGCCAACTCAATCAAATTAGTAAAGATGAGAAATTAGCAAGGATGCTGATGTCCTTGGAGATCTTTGGAAACTAATAAGGTTAATCAGCAAAAATGAGGAATTAGTGGCGATGCTAATGTCTTTGGAAGTCTTTCCACATGGTTTGTCAGTGAACAACATCAACAGACTAGTAAAGATCTACACGTCCTGATTATGGATAAGGGATTATGCAGATGTTTAGTCTTGGAATGTACTGGACACTTGATCGGAAAAGATCATCAGAATTGGATAGGACAACTATGGCATTAATGAGTAGAGATAAACTCTGACACTGTTATGGAAATAGCCATTGTCAGAGAGCCGTTCCGACAATCTTCATCAACGACCAGTTGCTGGCAACAGCTAGAACCAATGGCAACTTAAGGATTTCAACAAGCAATAACCATATGAAGATGGTTGGATATATATTGAGCCCAAGAGACGTAATTAGGTTGGGTGGAAACGAGCAACATGTGTCTTAGGCTTTGAGTCTTCTTCTTCGCTCTAATTTTATTGTTAGCTGCTATTTGTTCCTAATGTCAATGTCTATTTGGTGCTGATATTTGTAATTAGCGATAAGAGGAAGTGCACAAGATGTAGTAGCAGTCATCATAATGTGATCTATTGGAAAGGTGGTACTTGCTAATTGTAACTTTTCTTGAAAATTACTAGTGGATTCCAGCTTTGTGGTGGCTATTAGTGCTGAGAGTAGATGTAGGCTTGGGGATAAAGCCGAATTACTATATATCTACTTGCAAATTATCTTTATCTTTAGTATTAGCATTACTTGATCTTTATCATCATGATTTGTCAAATGGCAGCACGCACCTAATTTCTACAAACTATTTCTACCAATGTTTGAAGTTTTTTTTTTTTGGTAAGGAAAGGAAGAGAAATGTTTGAAGTTGAGTTTATTATATTTCACAAATATTTTTCATAGTTCTTCAACAACCTATTCACCCCTCATCTAGGTTGTATTGTTAGCCCTAACAATTGGTATCAGAGCCTCATTACTTGTTATTTGAAGTGTTATGTTTTAGAGCATAAAGATCTTGTTATGGCTAACTTTACAAGAGGTGGTTTTGGTTTTTGCAAATTTTTGTTTGATGACGATCTATTTTTTCAACTCAAGATTTCTAAAATTACTTCATTACTTTTAAGGATTTCTTTGTTTTGAATTGAAGTATTTCAGATTTGTATTTTACCAAAGGATCTTCAAATATTTTCAAAATTTCACAAACACTCTTTCTTAGCTTTGAAAAATTTTCTAATTACATTGATTAAGTTCTATTGACATAAGATTATCCCAATCCAAATGTGGTCTTACTTTCCAGGAATGCTACTTATATGAATTCTTCTTAGCAAATGAATTTGTTCAATCTCGGAGTCTAAAGATCGTCTTATTCGTTTCTTAACCGATATGATCTTTACAAGCAAGAGGAAAGACAACCTGATTTCTGGCTCATCAATATATTCATCCACGACAATCAGTATGGAATGAAAAGGTGCAGCAAAAGCAATGGTCGTGATGAATAAGCAAATGGTTGATGTGATCAATCATAGAACAACATCAACATTAGCAAGACCTCCAGTTCAAGCAGCTATAGAAAAACAACAACCAACTCTTCTGACTACTGTTCTTGACAATATCTAGAGAAGATTTGCACTAATTACTTAAAGTTATTTACTTTGTACGTTGTGCATTTCTTATATGTTATTTATGAGAATTTCTTCTTCTGTGATAGAGATTTTAAATCAACTCCAAGTCACATTTGAAGGAATCAATGGAGTGAGAGAAATGAAGAGAAACATCTTACTTGGAGATTATGAGATATTCAATATGAAGCCACATGAAGATATCAAAGGAATGCTTATACGCCACAACGACATCCTGAGTGGACTTGCTAAACATGACAATGTATACACAAATGAGGAATATGCAATCAGGATTCTTTGAGCACTAGCACAATAATGAGTTTGTGCGAAAATCATCAATTCATGAAGCTTAGAGATCTCGACACTTGACATTGGATTGACTTATGTTGACACCTAAATTTTTACCAAACATTTAGTGTAATTTGCATAGAAAATTAGGGATTAAAATTTTAACCCCTAAACAAAAATATTTAAATTGCATAACATATAGTTTAGGTTCATTTTAATTTAATCGCATTTTGCATCGGATTGGCGATGGCGAGCGAGCTTAAAATTCATCGAACAAAATTTGGTTCGCTCGGGAATGCAAAGGTCGAGAATTTCAAGGCGAACGGGCTCGGTTGTTTTAATTTGAGCTTAATTCAGCCCATTTAATTTAATTAGAGTCCAAGCCCATTAAGACGTTAAGCCCATCTATTCGACCTAGGTTAGAGTTATAAATACATCTTTTAGGTCAGATTTTAGGGGGGGCTCTCATAATTTTCAGATCATAAATTTTTAGAGAGACACAAGTGTGAGAGAGAGGGAGAGAGAAAAGCGACGTCGCGCATCACCACCGGGGACGCCGCGCGTCGTCGCACCGCCGTGGTCGCACCTCAACCGCTCGTCGACGTCGCTACCTTCCACCCAACGTTGCTGCTTTTGCTCTCTCTCTCTCACCACAGAAGCCCGAAGACGCCTTGCTGTGTTGAGTCCCCTTTGGCGTCAACGTGGACGGTTTCTACTTCTTTGATTCTTCACCAACGCTGCTGCTCCTCGTCCACTTCCTCTCAGAATCGCTCACTCCACAGAGCTTATTTATGAAAACTCAAAACACGAAAGTTGTAGATCTACGAGTCCTTGATCTGTGGCTTTTGGAATCGGGTCAATCCGACGTGTATCGAGGAAGTTACGCCCATTTTTCCGGAATCGTGCAGTCTTGAAATTTTCCACCCGAGCCGCCCGGACCAACGCGCCTAACGTCCACGTCATCCAGAGTAAACCCGCCGGAACAGCCGCGCCATTGCTGCTGTTCGTCCCCACACCAGTGCCGTCCCGTCGCCGGCCGTGTCCCGTCGTCGTCGTTCGTCGCAGTCCGATCCGAAGTCGAGCTCGATCCCGATTCGAGTTCAAATTAGGAATTATCCAAATTAGGTAAGATGATTATCTAATGAATTTCCTGAATGTTCCGATTTCCTAATTTGAGTATTTTGAATATTGCATGATTATCACGTTGGAATATTAGATAGCTCTAGGATAATGTTTGATATCCGTGATATTAAAAATATTCAAATTAGGAAAATTTCCTAATTTAAGCAACGTATCTGGACGTCTATCCGACTTTAACCCTAAAGTCCGATACGCGGCGGTACGGGAAATTATCATCCTATCTATAATCACTTAGATACGATGATAAATTTCATTAGCTTTCCAAATTTGAATAATCGATTATCTGTTAATATCTATAACCCCTTAGATATGACCGATAATTTGATTTTTGTGCCTAATCCGAGTTTGAAACGAATTTGGCGGATTGCGTGGTTGATTTGAGTTTGATTGTTATCCTTGTTTTGATTTCTTTCCTTTTCAAATAAAAAGAAAACCCAAAAAAAATTTATGTTTCGAGATTTAAATTAGAATTTTTGCATGTCTAGGGTTTTTGAATATATCCCGAAGGATAAGATAAATATCTAATTTAAATTAGGACGTAACGTGGCAAGTTTCCTAATTTAAATTAGGTATTATTTCAAATCCTAATGGATTATTCACATTATTTTATTATTCCGAATTTTTAATCAAAAATCCCAAAAATAAATCATTCTAGGGTAGATTAAGTCATCATAGATTGCATGTTAACTTAGGTATTTTTTAATTTCGAATTTTAAACAGAAAATACCAAAAATAGAAGTCATTAGGTTGCATGCTATTTTAGGCATTTTCATTAATTCCGAATTTCATTTAATTCCGAATTTCTTTTAAAAAAATACAAAAAAAATACATCATTGCATGTCACTAGAATTAAGTCACGTCGTCGCATGACATATAGTTTGCATGTTAGGTTGCATTATTTCGCATGTCATATTTTGCACGTCATTGTTTATAGACTAGATTTCATTTAAATAAGTGAAAATCCAAAAAAAAAGGAAATTGAATGAGTGGCTTTGTTAACTAGAAATCATATTAGAATCGTTTGTATGATTTTTCGCTAACAATGCAGATGCTTGCTGGATTCCAGGTAAGTTGTTCTCCTAAGCTTGCAATTTATTTACTGCTTTGATTTCTGGGTGTTAAATTGGTGGTTTGCGCACCCGCATGAACACCTCACATGTTAGAAATTAAATTAAAACGGATCCGAACTGCCTGCCAAAATATTTTTAAAATGAAAAGGTACCGAAAGGGCGTTAGACTAGATCTAGCGTAATCAAGTCCCCGGGCTTAGAATTTCTGATTTGTAGGAATAAAACATATCTCCCTATGTTTTATTTAGGTTTCTAATCAGCCTACCATAAATTGATTAGTAGCGACTCCAAGCATGAAAACATTTGTATGTTAAGAACTTAAACCTTAAGTTGCGAATTGGTAGGGTTTGGGAGGGCTCGAGTTAAGATTAGTCTTAATAATCCATTAGCCTGAAGAATTGATAAAAATTTTTAGGGTCGCGACAACTTATTGGAATTCTCATGATCTATGAAATCAAATCCAACATTGAGTCGAGAAAATCTAAAGGTAAAAAGTCTATTGCATATAAAGCTAACACCTTTCATGTAGGTTTTGAAAGATTGCCTCCAACAACAATGACAACAATGATGATGATGATATGGTCTCGTTGATTCAAGAGCTCCTAAGATTCTTGAAGAGAAAGAGAAATCCAAAGGCAATCATATAATCTATCCAAAGTTTAGAAAGAGGAAGAAAATCTGGAAAGAAAATGCGTTGAGCAAATCAGATTGCAAATTAGCCGATAGCAACAACCAATTCAAAGATCACCAGAAGCAAATATCAGCACATGCTATTTTTCTACAAAAAGATCACAAATCTGATGTTGTCCGAATCCTAATGCTATCGATGCAAGATTTCAAGTAAGAATTGATATAAATTAGACTCAAAGGTATGGTATTTACTAACTATCTACTTTGGGTAAGAGTATTAAAATTTCATGTTTATCCTCTAAATTGCCTTGCAAATCTTTTGATAGATTTATCATGATTCTTGATGATATTTTGTTGAGTTGCTTATGATTATATATGATTCATATTGATATTGTTTCTTGTCATAAGTATTAGGTATTACATGCACTTATTGCAAGACATGACATATGTAATGCTTATATATTGTAGAAGTATCAATAACTCCTTTTCTAAATGATGCTAGCGCTACATGTTATATTCTCATTGTATTTGAGATTCTTTTTACTTGAGGAAAATCTCCTGATATTGAAAGCAATCATCGCATGCTTTCGTGTATTCGGTTGCAAGTGCTAGATTGTCGAAAATATTGATGACAATATTTGGTAAATTCAAACCAAGAGCTCATGAAGGTATATTTCTTTATTATTCTACTTCTAGCAAAGCACATCGTGTGTTTAACAAAGTTTTGTAGGAAAGTGGAAGAATCAATAAAAATCAAGTTTGAAGATCAGTTGAAAGATGCACAAATTGATGATGAAGAAAAATAAGTGCCATTGCCTGTATCAACTAATGATATCTATCAAGATTAGCAATTTATAAAGTACCAAGTTTGAAATATGCACATTGCCAAATGATTGGAGATACAACTCAAGTCATCCTAAAGATCAAATCTTTGGACATATTGACAAATGAGTAAAAATTGAATAATAATATAAAGAGCAAATGTTTATAAAGCAACTATAGGATGCAAAGATCCAAACAAGACCAACAATGTGTTTCAACTCAAGAAAGCACTTAACGGACTTAAACAAACACTGAGAGCATGGCATGAAAGGTTAAGTACTTTTCTTGTTGATAATGGGTTTGAGAAAGGTAAAATTGATACTATTTTGTTCATAAAGAGAAAATATGATGATATTTTGTTGATTCAAATTTATATTGATAATATTATCTTTGGATTTACTAATGAGTTGTTATGTAAGGAATTTGCAAATATCATGAAGAGAAAATTTGAAATGAGCATGATTAGAAAATTGAACTTCCTCCCTAGTGACCAACCAAAGCTGGCCCCTTTATATTCCAAGAAAAATATGCTAGAGAACTGGTAAAGAAATTTGGGGTCGAAAGTTGCAAGAAAGTGATACGCCAATGGCACCATCAATCAAACTTGATAAGGATGAAAAAGGTATTTTCTCGATATACTCACTATCTTGCATAGATTATCATGTTTTATATAAGAAGATGCAAGTATTATGAGAATCCATATATGCAAAGCTCGACAATTCTTCAAGAACAGCAACAGCAGCAAATTACACTGACAGCAGCATATGCTCCTATTATGTCTATAGACTATGCTACTTTCAAAGGTTCGAAAATTTTGCTCTATACATTCAAATCACAAGTCGTTAGAGTCATATCAAAATGCTTTGAATGATATAAGCAAGCCCTTATTAGCTCTCTATGAAATGTTGAGTAGTTTCTTGATTGAAATGTTTGTAATGCTTATAAATACTACTACTACTTATTCGAAAGGAAGGGCATGATATATGACTTGAAATATCATATTATTAACATATTTTGTGCAAGAGTTTGCCAAGTTCATGCAGATAGAAATCGAAACAAGCTTGATTGAAGAACTCAAATCTTATTGTCGAATTTCAAAGGCAAATATTACGAGGATGATGCTGTTACAAGGAGAAGCAAAACCTTCTATTCAACATCTCAAAGAAGTAATGTCAGCATTAAAAATGGAGATATTATCATTGAAATCAGCACAGAAATCATGACAACAGCAGTGAAAGTTGGGACAGGAGATGATGTAAAAATTGTTCTAAATTGTGAAAATTTCCAAATCCCAATGAAAGCTATTCGCGAGAACTATCATGATGATAGAGGGAGGAAAACAAAAGGATGAAGAGTAGCAAGAACAAAGATGCAAATGGAAGAATCATCATATCAAAGAAGCAATACATGAGGAACAACAAAGATCAAGTATAAGCAAATCTTCATAAATTTGAGCTAATTTCGGTCCGGATCTTGATCATTTTTTTTAGGACGGAAGAAAAGGTGAATGCATGTATATAACCTACTAAGTTCTACATAGTACGGTTAGTACATCTTCCATATCTCATACTCTTCATCATTTGTGAATCACATGATGATATTAATAAACATGATGTGATGATATTGAGACGATTGTTCATAACATATGCGAATAATAAATATTATGCTCTACATGTTTATGATGATTGCATACTGATAATGATTATATGTTGATGATGATGATCTTAAGGGGTGATAACACTTAGACAGGGGGAGCAACATTGTTCTTGTTAATTGTTTATACCAATTGTTAAAATGTTGCCTTTCAATGCTAGTTTTTGAATAACATTTCATGATATAATATTTTTATCTATCATTTCTTATATATTATCATGAATTCTAATTGTCTCTATTATTCTTTGACGATTATAATCATGTGGAGACGTTGAAAGTTGCTCGTACAAATTGTTGAAAGGATATGAATTTATTTGAGCAAATCTTTATATTCCCTCGTAATATCATGTTTTTTCATTAAATGGAGAGAATTACTATGATTGTATGCATATATGTTTCTTGTGTTGGGACTAACTATGCAACCTAAAGAGGGGGTGAATAGGTTGCTTTGGAAGAATTTAAAATTTTTCTAGAAAATAGCGTGTAACAATGTGATATTAGAAAACACCAGATGTATGAGAGACAATGTATCACTTGTATGCTAGAGATAATAAACAGAAGTATAAGCAGCTGCACACAAGGATATATAGTGGTTTGGCTTTGATTCCAAGCCTACGTCCACTCTCACATCTTATAGCCACAAGTTGGGCTAGATTGTATAAGTAATTTACTGATCAAGTTATACTCAGCAGGCACCACTCCTATCAATTTATAGATTACATTACTAGGAGGTGGATGCTACTATCACTTAGTATACTTGAAACTTCAACATAATTATAATGCAACAAATACTATCGACAAGCAAAAGCTTCTTGCTTAGTACATAGCAAGTAAGAGATTTCAGAAATATTATAAACACACACTTTCTCTCTAACTTTGTTGGCTTAAAAAACTTTCTCTTTTATAGACATATTTAAACTAGTCTTTACCGATGTCCCAGTGGGGCAAAGTAGTCATTAGAGTCGTTGAAGCTGCTATCCTCGAAACTGACTGCTTATACAGCGTATTCTTAAACTTCTGCAGACTTTGCTGAAATAGCTTTTGTTGCTTTACTATAGCTGCAATTCTGATTACTTGTCAGACCGTTAGTTCTCTTTTCTGCCGGATTTTTTTGTTGTGCCTGTCCAGTTCCAACGATTACAATAGTGATATAACGGTCATGTTAAATGAACTTACTTAAACATTACCAATTACTAGATCTCTTCAGCTTGAATAAGACATCGTCATTTAGCTGATCTTTAGGATTGATTGTGCTGTTTATACAATTCTTTAAGGACAATCTTGTGATCTTCTCTTCAATGAATAACATTATGAGTATCACTTAGTCCTTCGAATATATATGTACTTTAGACAATGTAAATATCATACCAATGATAGTTTGGGTATCATTAAAATTCATTTGGAGATATTTCTCTAACATCTTGATATACACATTTTTTTTATGCATATGATATTTGATCCATCGAACACAAACTTCATTGCACATCTATTTAGTTCGCGTAAGCGTGTTGAATATAAAGAGAGGTTAGATTGTGCAAAAATGAGCTAAATTGCATATATATATCGTTTGCGCCTTTGTCATGAGGGAGAGAAGTTTGATGAATATGCATGTGTTTGAAAGAATATTAGTTCGGATGATATATGTTCATTCCTATTTGAAACTCATGTGATTTAGAAACTTGTGTAGAAACATGAGCTGTTATTAATTGTTATTCTTTGCTCATAATATTTTTACTTGCTATCTCTTGTTTATATTTATTGAATATCTTTATATTTGATATTGTATTGTTTGCTTAGTATGTCTTGAACTAAATTCATATTTTTGGCAAGAGAAGCAAATTTGTCTACTTTTCTCACACACAAAATTCAATATCCTTTACTGCATGTTAAGACATCTACATATTTAGAGGATTGTTTTGTTATCATCAAAAAGAGGGGGATTATTGGGAAAATTACCAATGTGGTGAATGTTGGGAAAATCTCCTATGTTATTTTGAAGATGACAAAGACAATCAAAAGCTACTAATGTATGTATTAGTTGAGTATTACCAAGTGATATATGCACAAGCCGAAATGCATATATTTTTCATACATGGCACCGAAATATTCTGATATGAGGAGTGCTCTGCCACTGTCAAGAAGCTCTGCTAATTCTAAGGTGAACAAGATATCGAGTAATTGAAGATATCTACAAGTTAGAAGGATCTTCATATATGGTAAACATATGGAAGGATATTGATTAAGTGTGAACAAGTCGAGAAGAACGGAGATATTTGTGGTGGCTTGAAGGTACAAAGATCAAGTGAATAGTCGGATGAACCTGTGATGGTGAACAAGCCTAGAACGAGGATGTTTAGTAAAGCTCGAAAGGACCATGAAGATGAACAGCTTGGTAGAGTTGAAATTGCTAATATGCTTGGAAGGACCAGAAAGATCAACATCGATGTTGGGTGAGAGCAGCTACTGATTTCAAATGAGGTGGAAGATTATGACAGTACCAATGGTCCTTATGAGTTCAGTAAAGATGAGGAACCAGCATGGTGTCCTTGAAGATCTTTGGAAGCTGACTTAGTCAAATCAGTGAAGATGAGAAATTAGCGGGGATGCTGATGTCTTGGAGATCTTTGGAAACTGATATAGTTAATTAACGAAGACAAGAAATCAGTAGGGATGCTAATGTCCTTGAAAGTCTTTATATGCTGAAGAAGCCAAAAGGATCATTGGAAGATTGATTACAAGTTATTCCACATGGTTTGTCAGTGAACAGCATCAATAAACTAGTAAATATCTATGTCCTGAATATGGGTAAGGGATTATGCCGATGTTTAGTCCTAAATTGTGCTAAACACTTGACCAATTGTTTAGAACATAGAAAGAAGAAGACAGCCATTACAAAGGTTTAGAATTTGTAAAAGATCGCCAAAGTTGGATAGGAGCAGTTGTGGCATTAATGAGCAAAGACATACTCTGATATTGACACTGTTCTGGAAATAGCCACTGTCAGAGAGCCGTTCTGACAATTTTTAGCAAACAGTTAGCTATTAGCAACGGCCTGAACCAATGGCTACTTGAAGATTTCGATAGACAACGGTCATATGAAGATGGTTGGCTATATAGTAAGTCAAAGAGAAGTAATTAGGTTGGGTGAAAACAAACAGCACGTATTTTAGGTTTTGAGTCATCTTCTTCGTTCTGATTTTATTGTTAGCTGCTGTTTGTTCCTAATATCAATGTCTGTGTGGTGTTAATGTTTATAATCAGTGATAAGAGGAAGTATACAAGATGTAATAGTAGTACGTGCGTTCTGATAGTGTGATCTATTGGAAAAGCAGTGCTTGCTGATTATAACTTTTTTTGAAGATTACTAATGGATTCCAACCATGTTGTGGCAATTAGTGTTGAGAATGGATATAGGCTTGAGGAAAAAACCGAACCACTATATATCTACTTACAAATCATCTTTATCTTCAGTATTAGCATTACTTGATTTTTATCATCACAATTTGTCAAATAGCAGCACGCACTTGATTTTTACAAATTGTTTCTGCCAATGTTTGAAGTTGAACTTGCTATATTCCACAAATATTTTTCATAGTTCTTCAACAACCTATTCACTTTCCCTCTAGGTTGTATTGTTAGCCCTAACACCACCTACCTAGAACGTGGAACCAACCTGTCGAAACAAGTTCTCCAATTTTTAAAACTCAAAACCTACCCTGCATATCTTGGAACCTGGAAATGGATAAATTCCTATCTGTTCGGTTATCCGGTTCTAAGTTCTACCCTGAAATCATGTTCGCCCTTAGTGCTCGAGTCCATCAAGGCCAATCTCGGGACCCCAATGCCTAGACCTTGGTGCCCATGCCATTCCCAGTGCTCAAGTCGAGGTCCATCGAGGTTGGACCAAGGACTCCAGTGCCCATACCCGATTCACGGTTGCCCATACGCAAGTTGCAACGCTCAAATAATATGTGTATTTAGGAAATTAAATTAGATTTTTCATACCAAACGATATAAAATATTTTCCAATTTATTTTCATGTTTGAGTCAAATATCGGAAAATGACTTCCTAAAAAACATTTTAAAAAAATATCACATTTTTCGCATAACAAAGGGAGTCTCAAATAGCAAAAAAGTTTGCTATTCTCTTGTTGTTCTTGACTTTTAAAATATATTTTAAAACATTAATAGAAAGATATGAAGTGGGAGTGGGTCCTAAATATATTTTTCTTCAAATGACTCGATATGAAGGAATATTTTTTTTAAATGTAATGATTTGAGATGAAGCCCCGTAATGGAAGCTTACCTCGCCCTAAATGGCTTGCCTGGAGTAGTTTTTACTCTTTTTTTTCTATATATTTGAGGAACTCACGTTTTGCTTCTTGCTCAATCTGAAATGCTCAAAACTTATCATATGATTCGAGTATTGAGATATAGAATCACGTATTATTTTTTAAATACTTCTTAGTACCTTAGTTAGTATTTTTAGATGAGAAAGACAGCCATAAGTAGAAGAGATATCTAATAGGTCCACAGAAATGGGATCTTTCCAACGTTTTTCACTTTCAACCAGTGTGCCCCACGATGTCGTAAATCAAGTGACTGTTGTTTTGTGCTTAATGGATTTTTAAAAGGAGCCGTCTACAAATTAATAGTTTGGTATATGTAATAAATCGTGTCAGGACCATTATAAATGGGGAGTCCGCACGAGTTTCACCAGATTTTTGTTCGCTCTCCGGTGGAATGTCTAGTCAGTGGTGCAATATACTGAGATAGTAGCCCATGTCGTGAACCGTTCGAGTGAATTTAGCGTATGTTATCAAGCTTAATTGGACTAAGTAATTCGAGGCCAATTGTTTCTTTCTTAATAAGAAAAAAAATGTGCACCAATGCTTTTGTTTTGCAAGAAAAAGAAGTTAAATGCAAGCATTATGTATTTCATCCCAATCACAATAACATCACTTGTGAGAGAGAATGAACATTAGGTCCGAAATCGATCTACAAGCAAAACAATCAGGGTCGCACTCCACAAGAAACGTGGGATTTAAATTTCAATTCGTACTCAACTCGATAACTTTGGGTCGGACCATAAGAAAGCAAATTCTTGAGAATCCTCTAACGCTGCTAGCGTGGATTAGACGAAAAGACAGAGATAGAGCGATCTGCAAACAACTGGTTGAGGATACCAGCAAACACCAAGAAAAGAGGGCAAAATGGAGAGAGAGAGAGAGAGAGAGAGAGAGAGAGAGAGAGAGAGAGAGAGAGAGAACGCCAACTTGCTGGACAGCAATGGACAATACGGACGTAGGCATTTCACAACTCTTTTCGTAGGTTAACATACATGAGAATCAGTCCATGGCAGGATGTGGACAGCTCACGAGACTCGTCCATTTTTTCCACCAGAACAGGAGAGCCTCCATCCTTGACCTGTTCGTCCATCTTCTTCTCGACCTCGTACATCACGAGCCATGCGACCCTACCATCGCGCATCCTCTCCATCAACACGACATGCGCCGTACCCTGCTGACCGCCATCGCGAAACTTCTCAAAAGAACTTCAACATGCCCTGTTCGGACAAAACTCTCCAGGATCGAAAATGATGGTTGCCCGTCAATCATGCATTGCTGTTGCTCCTGGAGAGATCTATTAACATCACATGTCGTGACGAGTGCGTCCCCACCGGATTTGATGAATCGATCGTGGATCCTTCCGCAAGAGAGAGAGAGAGAGAGAGAGAGAGAGAGAGAGAGAGAGAGAGAGAGAGAGAGAGAGAGAGATGTGCAGGGTCGCACACGCATATGCACGTGCGTAGAATTACAAGATGAAAAGGTCGAATTACAAGATGAACATAATTGACATTTACAAGAATTTCCGTCATCATCCCAAACTCTTCATCCCCTTGAAAAGAAGGGTATACTTCACAAAGCAATATCAGCTACACGTTAGACCAAAAAAAAAATATCAGCTACATGAACCCCTTACAAAGACCCTCTCTCTCTCTCTCTCTCTCTCTCTCTCTCTCTCTCTCTCTCTCTCTCTCAAGAGAAGAAAAGGAACATTTGAGGGGAAACTAGTCTTTCAACCGAAATATGATCTGCTAGTGAGAAGGAAATCAGCAATGAAAGCAAACTACCTCTCAGATAACCAGAATTCAAACCACTTGAAATGACAACAGTCAGAGAAGTATCCTGGATGCTAAGGCCGACATTTACAGAACTTACAGCATAAACGAAACAAAATTCATATAAGAAACTGTCACAAAAAATGTGTATAGCAATATTTACCTCATTTTCACATCTTCAGAAGACTACACTACTATTTTACAACAAAAAAATCAGCACCACCAGCATTATGTTGTTACAGAGAGAAATCGGCAGGCCCTTTCCCTTCAATACAATGTAATGAGCCTTCTTATGCAGGGTGATGAAGATATACCATGTCTTGATTTGTTCAACCTCATTATTGCCCTCCACATAGTGAAAGGGACTCCCCCTAGTCCATAAGTGGATCCCTGCCGAATATTAATCATTCAGAATGCGTCAAAAGTCAAAGCGACTCATTAACTTTTGCAAAGATTAAGTACAGTAGAAGTATGAGAGCAAGAGCAGTATTAAACCAAACCAGACCAGCCTGGTTCAAACTGATGAACTGGGAAATGGTCCTATGTCCAGTCCGGTTGAACCAATGCACCTGTTTTAATCTAAAGTGCAGTCAGCTCAGTCAAACCTGCTTGATACTATTAGGAAGGCAAAAAGGTAAACATCCACTAAGATGTTCATTTTCATCCGCTCAAAATTATGTCAAAACTGTCCTCAAATTATAAAACCTTAAGACCTCACAGGGATGAAGCGATCCAACTAACTTTTGCATCGCATACCTTCTCCAAGGGAATCGAAGATACCGTGCATGTCACATTGAACAAAGCATTAAGCAAGGTTATTCAAATCAAGATCAATACTTAGGACCGATGGGAGATAGAATTGAGGGTTTCCTGCTCCCAGCAGCTCGTAGAGAAAAAAAATATATAGTTAGATATATTTTTTGAAAAATAGTACGCCAGTGGTATACACTCAATGACTTTGAACCATGGTTGCTGAGTATCTTGATACTCAGTATACTGTGGCTACTATATATGTTTAATGCGACCAAAAGAAAGAAGTACATAAAATCAGAACTAGGATCTACAACAAAATAAAAATTTGACTCCTATCATCAAAGAACTTGCTCTGGCAATTCAATAGCTGAAAGGCTTGTGAAAGAGCAAAAACTCACATGGGACTCCAGAAGGCGATGAATAGAGGCAGCATTGTTCTTCATTCTTTCCAGCTATAAGGAGCACGCTCGACTATTAAATAGTCTCCCCGGATATCCTTTGCAACTCGAATCTCATCATCAAGGTAAACATTCTCGAACCTATGTAAACAACAGGAATAAGTACAGCACAAATAAGTAAGTGGCTATGAAAATAATCACAAAAAACTGGAACTTTTCTGTTTGTATTACTGTAACAATGAAAAACAGAGATATGTGTCATTAACACTGTACAGATGAATTTATGTTACATTCAGCAATTGCAGACACCAAAAAGTAAGAGTACACAATATTACCTAATCAGCACGTATGATACTTACACCTATACCCAGACAACAAGAAATATTCTTAAAACATAAAAATCTACATGCATAACAACAAAGGTACACCAATACAAGGACAAAAAGAGAGAGAGGGATGCAGTGAGAGGCACAAAACTCTGAGATACATAGTTCTCTTCAGAGTCCAGCCACAAATGTTAAGTGACTCTAAATCCTCTTCTGATCTTATAGTGATATCTTGTCATGGCCATCCTAAGCTTGGCCCTAAGTTCTTTTCTCGCATATATTCCAGGCTGGCCCAACAATCAATTGATGAAAATCATATTCATGGTAACTATTATGTTCTTCTAGGAACAAAGCCCGTCAATTATGCTCAACTTGACAGTATAGACTTGGAAAATTGTACTCCTGCAGACTCTGAAAGTATCACGCATAAATGTTCAACAAAGTATTGCACACAAAAAACATGAACTGTTCCGTATTGACAAAGAGTGAAACTGCAACACCCTACAGTTCATTAGTGGAAAACACTAATTATTAGGAGTTATGTCTCAGAAACGATATTTCTGAGGTGAGTCTTATACAGATCAGATTACATTAAGCACCAGATAAATCTCTTGGACTACCATTTCCACTATCATGTTGCCTTCCAAAGATCCACATGCTTCAATTCATACTAAGAACCTCTTCTCATGTATAAATCTGGGCTGAAAGAGGAATGCATCCTCCTACATAACTTCTCTTTTCAAACTTTTAAACTTAATGATTTCAAACATATTCTCTTCTGGAGTTATATTTCATGACCCCTAATCTTGGAAAATTGTAATTCGATACCATTTCTTAAAATACCCAATCAAGCTTGTGCATCATTGGTATTTTCCCATTGATAGTTCTTTCTCTCTCTTTCCTGTTTGTCTTCTTAATTATCTAGATTGTCCCAAGAAGAAATGTTGATGACGTTATTTAGTTGTCTGACCTAGAATCACAAAAAAATTCTTGCTGTAAAAAAACTTTCTTAGTTTTAACACCCAAAAGAAAAGTAACTTTCATGAATCCCCAGTTGTGCATATAGCAATATTTAGGAAGTTAACTGTTGTAAGAGTTAGCATCTATCTACTTCCTGGGTAAAATGGGTAAAATGGCTAGGAAAAATGAGAATGAGGCTAAACGAATTATTGCATTTTGCTGCATTCTAAAGAAAAATCGTGTGATGTTCCATGTACATGATCTGCTTATTCAGCTATTCTTTCTGTTGTAATATCCTATTATATGCCATCACAGACTTAAAAAGTTGTACAACGTACAATTGGCAAATGTAATAAAGACATGACTTGTCAAGAATGCATGTACCGAACAAATATATTTTTTATCCAGACAACATCGAACTATCTAAGAAGAGCTGTTGATTCAATTGCCATTTCCAGAAAATTTGCATAAACACTCACCAACCCTGGCCGAATGGAGGAAGCGGAACCTCCCAGCTCCTTCCTCGCAGCACAGCACTAGTAAATCTGAAATGAGGATACAAACCAATCATGAGTGCCAAACTGTGAATAGTATGGGTTCTGTATACTATTAGACACTGTCACACTTGCATTGCATCTTCTTGTCCCTGATGATTAAATGTTAACTCAAATTGCCTCAGTTAAATGCAAATCAGATGACGACAAAGTCATCTTCCGGGAGCATAGAAGCTATAAGCCAACATAATGACATATCTAACATCTAGGGGAGGAAAGATGGACATAAATCCAAATTGCAATTGTTTTCTAGTTTATCACTCAACACAGTAATATCCTATGCAACTACTGTAGCACGAAAGTTTGGTCGATTTCAGAATGTGCAAAACTATTCACCATGTTTAGCAGATCGATCAAATGAACATAAGCCATTGAAAGTAAAAGAAAATCAACCCATAAAGTCCAAGGTTTATAGTTAATCCATGTATTTATTCTCCAACTGAATACTGATTCATTAACAACAATTGCATAACTCACAGCCCTTCTAGTAAAGGATGCATAAGATAATAGTGATTCTTCCAAAAGCGGCAGAAACAAAAATAATAGTGATTCTTCCAAGAGATAATTTCAAAAGCCAGCTTTGGCTCCTTCAAAAATGAAGATGGGAGATTGTAGTGTTTCCTTTAAGTAGCCAAGAATAGCAAACTACAAACCAATGCCTCAAGAAAGAACTTCATGAAACTCAATCATCACAAAAACCTGGGAATAAGAAAATATTCAGATCTGTCTTTGAAGGCCAGTGGAACCCATTTTTTTGCATCCACATAAACAAACTCATTACCGGATCAACCACAGCCAAACACAAGCATTGCTTTCTTCTTTATGTTCTAATACAATTCAAACCACATAATGCCGTAAAATACCGGGAAATAAGTTTCTACAAGGAGCTCAAGAGCACTGCTCTTTATTCATCTTAATCTACCATATCAGTGCAAGAGAGATGCTACATTTTGTGGAGGCTGATCATTATACAACCCAGACAAAGCCTCCAAAGTCCAAGCTGGAGATACCCTAGATAGATGCCATCATTCCAAAGCATTTGCATGGTTTGGGACTTCAAACTGGTATAACATGTATTAATTTCCTGTCAAAGTTAGAGGAGCTCCTACACATGTACACCCAAAAGGAAGGGGACACACAAGTAATTCTGTGGATGAGATAGCAATGCTCGCGACCACTTTGTATCAATCAAAAGACAATTTCCTTCAGAAAGAGTGAAATGCGGATGAGAATCTAATGTCGCTAGAAATCCAGCTGACTCAGTCCTTTTCATGTAATAGCAATGAGGATTTATTCACACAGCAAGACGAACCGATGCTTCCGCAAAATCATAGCCCTAAACACTCGGACTTCCATTTCTTATGCGCGCACCAATTACTCAAGGCTTCCTCAGGATCAAGGGCTTTTCGCCAAATTGATCCACCACAGCTCTCGCTGACGAAACAACCGACACTGCTCAAGAGGCAGAGAGAGAGAGAGAGAGAGAGAGAGAGAGAGAGAGCAAACCCGAAATCGAATTGTACCTAAAATTCACCCTCTGCGAAGAAGCGATCTCGATGTCGGAGCGGACGAAGAAGACCCCATCCGGAGGGAACGTGATAACGTTGCTGAGGGCCTTCTCCTCCACGTCGATCACCTGGAGCACGTCCCCCGCCGCGGTGCCGAACCACCGGGCGTTCTCGATGATGTACAGCTGCTCCTTCTCGGTGGTCCAGAGGAGCCGCCACGTGGCGGAGAGGGAGGCGCCGGTGGTGACGGCGCCGCGGCCGAGGGCGGCGACGGCGTCGATTGCCTCGACGATGGAGGAGAGGGCGGCGGGGTCCCTCTGGGTCCGGAGGCCGCGTTCCTGGCCGGCGATGAGGGATAGGAGGCGCTGCTTGGCGGGGTCGGGCTGGGTGGCGAGCGGCGTTGACGAGCGGGTGAGTTTGGGAGCGAGGGAGGGAGCGCGCGCGGTGGGAGGACAGAGAAAGCACGCCGTCGCCGTCGCCGTCGCCGTCGCCATTGAGGTCGTTTCTCTCGGTTCCCCTTCCCGGTGATCAGAATTTTTTCTGTTGGATTTGCGCGCGCAGATGAGGCACGTGTGGTTCACATGAGAAGCGGGCAAATATTTTTTTAGCGAATGCCATACATCGACCCGACCCTGACCCGACCCGTTTAGACCATAGAACACGACAGAAATACAACACGTATTATAGAGAGAACGAACGCTTTTTGATCGCCACTAAAATTATTTGACACGTAAAATTGAAAATTACATGTTTTCAATTGATATGAATTGGTACGAATTACAAACACTTTCACGGCACACCGACCTGAATTGTCGGATACTTTATAGCCCAAAACCATCTAGGATAGAACAAGATCTGTCTACCATTGGGAAAATTTTAGTGTCAGCTGAAGCTTTTGATTGCTGTGTATCATAACATTCTACAAGTTTCTGATCTACATATGATTCCCGCAAAAAAAATGTAGTTGTTGCAGAAACAGGACAAGATTCTTCTCATCCAGGCCCGACAGATATAGACCTGGAGGTTTTTATCAAGAAAAGGGACCCCCCCTTTTTGAACATTAAAATGCACGCAGCATGTACGGAATCAAAAAAAATTGTCGCCGATGCCATCACATAGCTCGGACGTTGAAATGGTTGCAATGGGAGATCAGAAATCAGACGGAAATTCCATAGTCGGTGATTTTGGAAACCTCCTTGGTCAAAGCATTCCTTTCTCGCTTCGCCTCGGAAGCTAGGTTAGAAACCTGCCATCGAAACAATAGAAGGCGCATTAGCAAGGACAGGAAACAAAACTAGTCGATACAATCGCTGTGCATCTTGCAATTGTGACTCAGTTAAAGATTCAGCACCACAGTTTGTCTAGAACAGAGTGAATATCTTAGGGAACATAACAACATAACGAACAAAATCTTGAAGTTCAGAAAACTATCATTAGCCCTTCTCCACATGCCAATAGATAATGGAAGGTAAAGGAGAAAAGCCGGAAACGTAGCCCCTACAGAGAGCAAGGATAGAGATCTCTATTCAAACTAAACCTCTATATTTACATCCCACTACTACGGTCGGCACCACATATCTTTCAAGAACACTAAACACTCTGCACCATGATATTGTGATTCGATTTTAGATCCACTAAATAAATTCCCTAGAAAAAGGACTTCACATGCAGAGAAAGCCGCCATCATACTATAAGATAAGATATACTTCTAGTGATGACAGTAAATAATCTATTCCAAGATATGGAACTGAAAGACCAGGCAGGCAGCTGTTTTGGTAAGAACTAAGAAAAGCGTAGATTTTTCCCATTCACATTCCATGATAATGAATCTCTTGAAGAAATTCAAGAACATTCTGATTCACCAGGCCTGGTTAGGCTGTAATCAATCTCACAGACTAAACAAAACAAAAGGCAGGAAGCACTTCACCATTGAGTATGATCTTTGAGAGAGAGAGAGAGAGAGAGAGAGAGAGAGAGAGAGACCCAGGGTGGAGGTTAAAATGCTATTGGAAATGCCTGTAGGAAATAACGACCCAAATAAACAAATAAACGAATTTTTAGTAAACAATCAAACTTGCGAATGACTTCGCCATTATTCACCATTATAGATTTACCTTCTCCACATCTCAAAATTACACTGTACTGACCTTGATCGGTTAATGTTAGCATAAAAATTGCCAGTGATTAACCACATGCATAATCCTATAATGTTAACATAGTACAGCCATACTGATCATTAACCTCACTTGCTTAACTAGCACTAAGAGTACCTGCGGGTGCTCTTCCAAAAGGTTTACTACCAAGGATGGCATCTACAAAGTACTATATTTTTTTTCCACTATTAAGAAAACTCACCTGTGATCTGAAACGAGAAGCTTCTCTTCGGGGAAGCTCTTGAATAACATCCTTCAAACCTGACAGATTTAATGACAGAAATTGTGAGTTCATCCAACCAAACCCAGCACCATCTCAAGGAGAGAATCAAGCGGACACAAAACCAAATGGTACAACTATACCTCCTGCTTGCCTTTCAATCTTATAAGCTGAGTGGATTACACTTTGAATCTGCTTGCCTGCTTGTCTGCCATGAGAATTAAGAACCCAACCTTTTTAAGGAATTTTTTGGCCCTATGCAGGTAGAAGTAGATAATGCACCTCTGTCACAAGTAACATACCTGAGCTTTGTCCTTCCTCGAAGCATTTCTTCTTCTGCTAATTGAGCTCTCCTCTGCAAAAAAATTGCAACATATTAAGTCCCCGGAAAGACAAAGGAAATTCTAATGAAAAATGCAACTCCAAAATCATTGTGTGTATATATCGATAAAGATAAGATGGTAGTCGATGCTCATAGGTGGAATAGTGGCTCTAGATTTCGGGATCCAAATCTTTCAGAGGACTTGAGGACCAGTAAAAGATTTCAATTCTGTATTTCTTGAAAACTTTGCATCACTCGAATATCAGGAGTTTAATGATGATAAGCTGATCTTGCAAAGGGTATACAACAACAAATAACTTGCTAAATCTACACATATTCAGCTTCCTTGGTAGCAGATTTGTAGAGAGAGCTCCTTGAAAAGCTCTTCATGTATGGGGATTGCATTTTGGGATCATATTGTAACACAACTGATATTTGACATAAAAGGAAGATCCTACTACAGTATATCTAACTGGTATGAAACAACAGTTGAGTCTCATCTTGTCCTACGCTGTGAAATTGCCAAACAGCTCAATAAAAACTAATGTGGTCTGTATCAAAACATAATTTATTCAAAACATATTCAAAGTTGTGTTTGACGTTAGATTCATAGGTCAGTTGCTGAAAAAAGCTTTCCCTTGCTAGGCGGATACTGAGACCGAATGCTGATACACTATGCTGTATCAGTAGTGGGAGGCCATTTCTGGGTTCTAGAAAGCTATCCGAGGTAAAGATACTTTAATTGACAAGTGCTAAGATAGTATATCTTATACACATGGTTCTCCTACAGCTTAAGCTTTTGGAGAAGAGGGTTTCCTTCTTTATACACCTAAGGTTTCCACAAATTCTTTTACTTGCACATATCAGGTCTGGACACTTAACGCCTCAGTCATAGTACCAGCATTTGCATGAGGGAAGTGTTAAAATATTAAATATGTTCCGCGTCGTTCTATAATAGCTTAAGCTTTGGAAGAAGACAATTGCGCACTCAACTTCGTTAAAAAATAGGAAAAAAGATATTTCATACTGAATTTTCCAGACTCGTGGATGTAGAGAAATAGAAGAGTCTTTTGTAGGAAAAGAATGCCTTGTCATCCTCGAAAACGAATTTTAAAGGTCTCCATCCAATTTGACTGCCGCTCCTACTTGTATTTGTCATAGGTACTGGTTTTAAGTTCTGTTAGCTTTTTATTGTTTATGCTATTGGATCTTTTGTACACATCCAGGGAATTAAGGTCTTCATTTCCTAGACTTCTAATATTAGTCAAAGAGACAGTGCACCATCCACATTTTCCTGGATGGTAAAGGTATTCTGTTGTAGCTCTTCTGATTTCTTGCAGCTAGCAGATTGTGTATGTGTATGCAATTTACTGCTATAACATGAATGTCCACCTTTCTAGAGAAAATAAATACCCCACATATACTTTAATCAGTATTCATGATTTACTTTCTTGGCCTAAAATAAATGCCACCGAATAATACGAACTTACTTCCAGTTTCTCACTCTCAGCTTTCAGGAGGTCAATTGATTTTTTTCGAAGTTCCTTGACTTTGGCATCAGCTCGGGATAACATCGACTGCAACCACATATAAAAAAGATAAAAATTAAATCTCCCATTGCGCATGACTGATGAGGATAATGTGATCCAGCTTCCTCAAATGCTAGAGTGCGAACACCAAGTGTTATGAAACAATGCCATGAGATGGAAACTTGAACATCTACTCTGATAATAAAAGAATGCTAAAGTCGTGGCAGAATTTAGATAATTTCATTTTCTTAGAGCTGTAACATAACATCATTTAACATGAATCGACTTTTCATTCTTGTCCACAGGCTAAGAGAAAAAGGCGACCACCTTTATTTAAAACTCAGTCAAATCATAAGGTGGCAGAAGTGAAAGACAACATAATGTAGGAAAAAAAACCCCTAACAAGGGGCTCTGATACCGATTTGGCATTTGTTGGAGTAGTACAAGATAGCAAAACGAACAAAAAAAGGGCTAGAATCGAGCTAAACTGAATTTGGAATAGAGAAAAGATATTCTTGTGTTAATAAATCCAGTGACGTTTATCGAATTAAGAAAAAACCTAATGATAATGAGACTTAAAAGACCAATTTATACTAGGGTCATGGTCATGGACATAAGACGACCTCAACTCTTGGATCTAAACTAACAACTTCCAATGTCAACCATCCAACCTAATAAAACATTCACATGACTACTTATAATCCTAAGATAACGACAAAAGACTAACTAAAGAAGAAAAACACTTCAAACTACTAAAAAAGGATTGTGATCCTGCATCATTCTCCTCGGATCGGAAGTAATCAAGCTCGGATGTGGAGACTTTAACTTCTTCTAGAGAAATCGCTAGATCACTCAAATGGAAAATATGGTTGGAAAACTAAGGATGATTGGAACAAATTTGCCTAATATTTATTCTGACACTTCAAAACTCGAGGCCAAGTTTTCTTCAATTGTAGAAGAATGATGCTAACTAGGAAGGAGGATATGGATACAAAGTTTCTAGTGAATTGGTAGGACAATTCAGGTATCAAAGTCACATGAGATATTGGAGAAGAGATAGAGAAGATTGATTCAGAGACATATACTGAGGAAGTTAAGTCTCCGCATTTGAGCTTGATTCTTTCCAACTTGAGGAGAATGATGTAGAAGCACAATTCTATTTTAGTAGTTTTAAGTGCTTTTCTTCTTTATTTAGTCTTTTCTCATATTATTGTAGCACGGTTACAAGTGGACATTCGTATAAATGTTTAATTAGGTTGGATCGCTGAGATTAGAAAATGTTATTTTAGGTTTATCTTACGTCTGTAACCCTAGTTTTAATAGGAGTTCTAAGACTCTTTGTCATTAGCTCTTTCTTCATTCAATAAACATCATTGGCTTTCATAAACCCTAAAATATCTAAGTGTTTCAGCTTCAATTCAACTCAATTCTAGCCCTGTTTTTGTTCTATTTGCTATCGTTTACTTCTCCAACTTTGTCACGACAGCAATAATACTCACCTCTTCAGTCATTAAAAGGCGCAACGTACTGTAATACAAGAATCGCCTTGGCCCTGCAACAGATATATTGATTATTAGTCAAGCTCCATAAAATTGATAAAGGAAGCTAATCAATTAGGCCAACAAAGGGACTCCTTAATCCCACTGCCAAGAAGTATCAATAACATAACTCTTATGCAAGTAAAACATGCCATTTGGTAACTTAACCAAGTTAAAGCATCAAATTTTTTACCACAACTATAAATGAGATGAATTAACTAGCCAACCGGTATGCAAAAAACCATACTTTTCAGTACAATGAAGCCTGAGCCAGTGACTACTCCAGCTGTCAACATGGGATGTGAAGCAGCTATTTCAATGCCCTCTGCACTTCAAGAGAATACGACTTTCACAAATTAAAACTAAAACAAAAGCATGTCCCCACAAAATAAATATTGACAATACACTGATGTGAAAAGAGCAAACCTTTAATTTTTCCAAAGAAAATATCTTCATAAGCATCATATTTGGACTTGACTTCTTGAAGAGTATCCTGCATTCAGAATGTTATTTGACGACAAAATCAATGAACTATTTGAAACAAAACGACAGGAAAAAGCTTGCTGGCTTTGGACCGTGGACAAGCTCAGCCAAGGATAGCTTGCAGTATTCTTCTGAAGCAAAATCTTAGCAGGACAATACCATCATCTAGTTGACTTAAACCCAGCATCCCTACAATTATGGGTCCGCTAGAATTGAGTTGAATCAAGTCAATACAGTTTAATACTTGAGCTCAACTTGACTGGAAAGATAACAACACTGTCTATATCAATTTCTTTTATATCAATGTAATGTGGATATGTAAAATACGATTGCCCAATAACTTCTCAAGTCAGGTCGAGTACTTTCAAGCTCAAGCTTGGGGAAAAGACTGAATCGAGTTCGAGCTAATACGCTTATATCGCTTACACCCCTACGAACATTTTCTCGCGCTAACGATTTAATACCAGAGCAGATTAGAACGGACACGAAAGGGAAATCCCTACAAAGAAAAACTTCACAAAACTAAGGATATTCTTCTCCAATTCCCACGACATTTTCGCATCGAAACTCACTCGCCCAATTCAACTGTCCTACGAATCAACGATCAAAATTCAATCGCGCATTTCAAATTCACGTTCGCGAGGGGCCCTAAACTCGACAGCGAAGGCGGAACCAATTCCCCCCCCGAATCAGGAAGAGCACGGTGGGGGAAACCATAATCGGCGAGAGCGAATCGAGAGAAGACCTGGATCATCGCGAGGGTCATCATCGTGTGAGCCGAGGAGGTGGAGCGGATTTGGGAGAGGCGGGACCGCGAGGCCTCGACGAACGACCCGGCGTCGTCCTCGACCCTCCCCCGCAGAAGGCGAGCTTGGTCGACGGCGTAGTCGATCCACGGGGCGGCGTCGCCGGCGGTCGACTTCGGCCGGGCGGGCTCCCGATTCGGGTTCGGGTTCGGGTTCGGGTCGGGCGATTCCGCAACCGTCGCCATTGTTGGAGAAGAGAACGCTCTCTCTCTCTCTCTCTCTCTCTCTCTCTCTCAATGGAGCTTCCGCCGGTCTGGTCAGGCGCTTCTCTATCGGAGAGGGAATCGCGAACAATCCGGTCGGACCGGTTGCTCAGAAAAAAGAAAAAATAAAACTATATAATATTTCACAGAAACTATATGTAGGTATATTAGGAAAAAAAACTTAATTACAACTGCGGCGCTCACCAGAATAACGTATTAATCGCCCATTGTATAGAAATTATTATAATTTTCATTTTCCAGTTTAAACTTCTTTTCCTCGAAAGATTGCATTCAAATACATTCACGTTCACGGTAAAGTGAATTACCACTGCATGTTGTACACATTGAGCGGAAATGTAAATTGATAAGATAAAAATAAGAAACTTCTCAAAATTTTAAAAGATGTTTTCTCATCAATGAAATGTAAAAAAATAGATAATTTTAGATTTTATCCATCTAATTAGATAAATTTCTTATCTATTGCGCCCATAAAAGTGTGAGCAGAAATGTAAATTGATAAGATTAAAAAAATACAAAACTTCTCAAAATTGTAAAAGATGTTTTCTCATCAATGAAATGTAAAAAATCGAAAATTTTAGATTTTATCCATCTAATTAGATAAATTTCTTATCTGTTGCGCCCATAAAAGTGTGTTCTTTCTTTTAATGTC
Organism: Syzygium aqueum; assembly: GCA_031216185.1. Classification (NCBI taxonomy): domain Eukaryota; kingdom Viridiplantae; phylum Streptophyta; class Magnoliopsida; order Myrtales; family Myrtaceae; genus Syzygium; species Syzygium aqueum. Next base: position 22,089,252 of record CM062234.1, read on the forward strand.
GAATAGATTAGCATAATAATATCTAGGACAACCATTTTCTTTGCCCAAAAAGTACATGGAATTGATTTAGAAGTCACGACAAAATATTTTTGGCTTATTTGAAAGAGATGCAAATCAAATGATGAGGTCAAATTACATATTTCGTGTGTTTTAGGAAACTATTCATTTAATATTATATTCTTTTGCATCTTATCTTATATGTAATGACGATCACATTGTATTTTCTCTCTCTTCATTTTTTCTTATAAGAATTTGAGAATTCATTAAGTGTTAATACCAACAAAAAAAAAGCCATATCAAAAATACACAAAAAGGATCAAAACATGATCCCAAAATGCAAAATTCGAGATCTTGCAGTTCCATCTTTTCATCATTCCTTTCTCTTCTTCGTTTGTAAAGTTCTCCCCATTGTTTCCCACCACCCTAGTGAGGAGTGCCGGAGGCTGGGCGGCCCTGCAGAGGAGGAGCGACGCGAGCGGCGATTGGAGGCGGCGTGAGGTCGACGGAGAGAGGGGAGGGGAGGCACGGAGTGCGTAGAGGAGGCGCGATGCCAAGGATTTCGAGAGTCGAGTCAAGGTGGTGGTGTTGCCCACATAAACATACTACATTGTATAAGTATTTTATAAGGAGTGAATCGCGATACTCATTAAGCAACAAACAGAAGTAAAGTTTTGTGCGAGATCGGTACATCGAAAGTCGAAACGTTGTTGTTTGATATGCATACCAAGTGATTCAAAAGAAGTGAATTAGTAAAATCAACTCATGCAATGGCAAACCAAAAAACTCACTTTTATTTGAACTAAGAAGCCGTAATCGGTCGTCCGACATTTACAAAAACGTTTCACGGGTTCACGAGGGAACTTGACGGAACAAAATAGGGCAAATCATGTTGGGCACGCAGTCCGCCCTCGCAAACCAACCCACGCGAGCTCTTCCCACTAACCATGCTTGCAAAACCATTCCGAGCTCGAACGTGACAAAAGCGTCCAGGCACGCATACTCAACTTGACGGGCCGTCAACGCCTCGTCGTCCCACCGGCTCAACGTGATCTCCTTGGGCTTCTCGAGTTCTTTGCGGAGGAGGACTTTGACTAACTTCTTGAGTCCCATGTGACCAAACGACGGGTTCCGCAACCTCTCCATCGCCAGCGCGCGGAGATCGACAATGCGTGACACGACGAGCCCGTAGTCGTCGCGCAGCTTCGTCGCGTCATCCTTGATGCCGACGCCGACAAATGTGTAGCGGAGATTGGCGAGAAACGCATGGAGTGACACTGGGACACATTCTGCGTGGAGGAATTGAAAGATCAGGCAACTATGACCGACACACAGCTGCAGGATCGCGACCGGATGGACGACACCGGGCTCAAGGTTCGGGCGCCATTCTATGTCGAGCCCGACGACGAGCCGGCTCAGCCAGAGTAGGTGGGCGCGCTCGACATCGCCGATCCAGTGGGCGACGACGTGGGGGTCGTTGGTGACGCATGTGTGGATCTGATCGTCGTGAAAGCGGATCTTGTGAAGAGAGAACATGGTGGCTTTGGAATTTGAGAGACTAAGAAGAGAAGAGAGGAGAGAATACGAACGGAAGAAAAGCTGTGTTTATTTCGTAGTTAGAGTAGAGCTTATATATAGTATGACGGGTGTGATAAAACAGGAAGTTTACTTCGGTACAAAACAGGAAATATTTGCCCGACCGTTAACGTTAAAACAGGAAATATTTGTGCTTTCATTCAACCGCCATTGGAAACTAAATAATTTATATTTATTCATTAAACGTCGTTATTTTTTCATTTTCCTTTCTTACTTTCCTTTGTCCTTCCCCCAAGCTCCCATGTTCATCTTCTTCATTCCCAAATGGTGTCTCGATAATCTACTCGACGATCGATGATGGCGACAATGGTGCTCAAGTCGAAGGCAAGAGCACGGTTGGCGACTAGCAGTGAGCAGTTGGAGGACACGACGATGCGAGTGACCTGAAATCAAGCCCTAAGTTGCGATTTCAGCGATAACTCGAATTTGCGCATCGGCGACAACGATCGGTGAGCGGTGGTGAGGCCTTGAGCGGTTTTGACAAGAATCAATTAGTCGAGAATTTGGTCAACCGTTATCCACATTAGCCGCCACATAAGTTTTCTAGCAGTGCTCGTTGGCTAAACCTTAACGGAAGGTAAATATGTCACACGAGCACAAATTCGGATTTTTAGTACCAAAAGAAAGTTCGGAATAAATTATCACTGTGGATGTAATTTGAGGTTTTTTATTGTATTAACCCTTTCTTTAATTGGCATTATGTACGTCATATGGCAATCTATGCAGTTTATATCAATTTTTCCGTTCTTAAAAACTATTATTCAAGTGAGGATGAAGCCACGTTACCTGAATATTTTAGCGAATAATTTATTGCTAAAAAATGAATTTTAGTATTTTATATAATTATAATTAAGAGTCATTAAGAACAAAAGTATTTTAAGAACGCGATTCACCAAATCTCAAATTAAACTTTGTATTTTCTGAACTTATTAATGACTAATGTATACTTTTAGAATTTGAGTCAAAATTTTCATGTGAAAAAAAATATTTGACTTCGTATATAGTCAATAATTTCTTACGTCTTCAACCTAAATGATGCCTCCGTCATTGGGTTGAATGACTCTTTTGAGTTCGTTTTATGTACGGTTGAAATAAAACTAACACAAATAATAACTTCATAGAGAATAATGACGTAACCAGCATTCATGTTAAGACTCCATTTCGTGTTTGAAATCTACGTTCTATTATGTTGGCATAAAGATATCAAAATCTCGATCGTATAAACCAAATAATTGAATTATTATGAAAACATCAATTCAGCTACGGATTACACGTGTCGCGTCATTTTATATTTGGATTTTCGATCGTAATTGATGTTTTGCCTCTTACTTAGAGTATTGATTTTCGTGTAAATGGATCATGTCCAACACCGACCGCTCTTTAGGGCATCGTGGTCGATATACGAGGCTTGCATGTAAAAAATTCTCTTTTTCAGTAGGCGGTGTTTCTTCTAAAGATCCCATGTCCTTGACCGGAAATGGTTCTAAATTTGACAAACGGGCATTCGATTCACAAAACCTTTTTGATCGTTTAAAATAAAATAAAATTCAAACAGCAGTTTAAGAAAGCATTCTAACCCCCATCAAGTTCCCCTAAGATTTGACAAAGGAGTGCAGATGGACTACCAACTATAATCGGAAAAACAACAGCTCCATTCCGTGGAACCGATAGAAGGTCGCGACATATAAAGCCCGTGGATCCTTAAGAAGCCATGAGACATGTGAAACGTAGAATGAAAGTTGGGAATGAATTGGCAAAAATCGGGGATCAATGAGATTAAGATGATATCGATCATATTGGAAATTTTGGATCCTTCGATGCTATAATTGGGGGCAGCTTTCAATTTGTTCACGATCGTCTAAGTGAACTCATCGCATCAAGCAGCAGATGTGAGACAACAGGGGAAGGGATAATTATCTAGCTAAGCAAAAGAAGCAAGAAGTGAACTGTCAAAGAGATCGATGCGCAACGAGCAGAGAAAAAGCATGTTGGAAAACAAGGTTTAGATTGTGTCCAGGACATGAATCTAGATCGGGCAGGTCTGGATAGGGCAAGAAGCAGAATAGAACTAGTATCACCAACTAATAAGCAAACATACAGCCATACCGATTCGAGGCATTTGAAAGAGAGGTTGGAAAGTTCAAGAAGTTCCAAGCAACTTAGAAAACGGAAAGATTAGTTTTTCGTCACGAATGCAGAACAGGGAGACTCATCTTAACGATGAAGAATTACAGACCTCACATTTCATAAATCCAAGAAATGCATGCTCAAACTCAGGATGTCGCCAAGAGTGGTTTGGTTTCATGCATGAGTCGAGTTTCATTGCATTCTCAGGTCAGCAGTGATTGATCGCGCCCACTACAGCATTCAATGCTCAACAAATCTCGATTCCAAGAATAAAAAGATCACGGACGACAACAAGGCCGAAAGGGAGGTCAACAAAACGAGCAAAGTGAAAGGACGGTGTTCGCATTCTGCTCCAAACAACACAATCTCACCTGGATATATCTGGATCAGCTGTCCAACAGCTCCTCTAAGAAAACGAAGTTAAGGTCCACAAGGTACGCTAAACGAAAGCATGCAAACTGTCTACTCATCTCATCCTCTCTATGAAAACATCTCCAGTTGAGACCACTGAGTAAGTCTCAATACCCAACTGCTAACCACACGTTGATCAAAATTCAAGAACAAAAACTCTGGACAAGCAAGAAGACAAAATCCTTAATAGTAAATATTCAGAAGAACTCCCGAAAACTTACGGTGCCGGACAAAAAAGCCAATCTAGCAAAATGAGTCAAACTACCACTTCAAACATTGATCTATAAAATGTAAACCTCATGATTTTCTGTCTTACAACAAAAAGACAACGATTCGGACTCAGAGAGTACGACCCATTAAATATTTATCCTGTTTTCAATCCGCTTTTGAGTCTATCTTCGGACCAAGTAGAGCTTACCTATGACATGAAGGATGGCAACAAAAGCAATGAAGCCGATGCTCATAACAAGAACCACATTCGGAGAGATCTTCAGTCCCGGGGCATCATCGGTGTAGAACTGCAGCATTGTCCCAGTTGCTCCTCCTGAGGCACCACCACCAGTTGTCCTCCGCCTCCGCATGCTAGCAGCAGCTGCTGCGCTGCCTCTGGGTGGGGCTGGTCCATTCGATGCCATTTCTCCAGCAGCCGCTAACTTCTGTTTCCAATTCCATTCAGAAGCATGAATTAATGGTTGCCAGGAATAATTATGTCCAAGAATACACAAATAGAGAGGCAGAATTTAGCTATCGTTGTATCTGGCTATTTGCTACGTCATTCAAAATGCGAATATGCAAACAAGACCACAACTCTGCCAATCCTTCTAAAAGTTGGCCCTTTAAGCACGAGACAGGACAAAAGTCTCCAGACAAATCCGCAAGACACTGAAAACCTCAAACAAATCGGCAGAGAAGAACTAACAAAGATGCTGAGATCAGAGCACTCGACCATCATCCTTCATCTGAGAACCACTCATCACAGAAGGGACTTTAATAAAACAAAATTTTCAGCCTACCATACATAGAACCCAAAGCCAAGAAAGCCGAAAATCCCGAAAACAATAAAAAAAAAAAAAGACCGACAAATTCAGAAGTAACTCCAAAACAATCAAATGTGGCGTCGAATATCTCTGCTTCATGTCGCCGCGCGGCATACCGTTCTAGGCAGGACCAATAACACTTGCTCCATCCCATCCTTCCCCGCTCGACCCCATAGCAGTCCAATTCGAAACCGGGAAGCGCATGAACATTCATGCAAGGTTCAATTTCACACCGCCCATTCCCCCCCAAAAAAACACACACGAATCGTTCTCCTCCCCGTCACCATTCCGCGCACGCGCAACAACGACGAGGAGGCAGACACGAAACTGGATCCTCCGAAAAAACAAGGGCTCGGGGCAAAACCAACCGGCACGCACGAGCTCAAACGAACCAAAACCGTAAACCCGAAACCTCAATTTCGCATTTCCTCCGAGAACCAAAACCGACGCGATCGTAACCGCCAACCAAAAAAAAAAAAAAAACCCAACCCATCGAACAGGAAATCACGAAGGTTTCAGAACACGGCGCCCTAAAACCGCGCGACTGGAGCCGAACACCCCCCCCCCCCGGGCCGGAATCGTCCAGATCGGCGGCGGCGAGATCACGCCGGGGAAATTCCGTGAAAGGGGGAAGAAATCGGACACAAGATCTAGGCTTCGCGATCCGAAACCCGCACGCGGAGGGCAACGATCGGCGCAACGATCGATAGAGAGAGAGAGAGAGAGAGAGAGAGAGAGGGGTGGCTCGCCTGCGTCGAACCGGCGGCGCAGATCGCGTGCGGCGGCTCCGGAGATCCAAAAGGAAGGGACGCGTTTCTTTGACTCGTGCCAAGGTCGGAATCGTCGTCGGAAGAACCCCGGGCCACCCTTATATACGGGGTGACGATGACGACGGGCCCCCCCTGCCCGGTCCCTGCAAACGGCGAAGTCGTTCGGGGGCCGTCTCCGTCCGCGGCGAGGGGTTGCGCGAAAAGCCCATGGGCCTTGCTTGTGTCGACTACGGGTTGATGGGCTTTCTGGAATGCCAAACTCCCCGCTCGGATTTTTGTTCATGGCCCAATATAAGCTTGTTGGAAGAAGTGCCAGGCATGGTCCGATGTGGGAATTTGATTTCCGAGCGGACCGGTTTGAGATGCGCATGTCATTGTATGCATTTGAATCCGCAATGATTTGGTTGCGTTAAAGAGCCCGTAAAAAAAAGTACCCGAGAAGTAACATCCGTGGCGTGAATGTTCGTTCTCTGTGCGTGAATTTTCCTCTTGAAAGGGAGCCAATGGAGGAGGGTGACGATCCATCCCATTTCGATTTGCAGTGAAAGCAAAGCGTCGAAACCATTCAAAATCGGCCATTGCAGGGTTTATCCCCGAATCCTCTGTGTGTGTGTGTGTGTGGAAGAGCTCATCTCTATCCCTAATGACGATAGCTCGTCCAAACCCTGCAGCCCCCCACCAAGCCCTACCAGCCTCTTCTTGTTTTTTACCTACTTTCTTTCCTCTCGGCCTGTAGCTTCTTCACTCCTCGATTGCCAGTCACCGGGTCCATTTCATCTCTTTTGCGATTTTCCTCTTGAAAGGGAGCCAATGGAGGACAGCGACGATCCCATTCCATTTCAATTTGCGATGAAAGCAGGCGTTAGAACCATCCAAAATCGATCCTTACGTGGTTTATCCTGTCTTTACGTGGACTATGCTTCTTCTGTCTAATAGTTTAAGTTTTTAGCTAGATTTTTATTAAAAACACGAACTATTCTCGACATAAAAAAAAAAAAAAAGCTTCAGAAGCACAGGTGTCAATCCTCGCAGTGTATGATGTTTTCACAAACATATATATTGTTCTACATCAAATGCAATTTTCTTCTTTTTTTTTTTTAGGGATAAGTGCACTGCAAGTCCTCAAACTAGGTATAAGCAGTTCCAGGTTCTACATGGAATCTTGAACCTACCCTCGAATACAAGTTCCCCATTTTTTGGAACTTAGAATCTACCCATCGGAACCTGGAACCTGAAACTTATCCTGTCACAGGTTCCAAGGTCTAACAGGTTTTTTTTTATTGCATTTTTAGTTAAACAAAATAAAAATGAACGCAACAATACTGAACAAACTTATCATTCATCAAAGAGAATACAAAAGACTAGTTTCTTGGCATTATGGTTCAAATAAATATAACTAAAACGAGAAGTCATTGCGTAAATCGATACTAGGGATGAGCAGTTCCATGTTCCGTATAGGTTCCACCTATGATAATAGATTTCTCATTTTTTGGAACTTGGAACATACCCTATCACAGGTTCGAGGGTCGATTCCAAAGTCTATTCAGGTTCTATCTGTATTATTAATTGAACAATTACAGTAAATCATCACATTTAATAATCACCACTTACTGTTATAATCCACTGACCACAACTTATATTTAGACACATAAAGAATATGAAACATTAACAAGTCATAAAATGAAAGCCCGGGCTAGTGATTCCAGATCATACACTCATCATCTAATGCTATGAAATACTACAGAATTACGAGAAGACAAATTCAGGTTCCAGGTTCCATTTACCTAGAACTCGGAATCTACATGTCGAAATAAGTTCTCCAATTTTTAGAACCTAAAACCTACCATACATACCTTGGAACCTGGAACATACATGTTCCTATTGGTCAGATTCTCAGATTCCAGGGTAGAGCTTGAAACCATGCTCATCTCTACTTAAAACTTGTCACAAAAGTGCAATTGAGTCTTAAAACTTGCAAAAAGTGCAATGAAGTACTAAAACTTGTCAAGTTGATTCATTTGAGTCTTAATGTTAACACCATCAAACTTATTTACGGAAAAGGCTAACATGGCTTATTTTAATCATTTCCCTCTCCTATGTGGCAAATAGTCTAAAAAAAATGGCCCACATCTACAAAACCATGTCGTTTTGGACGTCCCTCTTCTTAGTTGAAGTTGTCTCCTTCCTCCCCCAAACAAGGCGTCTCTTTCCTTCCCGAGCGACCATGTCTGAACCTTGAGACCCAAATTCAGCCTCTACAACATCTCTTCATCTTTGCAAATTGAATTCCTCTCACCCTAACCTTCAAACTCAATGCCGTCTCTCTCCATCTCAATGAAATTAGCACTCGTCTCTCGTCTTGCTTCGAACCCTAAGCGCCAAATCAAGTTCGACAATATGGAATTTCCTCGCGATTTGGTCCCCTTGCAAGTTGGAATTTGATGCCCATCGTCATCTGGAGTTCAATCGTGATCTGGAGTTCGTAGAGTTCGAGTTCGACGCGAAATGCAATAGCGAAACGCGAGTGACAACACCTTGAGCGTGCATTTGGCGAGCATTGGAGCACACGAACTCGCGATCTTGATCCACCGCCGAGACTACCATGGGACGGGTCTTTGCACAAACTCGAAATCATCGAGGAAGAGAACTTGAACTCGTGATGGGCATCGAACTCGAACTCTAAGAACTCCATATCACGATTGAACTCCAGATGACGATAGGTGTCGAACTCCGGCTCGCGAGGGGACCCAAATCGTGAGGGAATTCCATATCGTCAAACTTCATTTGGGGCTTATGGTTCAAAGGGAGACGAGAGACAGAGTGTTAATTTCTTTGAGATGGAGAGAGACGGCGTTGAGTTTGAAGGTTAGGGTTTAGAGGAATTCAATTTGCAAAGATGAAGAGACGTTGTTGCAGAGGATGAATTTGCGTTTCAAGGTTCGGACCTGGTCGCTCGGGAAGGAAGGAGATGCGTTGTTTGGGGGGAGGAAGGAGACGACTTCAGCTAAGAAGAGGGACGTCGTGGTTTCGTAGACGTTGACCATTTTTTTTTAGACTATTTATCACGCAGGAGAGAGAAATGATTAAAATAAGTCACACATAGCTACGTTAGCGCCACATCAGCCTTTTCTGTTAGTGAGTTTAACGATGTTAACTTTATGATTAAAATTAATCAACTTGATAAATTTTAGGACTTCAATGCACTTTTTATAAGTTTTAGGACTCAATTATAATTTTATGATAAGTTTTAGAACTTGTAGTACACTTATCCCATTTTTTTATTATTGGATCAAAATTTATTCGCAACCAATGTCTTGGAAAGTTCAGTCCTTTTGCCCTTAGTTTTAATTTTGTAACATGTTCTAATCTTATTGGATTGGGGTCATGCCGTTTTTCGTACTACAAGAGAGCCCTCTTTAGGTAGGTAAACTCATGTTCCATGAATTCAATCACAACATATAAAAGGACTACTCCACTAATCTCATGGCTAGTTAAGACACCAGATTAAGCCCGGGTGGATGGCCCACGCAACAGATCGTTTGCATTTGGTTATGTGAGGAGTCGGACCTATCTCGTGTACCTAATTCATCGCAAATCTAATTTTAACCACCGAGCCAATCTCATAGTGTCGTGAGGTTGATCCGAGTCACACCATATTTCACTCTACCGCCTTGGATCTTATCTCATTTTATCCATTAATTCCCGATCAAAAACAAACTTTTTCCAATGCTTCTCATTTCATTCTCCCTCTCGACGTTATTAACTTGACGATTTTCACCGTTGTTTATTGCATAATGTATCGGTTTGCAAAAAAGCAAGTTGCTATAAAATAAACACAATATATCAGACAATACATTACAGCCCAAGTATAGTTATATGATCACGTTATGTTGGGTTTTGCGCATGCTGGTTTTGGAGCAATGTGGCTGCACGATTGGTGTAGGCCAATATTCTAATAGCGACCTTTTTATTGAAGAAACTAATGGGGAAAGATATGTCCGTAGACATAAGAGTGGACGATTTTCATCCATCGAACTTCGCTGCCACTCTACAGTCAAAGAAATCTTAGCGGTCGCATATGGAATTAAGAATGGTTTTCACAACTTCTTCGATGGGAAGAATGGTTTTCACGGTACTCTTTCGAGGCCAAACATATCAAAATGTGAAAAAAAAAAAAATGTTCTTGCGGACCTTCTCTCAAGACCTAAAGAAGTTTCGTCTTTCTACATGTTCACGTCGGCATTCACACACCAAGTTGCTAGAGGATTGGCCTTGTATCCACCAAAATACGAAACCTCTCATTTGGACAATTTTGCGAAGATACGAAACCTCTCATTTTGAAGTTTTTTAGACAATATGGAGATTTAAATCATATATAGTTTGGGATCAATCCAAACTACCCGTTCATCTAGGTCTTCCACATTTGACATCACCAATTTTCCGACGGAATTAAAATCGTTAGATCAATAATTGCTTCACAACTATACTATAGCCATTGAATTTCCAACGGCCTCTATTCATAGGATCATCACTGCGTTTCTTGTGGAAGGTTTTTCTAAACCACTTTCTTAAGCGTTTTGCTGAGGTGCTTGAACGGTTGCACCTTTTGCCTCATGGGCACACTATAATCAGCGCTGAACTGAAGTGCAGAGCTTCAAACCCTAAAGCCCGCATGACTATCTTCTTCCATAGAGAATGGGAACTTTTTACACTTCAAGTCCAACAGGACAAATCAACTGTCCTTATCCATAAAATTGCTACATTTTGAAGACCTTTTCTATGCAGCTTCGAAGATATTCATCGACGATCTTATCCGAAGAGAATCAAATTATTCTAATGCTTTTTTTTTCGGCCCGGTACATACCAACAAGAAATGTCATGGGACTATTCCCACGCATATCACGCTACCAGAGATACCATCCACCAGACAATAGATGGGTACAAGTAGAATTAACAATGGAATTTCCCAAACACGCATGGCCGAAGATACGTGGCGATTAGATTTAAGATCCTAGGAAGACGTCGATCTTGACCCAGATCACGAACCCATCAGTAAGCGAGGAAACTCATATTTTTATTTTTTATTTTTTGGTCGAAAGGAAACTCATATTTCACGTGACTGTTTTAATAAAGTCAAAGTCGTAAGCGTCGTTGCATTATTGAGTCTATACCGAAGCTTTTCAGGTTTCGTCATCTTGATAATCTCTGTAGAGCTTCCCTCGCTGGTCCGTGATACGGTTTGCCGGATGCTACGAAGAATGTCCGTATCACCCTCGACCTCTCAGACGTTCCTTCGAACCATTCTCCCTTTAGGTCGGGTAGCATTCGGAAGACAGAACGACGACTTCGATCCGATGAGATGAGCTTTTGGTAATTATGCTCTCCCCTCGACGCTCCGCCGGAGAGCCTTTAACTGATCCCCGTGAAAAGTGAAAGGATTCCCGTGTCGGGATAACATGTCTACCTCGAATTCCGAGTAGCTTTCGGTTGACCAACTCTTTCCTTTTTTTCCCCGTCTTAGATCAACTTAAAGCATACGTCTCGTTAGCAACTCGTCAGTCGTTTCGCTGGCGCAAGGCGATCCGTATCCCTTCGTGCTCGAATCGGATCCACACATCCTTTCGGAGTCGTTTTCTTCTCTCAAAATCACCACCCCCCCCCCCCCTTGTTCTTTCCTTCCTCCTTTTTTCTTCCTTTTCCTTTTTTACTCTTTCCCAATGAACGCTCGCAAAAAAAAAAAAAAAGACGGAAGAAATAGCGAAGACGCCGGCGACTGTCCGTCCCCGTGCCGTCGCGTCGACGGGGACGCGCTTCGGGGCGACGGAGGGGGCCCACCACGTGTCGGCCAGATGTCTCGCGTCTCCGGGCAACGGGATTACCTGACGACGCGGTCCCCTGCGCGCCACGTCATCCGAGCGGGGGTCCCAGCGCTCCGGTTCCCCACGCGCGGGTCCCTCCCGGCGCGCCAAAACCCAAAGGAAAGCGGAGGGTGGGACCCACCCGCCCATCGTTATCGAGCCTGCGGAGGAGATTTTACAGCGAAAATTATTTAAGAAAAAAGCAAAGAAAAACGAACGAGAAGTGATTACGCAATAAATCGAGGGTTTTGCACGGTCGGATATCGGGATATATGACGCAAGAAAAAAAAAAATTGGGGGTTCGTGTAAAAGGAACGAGTGTATTTTAGATGACCCACGTCTCCTGAATATTCAATGGTTGTGAAGCGCAAGGTCAGTCGCCGACGTGACACGTGCCTTTTTTTTTAACTTATGTTCGATAATAAGTTGACATGTGTCGGATGAGGTGGAATAAATAAATAAATAAATATTTGATTTTTAATTTCTTCTTCCTCCATTGCAGGACGTCACCTCTCCGACCACCATCTCCATTACTTCCAGTTAGGGGTGTAAATGGTTCGATTCGATTCGATTTTTCAAGAAAACCGAACCGAATCACTAAAGGGGTCCCCTTGAATCGAACCGAATTGGAATTGAACTGAAAAATCAGTTTGGTTCGGTTTGGTTCGAATCAGTATTCGGTTTCGAGTTCATTAAGCATAGAAAGATAGGAGAGAGGAGAGAGAAGGGAAGAGAGAGAGGGCAAAATAACTCTAAACCGAAGTGTTTATTTTAGTTCGGTTCGATCCAAACCGATCCGAACCGAACTAAAAAAAACTGAACCGAAAAGAAAAATTGATTTATTTTGATGATCCGAACCGAAATCGAAATCGAACCGAAATGCACGAAATTTTCAATTCGATTAGGTTCGGTCCGTATCTCGATTCGGTTTTGACACCCCTACTTCCAGCATTGATTTTTAATGGAGTCGATTGCGAGCAAGCGCTGCTAACAGAGGTGTAGCTTGTGCCGACCGCAAGCAAACCCCAGAAGAGGTGGAGATGGTGGCTAGAGGGGTGGTGCTATGTGATGGAGGAACAAAAGGATAAAAAATCAAAATTTTATGTTTTATATTCCACCTCATCCAACATGTGTCGACCTATTATTGGACATGAGTAGAAAATATACACGCCACGCTAGCGATTGAGGTGGCGCTTCGCAGCCACTAGATATCTTCTCCTTTATGAGGAAGGGAAAAGCGAGAATTTCTCCTCTGATGTGCCTTGATTTACTAACTTACAGATACAGGGGGTTTTACTTTGAATGAAAGTGGCAATTTGGTAATTTCTTGACTACATTTAACCAGAGTTACTCGCTTTTCAGTTAGACTTGTTAAATGGGTGGCTCGAGTTTTGCTTGGTTTGGATCGAAATGGTCCGATTCAAATTGACACATTTAATCTATTTTGATTCGTTTTCATGCAATTCAAATCTAGTGACCCATGCTCCACTCAAATCATATTGCTAAACATATTTACATATTTGACATAATCTAGGAAAACCCATACCCAAATTGAGGTGAGAGCGCTAAGTGAGTAAGAGCGATATCGAGCGAAGGCGAGAGATAGTGAAGAGAGAGTCATAGAGGTAAGTTAAGTCTAAATAAGTTAAGAACCCATTTAACACCTATATTATTTTGAGCTTTACCATTCTAAATCCATGTACGAGCCCTTTACTGAATATAACTAACTCATATAATAATTCGGCCCATCAAACTTAAGTTACGAAATTAGTTTATAATCTATTTTGACATGTCTACTTTTAGTTAACAAATGAGCGCAAAGCAGAGCCAAACGAACAAAACATAATGTATGGAGATATGTTCATGGGCTAAAAAAAAAAGTAGAGACACGTTCTTTATATTGGGGAAAAAAATGAGGTATATTTTTGGGTGTTTTTTTCCCTTTTTTTTCTCTCTTTTTATCTTTACGGAAAAATAAGGCATATTTACATGCTTTAAATAAAGTCAAATTTAAAAAAAATATGAAAATTTTATAGGTGAATCTCCACATCAATATTTAAGTGGTGTGAAAGTTTCCATTGAAAAAAAAAAAAATCAACGTGCGTGAGCCACAAGATTTAGATTAAGTAACAAAGTTAATTAATAGGACATCAATAAATTACATGAAATCATTAGGGAACATAATTGGACGGGTTTTTCTTATTTTTTGGTCGGGAGCCTTGGACGGATTGGATCGAACATAATTTGACCTAAATATCTCCGGTCAATTTGTAATCAAATTGAAAACCTTCAAGAACGTTCACTATAAAAATTAAATTTTCGTTGCACATTAAAAAAATGAAAATTTAGTTTTGTTTACTGCTAACTCGTTTTATTTTAGATGTGGTGACAAGATTTATTAATTATGATAGGAATCGAATCTGAGTTCACCTGAATCTGAGTTCCTTATTATAGGAATCGAATCAACAACCATTAATTATGAAGTTGAAAGTGAGGGAACACTTTCACGACCCGGTTAATTCTAGGGTGGGTCTATAAAGATAATTGCTATTTAGGCAAGCCGTGGAAAATCAATTACTTGTTTGATAAGAAAATCAATTACAATTCCATATGTAGATGAGACTTTGAGTGGACGAGACTTTGTTTTCAAAATAGATTCCTCAAGAAAATAATTGCCAAAATGTAACTCCCCCAAAACAATTTTGCAAATTAGACTTCTCCATGTCACATTATGCGTAAAGATTTCATAATCATCGCCCCCTCATCCTAGTCGAATTTTTTTTTATCTCTCTCCTTAAATTAAAAATTTTCAACATTTTCCACAACTTTTTATTTTTCCAGTGCAATATTTAGAAATACCAAGCCAAAAGGATCTCCACAATCGAATAATTTATTCAGTGATGTATGTTCCTTTGTATTTCATTTTTTGCTGAACTCGTTATTTTCGGGTTGACATCCTTTCATTCTTAGCTTTTTAGTGAAGATTATCATGTATCTGTTTAGAGTTGTTTTTCATCAATGATTTAATATTATGAACCAAATATATTTTAATATCATTACTTCGACCAATTATTTTGTGCATCGTAAACATTTTTGTCCTTTTTTCCAAGTACAATTGATTTTGTTAACATTTTTCCTGAATAAAAGTTACAAATAAAATAAGTTAGATTTTTCCTTTTTTTCATTTTTAAATTTTACTGTAATCTTTCAATTAAGTGGATTGATATTTTAAATGCAATTTTGCTGAATAAATACTTAAAAGTGGAAAATTTTCTTTCATTCGATAAGATGTAGTATTAGTTACTTAATCTTGAAATTCTAGTCTAATAGCCAAAGAATGGATTTATTTAAACTTACTTTCAATATACATTTGCTTTTGGCCATTTATAAATTCAAAAATTAATAGCAAAATAATTTTTCACATAAAATTGTGAAATGTATTATAAAATACTTTTCTATCCATATTTTGAATTCAAAGTCAATAAGAGAATAAATTTGTGGAATAACAAATCAATAAATCCAAACTTGATTGAAGGTTTGCAACTCTTGCTTAATTATTTATAGTAGGTTAATTAAAAAAAGAACAAAGGTAAAACTGACTAAGATGAACGGGTAATGATTAGGCAGTCTTTAGGCACGGTGTGGCACGAAGAAATCTTGTTTGACAAATAATTTTGGGAGATCTAAATTATGAATACTTTCATAGGGACCTATTTTGCGAAAAAAAAAAGTCTAAAAATGAACTAATTATAAAATTTTGACAAAAAAATAATTATAAAATCACTATAAGTTTACACGTGTCATTGATCTAACATCACTTTCGGAAGTAATTTTTGCACATCATCTTTTCTCCATGAAATTTACTATTAATAGGTTACATTTATCATCGTCAATTACAATAGGATGTAAGGGTTCCGGACCACCTGATCTAGGAACCGGACTTGTTCTTGGGCAATCCAACGGGACCGGTCAACGTCCAAGCGAAAGTGGCCAAGGATCTCTGCCAAATCATTAGTCATTGGCGAAGAGCGAATTGGTGATTGAGTGACCAGCAACAAATCCCCTATAATAAGAGTAGATTCGGGAGGGAAGTGGCATAAGGTGCATCGAATTGCAATGTCTCAGAGCAGTGGAAGCCATTGAAATTGGCGCGAGAGAGAGAGAGAGAGAGAGAGAGAGAGAGAGAGAGAGAGAGAGAGAGAGAGAGAGAGAGAGAGAGAGAGAGAGGGGTTTTAGTTGGGGGCTTGCTCTTGCTTCTCATTTGCTTTACCTTGCTACTTCGAAGGGTTTAAGGAGGAGAGAAAGAGGAGATCTAGCAAGTTGGTCCTGAAATTACAGAATAGCAGTGAAGGTGGAGGTGGAGGCTCCATGGAGATGAAGAAGAGATGTCTAATTCGATTTCTCTATGAAAAAATCGATTCGGTCCGAGCAGTCCGGACCATTAAGTTTTCATCCTGAAATCGAGAATCGGATTGCCCATCATCAGTTTCAATTTTATGGAAACGGAAATCGAACCGGCGTCTCTAGGAACCGTTCAAAATTGGCCGGTCCGAATCGAACCAGGCAATTATCAAATTTTGATTCTCAGATAAGTTAATTGCAAAATGTGAAGTCCATGATCTACTTTTTATGATTTTTGTCCCCACAATATCTCGAGTCAATCCTTACCCAAAAAAAAAAAAAAATATCTCGAGTCAAATGGCAAAGAAAGATCAAATACAAAAGCGAACATATGCAAGCTTCACGAAAAAATATGGAAAACTTTTAGTTAATCCGAAATGATTGGACAACTAGTCATCTCTAATTTAGGAGGGATTTCAAGCTTACCGCGCGACGCAAAAATGGTCGTATTGAGCGTTACGGTCTGATAAATCACCCTAAACAACAATTGACTGATACAACCGACATTGTTCGATAGACCCGATCACGGCCTCAATGGGGTTCGAGCCGATACGGCCCCGGATGCAGAAATCGGGTCGTGGTTCGGGCAAGCAATTTCCTTCTCGGACCTTAGGCTATCTCAACCCCGACCCTAGGGCCACGTAAGCCTGGTCAGAAATATATATTTTTAATTAGTATATATCTTGTGGACAAGATTGGACAAAGCTGGAAACAAACAGAGGAAGGAACGCAACAAAAAATCTAACTCGTCTTCCTCACTCACACACACTCACTCACACACACACACACACACACACTCTCTCTCTCTCTCTCTCTCTCTCTTCTCTTTCTCTCTCTAGACACGCAGAGAAATGAGCCAGTGCGTTCCGGACTGGGATCTCGACGACTCCGGCAACAACCATCCCACTCTTCCCAGGCTCTCTCTCCGCTCTCGCTCCTTCAATACCAGCGCTCCCGATGTTGCCATGTATGATCAAAATGTCGACAAGGCAGTGCTGTTGTTGTTGTTGTTGCTCTCGTTTTGCGTGGTTTTGATGGGGTTGATTCGTGTCTTTGCTACGCCGGCAGGTCGAACTACGAGGTCGCCGAGCTGACGTGGGAGAACGGCCGGCTCGCCATGCACGGCCTCGGGCCCCCGCGCCACACCGCCAAGCCCCTACCCACCTCCTCCGCTTCGCACTCCAAGTACGCGTGGGTGGACAAGCCACGCGCCCCCGCCGCCACCGCCAACGCCGCCTCCTCCGCAGGCGGTGGCGGCGGCGGTGCCGGCACGGGTACCCTCGAGTGCATCGTCAACCAGGCCGCCGCCCTCCCCCTCCGGAAGCTGCCCTTCGACGCCGCGGCGGCGGGCGACCTCGTCCCGTGGTTCGACCCCTCGCGCGGCTCTTCCGCGGTCGCCTCCGCCACCATGACGATGGACGCGCTCGTCCCCTGCGCCGGTTCGGCCGACGACCGGACCACCGCCCACTTGGTCGACCCCGCGCCCGGCGGTGGCAGCGGCGGCGGCGTCGTGGGTTGCTCCACGCTCGTGGGTTCGTGCAGCGGGGCGGCGGCCGGGCCGGCGCAGGAGGAGGACGCGCTGGCGGCGAGGAAGCGCCCGAAGGGGTCGCGCGGGGCGGCGGTGGCTGCGGAGTGGAGCGGGATGGACCGGAGCGTGAGCGTGAGCGGGAGCGCGACGTTCGGGAGGGACATCGGGGCCGGGATGACGTCCACGTCCCTGGGGTCGCCGGAGAACACCAGCTCCGGAAAGGGCTGCGCGAGGGCCACGGCGGCGGCGGCCGAGGACCACGACTCCGTTTGTCACAGCGGGCCTCCGGTGAGGGAACACACCGTAATTATTTAAATTACCCAATTTAATTAGATTATAATATTTTATTACCTTTTTTGGTGGAGTTGAGATTTTAACCGGTGCTTATCTTACGTACTTTAATCATTGAAGCTGTCCCCACATGTTTCTTGATAAAAACTTTTTTATTTTTTTTTAATATCTTTCTTTCTTTCTTTGTTATTTTTTTTTTCAATTTTAATTATTAAAAATAGGTTTTTTTTTGGGCATTGTGCAGAGGGAGGGAGGGGACACCGGCGACGGCAAGAAGCGCGGCGGAAAGTCTTCGGTCTCCACGAAAAGGAGTCGAGCCGCCGCCGTTCACAACCAGTCTGAACGAGTGCGATTACTCTCTCCGCCTCTTTTCATATACCCAAATGGAAAAAGAAAAAAATATATAAAAATACGTCAATTTCTTTTTTTTTTTTAAATCACGAAATTATTTTACATAATCTTGCGAGACTTTGGAAAAGATTCATACATGATAATGATTTTTATAGAGTCGAAGTACACACAACATATTGAATGAATCATTCAAGAAAAGCAGAAGTTATTTCCCGTGTTCTTGGCAAAGCTTAAGCGTCCTTGTTGAAAACGTCGGTTCTTTACTATTAAGAGAAGTACGATTTTTTTATCGGCTGTGTCTATCGCGGCGGAGTGCAGTCACGTGATCTGATCTTATGCGATGCCGATGCAGAAAAGGAGAGATAAGATAAACCAGAGGATGAAGACGCTGCAGAAGCTGGTCCCTAATTCTAGCAAGGTATATCGAGAAATCCCTCCTCCCATTTAATTAATTTATTTTCGGTGTTTTCAGGTCTTAGATTTTCGGCGAAATTTTATTTTGGCAAAGACAAGCAACTGCCAGTACATTTCTATCATGGAAAAAGAAGTATTATATAATATTCTTTTTATATGAACTCTCTCTCTCTCCACCAGGCTTTTTGCGGAGGGCCTTTAATGCTTATCCAAATAATATGACTCATAGAATTCTACTTTTTCCCAAAATTTCTAAGAAAAGTAGGGATAATAATTACTTGAACTCTTTTTTTTTTAATTGACTGGGTATTGCAATGCAATTTTTAATTTTCCGGATAGTACTTTTTTTTTTTCAGAAGTGTTTTTCCGGATAGTACTTGAACATGCAAAATGGCACATGATTGCATGGAAGAGTGAGTTCCAGGGTCCTGCAGAACAGGAACCTTATACAAAACGGTGTCCTGATGAACAACGTGGTCCATATTAAGCTTTTCTAGGCACGATTGTCTCTGCGTTAATCTCTCACGGAGAGAAAGAGAGAGAGAGGGCCTACGAAGGAAAAGTTTGATGTTGGAGCAGGAACTTGTCCCCGTATCAAATCAAGAACTTTGTCTCCATATCAAATCATCATCCCTTCTTTGTCTACTTGTACCAATGCAAAGATGAGTCTTGTGGACTAGGATCATCTCTCTCTCCCTCTCCCTCTCCCTCTCCCTCTCTCTCTCGCTCTCTCTAACTCTCTCTCTCTGCCTCTCGTCTATGAAATGAGGCCACACGTTCTCCTTCAGAGCATTTACTCCTTTTGGTACCCACATTCTCATGATTGGTCCTGTGATAGAATTGAACAGAAAGAGTAATAATGAGCCGATATTCTAGTCCTTTCCACTTTGGAATATGGTTCATTACCCTGACTTCAACTAGGCTCGCTTTGGAATCATTCCCGACTTTGTAGGACTGTGATGGAGCCGACATGAAAACCTGAACTTCAATGTTTTGCTTTAGAGACACTATCTTATTCTGCTGATGAAAATTTCACGAATACTCTGCGTCTTGATGTGGTGCATGGTGTTATCAAAAGGGTGTGTTGAGCTGTCTTGCGAGTTCCATCAGAGGCGTTCAACTAGTGGGAACGGATATGATGAACTCATGCAGCAGCACTAGAACGTTAGCTGAGGGTTTTCTTGGCTTTGAATACTCTACATCTTGATGTGGTGCATGGTGTTATCAAAAGGATGTGTTGAGCTGTCTTGTGAGTTCCATCTGAGGCTTTCACTTACTGTGAATGGATATGATGAACTCATTCAGCAGCACTAGAACGTTAGCTGAGGGTTTTCTTGGTTTGATCATCAGACGGACAAAGCCTCGGTGCTGGACGAGGTGATCGAGTATCTGAAACAACTCCAGGCACAAGTTCAGATGGTGAACAGGATGAACATGCAGCCAATGATGATGCCGATGGCGATGCAGCAGCAGCTTCAGATGTCGATGATGGGCCAGATGGGGATGGGGTTGGGGATGGTGGGCATGGGGATGCCCGGGATGGGCATAATGGACATGAACGCCCTCGGCCGCTCCAACCTTGCCAGCATCCCTCCCGTCCTCCACCCTGCTGCTGCCGCCGCTGCCTTCATACCCATCAGTTCTTGGGATGGCGACCGGGTACCCACCACGGCTCCAATGGTCATGCCTGACCTGCTGTCCCCGTTCCTTGCTTCCCAGTCTCAGGTACCATAAGTTACCACTAGAGAAAGCACTAGTTTTAATCAAAAACTGACGAACATTCTTTTTTGGGGCAAGCAAAATTTAAAAGAACGTTTATTTTGTTAATCTTACTAAATGAACCATGCTTTATATAGAATGGCCACATGGAGAAAACTATAGTTTATTCATAGCATATACTAATATTAATTAACTCTTAACCTATGGACGCGTGCATTTAATGTGGCATCGTTGCTGAATATTTCTGTAGGTTAACTGTAGTTGGCTGACTTTTGGGTAGGTGGAAGATAGCATATCATCTCATTAATGGACCTGCAATTATTATTTGGAAGCTTTGGAACATAGAGATCGTCCGTGCATATTTCTTTAGATATAGTTGAAAACACTAATCAAGTTAATGAGACAGACAAGACGTGAGATATGACGTTTGAAAATGAAATGATGGTCCATATCATTGCGCGCTTTTCTATGTAAAAGATTCATTTAACATATTCTAAAGAAGCGACTAATAAACTAAGTAGAAATTTATACTTTGAAAATAAAGCTTTCTTTGTTTTGTATACATGACAAGTTTCCCGAAGACACTATCTTCAAAAGATTAAATCATTATACGTAGGTACAGAGAAACAAACTTGCAACGATTGTGATTTTTTTACAGACTAAACTCGTATAGATTGTGATCCTTTATACCCTACGAACTATGATAAATATTGATGTGAATAATTTAATTTTTTTTACCTAGCAAATTGTGTGATTATAGTTGCTAAATTTTGCCAAACTGGACATTTATTTGCAGCCTATCACGTTGGATGCCTACAGCAGAATGGCGGCCATGTTCCAGCAGATGCATCAACCACCAGCTTCCAGTTCCAAGAACTGAACTAAATTTGGAGAGCAAGTTGCTTTTTTTTGACATGGTCTTGGAGGCAAGCGAGTGTTGTGACTTTTTTTTTTCTATGTCTAGTATACTATTGAAGCACGTGAGATGATTTTAGTTCAATAGATAGGGATTCGGTATTCGGTCTTTCTTTTCGTACTTTCGTGTACGCAGCTACATGGAAGATTCTTTATGTGTGTGTATATATCTATATATTTGAGGAATATATATATGTATGTATTTAAATATGGACCCTTCCCTTTTGTTAATTAATTCGATTTTTTGTCTGGGATGATGGTTCATATTTTAACATATTAAAGAGTGTATTTGTTTCATAGAAAACTCAATTTAATTAATTCGAAGGATCTTCCCAAATCTTAAGTGTTGGTTATATCTACAATATGCATATGATAATGAATCTATAAACTGGAGTGGAGTTCTAACCAATCAATTTAGGTAAACCTAGATTGATGCGATACTTAAGCCCTCAAGTAGTGTACGAGAAGTTAAACTACCTAAGTGCCCGTGTAAGGGAACTAGTATGATAAAACCTAGAGATCTTAGGTTCGGGGTTCAGTTATGTGTGGGGAAAAGTGCTAAAAAAGTTTTAAACCTTTTGTATTGGTGCCGATTTGTTCTAAACCCTTTTTTGGTGTCAATTCAGTCCTAAACCTTTTGCATTTGTGCTAATTTAGTTCTAAACTTTTTTTTGTGCCAATTCAGTCCTAAACCTTTTTATCTTTGTGCCAATTTAGTTCTTCCGATAAATTTTGGCAGGATTTTGCTGACGTGGACGCTAACTGATCACCGGAGTTAACGTGGACAACTTTGATTTTTTTTTAATATTTATTTATTTCTTTCTTTCTTTTTCCCTTCCTTCCCTCCTTCCTCTAGCTAGTTGCCGGACCAGCGACCTGCTAAAGGCCAGAGGCCGGTCCGGCGAGGTCGACCTCGCTGGTCACGAGTGAGGTTGGGCCTTGCCCAGCGAGAGGCTACCCTCGCCAGTGGCCGTTGAGGGCGAGCCTCACTCGTGGCCGGCAAGGTCGACCTCATTGGCCTTTGGCCAGTTGCTGGTCCGGTGACTGGCTAGAGGAAAGAGGGAAGGGAGGGGAAATTTTTTTTAAAAAAAACATTAAAATATTATTAAAGTTATCTACGACAGCGTCAGTGATCGACTGCCGGCCGATCAATGTCCACGTCAGCAAAATCGGGCTAAAATTGGCCGAAATGACTCAATTGGTACAAAAACAAAAGGTTTAGGACTAAATTGACACAAATATAAAAAGTTTAGGACTGAATTAGCATTAATGCAAAAGGTTTAGGACTGAATTGAGACAAAAAAATGTTTAGGACTAAATTGACACTAATGCAAAAGGTTTAGGACTTGTTTAGCACTTTTCCCGTTATGTGTGAGACAAATTAGCATTCCAGATGCTCTTTTGATATGATAACCCTATTTTTTTTTGTTAAGTCTAAGTTATTTGTCAATTAATTTCCTAAGTAATCAGGATGTTTTGGTTAATATTTAAAATGTTGCCACTACATTTATTCAGTAACATTATTGGTTAAAGAAAACGTTCTTCGTAAGTAGTTGTGTAACTCCATTTGTGTGTAAAAATGTGTATGCAAAATTCATTATGACGTGTAAGCACATGCATCGCGCAATGTGGGATTCAAACATAATGATTTAAGATGACATATAATGATGATATTTACATGTGACATGATATGACAAATTTAAATGCAAACATGACGGAAAATGGTATCATATGATAACATACACATGCATCATGACATGATAAATTTTAACCAGACGTGATAAGGGATTGACATGACATGACAAAACCAAAAAGCACTACGAGAGAATGACATGGCGTGACAATAATTACATAAAACATGACATGTCAAATTAATAACAATACAATTAATTCCACCGATGGCAGGACCGTATTAGATACAAAATACTCTTAAATACAAGTGCACTTTACCTCTTAAATCTTTTCGAGTAGTCAAGAAAATCCTAGACAAAAGAAGAATCATATCACCTCGGCCTCCTCCTCGGCCAGTCATGCCCGGAGAACCTTCCATCTGAGTGCCGAGACAAGGGCGAGGACGGTGTCGGCAGTCGGCACGGTGGAATAATGAACCGGGGTCCAACGGCGACAAACGGGAGGTCATGTGGCAAGACAGGAGGGCGGGAAACCCGGCAGAGTTGGGTTTGACTTTTCTTCTCCCTACATCACTTTTTACGCGCCTCAAAGTTTAGAACTTGGCTACTCTTAACTACGTAAACGACAATTGGTAACCAGCAAATTTCTAGAATGGAGAAAAACAAGACCCTTAATTAGGGTTTGGCCCGTAGTTTCTACGGATGGTTTATGGCAAATTATTTAGGGTTTCCATCCCGCGCGTGTATTAGGACGGATGATGACCCCATTATTGGGTGATGATTAAGCTCGAGAAACTATATCGAGCAACAACACTTTTATTGTCGAGCACATTAATCGTTGTACAGCCTCAGCAGACATCGAACGTGCGAATGTATGCAAAAAGACAAGCACGCCGATGATTGGATCCTCAGCTGTCGACTTGGTTCAAGCGAAACCACACGTTCCTCCCCCAACCCATTTTCATGCTATCTAACTTTTGATAGGTCATACATTATTTACGATATCTTCCTCTTGATATGACATTTATGACTTGCATGATGCAACCCCAGAATTTGATGTCCAATGTTCATTAGCTGTTCACGGGAACATAGGGAAAATTATTAAAAGTGTCCTAAACCTACTATAATTATGTTAATTCGGTTATAATTTTTTTTTTATCAATTGAGTCCTAAATTTTTTACATTTATATCAATTCAGTACATCCAGCCAACTTTGATCGATCGGTGCTGACGTGGACATTTATTTTAATATTTTTTTTCAAATTATTTATTATCTATTTATTTTCTTTTTTCTTTTTTTTTCCCTTTTTCCCTTCCTTCTTCCTCTAGCCGGTCCCCGAACCTTGATGATCGGCCAAGGTGAGGGCTAGTGAGGTCAACAAGGGCCAGCAAAGTCAACCTCACTAGTAGCCAACCTCGTCGATCCTTGCCTCTAGTAGGTCACCGAGGTTTGGCGACTGGCTGGAGGAAGAAGGAAAAAAAATAAAAAGAAAATAAAAAATTCAAAAAGTTATTAAAATATTATAAAAATGTTTATATCGGCACTGACCGCACCATGTAAGATGGCCGCTGTCCATGTAAGTGCCGGCTCGCTAAAATTGACCGGATGGGTTAAATTGGAACAAATGCAATAGGTTTAGGACTCAATTAGAAAAAAAATGCTTATGATTGAATTGACACAATTAAAATAAATTTATGACTTTTTTGGTAATTCTGCTCGTGATCATATGTTGCAATAAATACTAGGGGTCACCATCACATGTAAATAAGGATGATTACTCCTAAAATGCCGCCATTTGGACTCATAATCTTGCTTTTAAAATGTTTAATATCAAACTTCTTATCATGATCAAATTAGCTAATTAGTTAATTAATCAATTGGTCAATCGTTTATCTTTCTTAAGAATTTACTTTTGCTTATGTGCAACTTACCCAAAATAAATAAGGACAAAAAGTGCCGGTGCATAGAATGGCCAAAAAATTATTTGATCAACGGGATCATGTTAACGAGTATCCTTGAAAGCCTAATTACGGGATCATGTTAACGAGTATCTTTGAAAGCCTAATTATACATATCTAAAATCTTCATGCTAACAAGTATCTTTGAAAGCCTAATTATACATATTTAAAATCTTCCAAATTTCAAAGAGGTGATGATATAACATGACAACATTCGAATGCCCAAAATTTATCTAATTAGTGGCTTGGGGCTGGCTGACAAAATTCTTTAAGCTTGTGCATCCATCTGTTTGATTTTCATACATCAGTTTCTCCACTTTATTTAATGAAGCTCCCTTTGCAACATAATGGATTTTTATCCGTCAGGGTTATTTTCGGATTTTCTCCTATCACCTAGGGTTTATACGTTATTTATTTAATATTTTCAATGTTTCAGATAATTTTTATCACTACTTTAGATATACAAGAAAAGAGACAGCTCTCCCTGGAATTTCGCCCGAAAACAAACACCGGCATGAGCGCGTGTTTGCGGATTGAATTGTTTGTGTTTATCAATCTTGTTTGCTAGGACCGACAATTCGTGTTGTGCCACGTTGAAACAGAGGCATAACATGACATGGCAATTTGAACACAATGGGTATAATGAACGTGTTAAACTGTCTCGGCAAGCCTAACCAAGCATGTTACATGATACAACATCGATAACGCGATTATCAAGCATGTTACCATGTTTGGTGTCATCACGACATGCATGACAATTAACCTGTTTACAACGATAAGTACATGAAGCATATTTCTGCACAACACCAGTGCTAACTCGTTTAACGAGCTTCAACATGCTTTTACGCAAATTGAGTAATTTCACTTTGCATTAAATGTGAAGTGCATTATGAGTTTGTGTTTTTTTTTTCGTATGCTTTTTCATCCATAAAGATGATTTTGTTTATTACTTTAAAATTTTCAAGCTATATTACAAGGAAAGGAATAGAAAATTCTTCAACTACAATTTAAGGATATATTTTAATATGTGGAAAATAATCGAGCATTAACATCTAAATCGACTTAAAAACTAAAAAAAAACTAATTTTGGATACCAAAAGTCGACGCAATTCAAAAGCAATGAAAATAAAATTAGTCGCTATTGCTCATACAAACAGTGATGAAATTTTACATTCGTCACCAAAGGGCTGATCTGGTATACTAATGCGAGAGAATTAAAATTTCGTCGCGCTTGATTGGATTAATTGCAACGAAATACTAGTTCCGTCGCGTTTGTTAAGTTCCCGGTCATATCAAAGGTGACGAAAATAACATTTTGTTGCGGTTGCTCAATTGGACGGCACCGGATTTTTTTATTTCGTCGCCTGTGATCAATGCAAAAGGGAAGAAACAGAAAATGTTGATGCTATTGCATTGGACTGATATGGTATATGTCACACCCCAAAAACAACTAAAAAAGGGGATGACACAGCCATCCTTCCACACGAAGGATGCAGCCTCAACAATAATCAACAATATGTTATCAACATATATATATCTCAAATCACAAATATATTAGATAAATCAACAGGTTGGTTACAACATCAGAGTTTCTATAATTCACTGAAAGAACATGTGCATCAAGAACTCAGTCAAGCCGACGAACTATCAATAACCTTACAAACAACTCCAAAAAATCATACCCAAAAATCTAACTCCCAAACGTCCCTGCGATAGTGCTCTTGTACTAACGGCCGCTAGCCGAGGAACCTAAAAAGATTGGGAAAGAAAGGGATGAGCAAACATAGCTCAGTGAATAGTACATCTCTTCTAAGTAGATTGAGCAATCACTATGCATGTGTACAAAGCAATACCAGAACTTCAAAAGCCAAACCTAAGGTTTAAAATTAATATATAGTCACATAAAAGTTATTTTATTTCATCAAAACTTTGTACAAGTCACAAATACACATTTAAATCCACCATCACAATTCAAACTATTAATGGTCAAGTCCATTGATAAATCTCTATTAAAACCACGTCAATAGTCCATTCTATTGATTAATTTCAAATCACTCATCAATGGTCTACTCCATTGATGAATCTCATATCACATCGATGGTTCATTCCATCGACCAATCTATTGCTTAATATCTAACCATGGTCACGATAGAAAGCCTTGTGACAAGGCTACCAAGATTCTCCCTTGGCAAGGTCTCCACCTACAAAGCTAGTGACTCGGCCCAGAAGGATATCCTAAACTCGGTATGCATACCCCAAAACCCCTTAATGGGTTCACAGTCATATTGAGCATCAAGCAATCATCATCCAATATCAGAAATCCAATCCATAATACATTTCACAAACTAAACAAATAAATTTCTCACCATACGGCTTATCAGCTAGAAATACATTTTGTAGAGCATTTCTTGAATCATGTCTGAACTCATTTCATAAACAAGTTCATAATGCAATATATAAATGTATCCTTTCATAATACATTTCCAAAAACGATTATCAAATCATTCTCAAATGCTAAAAAGTAGTAAATGCTCGATCTCAATTTATGCAATAAAATGCTCTTTTGAGTTCAACATATATATATTTATATCGATTCATAATTTCTTCGAGATATGGTTTTTACAAAACTAAAGAAGAGATAGTAATACTCACCTCCCCAAAAATCAAACAACCACGCTCACTTGAACTGACGATCTTGTAATCCTAACAATTAAACGAAAATCAACATCAAAACCAAGTAAAAAAAAACTACGAAATAGCTAAACGACGCTTAAACGCTAACAAGACAACTCAAAGGTGCTCATAAATCGCTTCTCCAAAGTGATTATCCAAACAGCCTGCAACACGAAGTTTGAACGCGAAACTTGATCGCACCATAAATTCCTCCACTGAACCCCGCTTCAAGCGAGCTTATAGTCAATAGAAAACCCATTCAGAGCACTACAAGAAGCCTAACTTGGCCGTCTCAAAATTGGGCCAAAAGTAGACGAAATCGGTCTAAAAGCCGCTGGTCGTGCACTGTTTACCTTGTGCGGCCAAATTAAAAAATTCATATTAGGCAAACTGCAAATCCAAATCAAGATTCGTAAAATCTCACGGCACCACGACACCTTAAACTATCAATTTTATATATATATATAGTTCAACGACTCAAAAATCGGACTACGACTCAAAAATCGGACTTTGCGATTTGAATTTCTTCCAATTCCAAAATTTAATAAATGTGAAAACTTTTCCGATCGGATGGATGAGGGGCACGAATGCTTACCGGACGTTGCAATACAAAGTTGAATAGGCTAGGTGAGGTTCGCGCAGCACAAAACCCTCTTCTCTTTTTCTTCTTCTTCTTCTTCTTTCTCTTTTCCTCTCTTTCTTTCTTTTCCTTTCTCTTTGTCTCGGCCGAGCAAGCTCTCAGCTTAAATGAGAAAAACAGAGCGTCACTGTAGCAACTTTTGACTTTCTGACTTTTTGACCTTTTTTTTTTTGTAAATACCTGAATATTTGTTGACACCTAAATTTTGGCGCGTCATTTAGTTATAACTTGCATAGAAAATTAGGAATTAATTTTTAACCCCTAAACAAAAATATTTAAATTGCATAGCATATAGTTTAGGTTCATTTTAATTTAGTTGCATATTTTTGCATCGGATTGGCATTGGCGAATGAGCTTAAATTTCATCGAACAAAAATCGGTTCGCTCGGGAATGCAAGGGCCGGGAATTTCAAGACAAACGGGATCGGGTGTTTTAATTTGAGCTTAATTCAGCCCATTTAAATGTTAATTAGAGCCTAAGCCCAAACCTAAGCCCATTAGGATTAGTAAGCCCATTTAATTTGACCTAAATTAGTCTATATAAACATGTTTTAGGTCAGAATTTTAGGGGGACAGAAAATTTCAGATCTGATTTTTAGACGTGAGAGAAACACGTGCGAGAGTGAGAGAGAGAGAGAGGCCCGCGCCACCACCCGCCGGCGCGCCCTCCTTCGCGCGTCGCACGTGCCGTCACCGCTCGCCGGAGCTGCACTGGGATTACTCCACCGAGCGCTACCGCCTCCCGCGGACGTTCCATCGAGCGCCGCCGCCTCCACAACCTCATCGAATCACTGCTCCTGTCTTCATCAAGGCGTAAGATTGTTGCTGTTCTTTCCGTCCGAGGCTCAATTCACGAGTGTCAAGGCAGAGAGCAAAAGACTTCCACGTCTGCACTCACGGTGAAGCAAAGAGAGAAAGAAAGCCAAAGAAAAGTCAAAGTGAGGGGAGATATTCATGAAGAAAAGAAAGGAAGTAGTGGCTGTGAATAAAGAAAATCAAGTGAAGACAAAGGGGTGTTGCTACTTTGCTGTTGACTGGTCCAATCTCTCGTTGCAGCTCTCGCCGTGCCGGTCTCTATTTCCTACAACGTTCTCAACATTCCACAAGCGTCCTCGAAGCTTTCCGCTGGTCTGGTTCGTTGGTGATCGTCCTGGTGTGTCAAGTGATCTCATTCAAACGGCAAGCCGAGTTACATAAAGCTCTCGATGATCGCGTTGTGAGCACCTCGCCGATACCGCGACACCGAGAAGTTTCCATCGACAGTCCTTGCCGTGGCACTGTACCTCTAGCCAAGGCGCCATTGTCCTTGTCACCGCAGGCCATTGTTCCACCGTGCCAACCACGACCGTGACGCCACCTCTACAGACAACACACAATTTGCAGATCAGAAATTAGAGAGAATTAGAGAGAGAGAGAGAGAGAGAGAGAGCGAGGGAAACACGTGAGAAAGAAAGAGAGAGGTCAGTCGTCGCCACACGCCGGCGTCCTCATGCCCCCTTGCACTGCCGTCCCGCCGGTGGAGCCGCGCCACAACCGCGCCCAGCAACACCGGTGCTCCCCAGCCACGCCTCTCTCTCGCCGTTCCACCGAGCACCACCGCCGGAGCCACCACCCCTCGTCAGCTGCTGCTTCGCCGGAGGACCGCCGTTGTAGCCCTCTCGCCGGATAGTTGCCCATCTGCGCTAGCTCCCACCGTGTCGGACTGAAGCCAGCCCTCCGGAGATCATCCCCGCCACATCACCGCCACACGGAACTGCACGTCGGTGTTCCTGCCTGTCGTCACCGCCGTCGTCTGCCCCTCACGCCGCCTTGCCGGACGTCGCAGCTCATCGCCTTGCCGTGAGCCTGTCGCCGCCTTGCCGTGTCGGATGCCCGCTTGCTGCACCGTTGGAGCCCTTTGCCGCTACTGTTCCCGTCGGAACAGCACCCTTCCCGCTGGAACAGCCGCCTCAGCCGTGAGCCCGCAGCGCCGGAGTGCCGCGCCGGACAGCCCTGTCGTTGCTACCCCCTCGCCGGTGTTGCCGTGAGTCCCGCCGGTGCCGTGCCTCGCCGTCGTCGTTGTCGGACATCCCGAGGCCCGATCCTCGTGATTCGAATTTGGAAGTTATCCAAATTAGGTAAGATTATTATCCTATATTTTTTCAGAATATTAAGTTTCCTAATTTGAGTATTTGGAATATTTCGTGAATATCGTGTGGATAATTAGAGATCTTAGGATAATGTTCAGGATATCCGCAATATTTTTGAATACTCAAAATTAGGGAACTTTCCTAATTTAGCAACGTATCTGGACGACTATCCGACCTTATCCCTAAGGTACGATACGCGGTGATACGGAAAATTATTATCCTATCCATAACCAATTGGATACGATGATGAATTTCATTAGCTTTTCAATTTTGAATAATCGACTTTCCGTCGATATCTATAACCCTATAGATATGACTGATAGTTCGATTTCTGTGCCTAATCCGAGTTTGAAACGAATTTGGCGGATTGCGTGGTGGATTTGATTGTGATTGTTATCTCTTTGTTTAAATTGTTTTCCTTTTCAAATAAAACAGAAAAATTCAAAAATATTAGCTAGATTTAAATTAGAATTTTGCATGTCTAGGATTTTTGAATATATCCCATAGGATGAGATAAGCATTTAATTTAAATTGGGACTTAAGGTGGCATGTTTCCTAGTTTAAATTAGGCATTATTTTAATCCTAATGGATTATTCACGTTATTTTATTATTCCGAATTTTACACAAAAATCCCAAAAATAAGTCATTCTAGGGTAGATTAAGTCATCATAGATTGCATGTTAACTTAGGTATTTTTGAATTTCGAATTTTAATAGAAAATACCAAAAAGAGAAGTCATTAGGTTGCACGTTAATTTAGGCATATTTTTTATTCCGAATTTCATCGAAAAATACCAAAAATATATCATTGCATCCGTCATTAGAATTAGGTCACGTCGTCGCACGACATATAGTATGCATGCTAGGTTGCATTATTTCGCATGTCATATTTGCACGTCATTGCATGTAGACTAGATTTTATTTAAACAAGTGCAAATCCAAAAAAAGGAATTTGAGTGAATTGCGTTGTTAATTAGAAATCATATTAGGAGTGTCGATGTGATTTTCTAGCTAACAATGCAGATGCTTACGTTGCATTCAGGTATGTTGTTCTCCTAAGCTTGCAATTTATTTAATACTTTCTGGGTGTTAAATTGGTGGTTTGCGCACCCGCATGAGCACCTCACATATTAGTAATTAAGCTAAAATGGATCCAAACTACTTGCCAAAACATTTTTGAAAAGAAAAGGTACCGAAAGGGCGTTAGACTAGATCTAGCGTAATCAAGTCCCTAGGCTTAGAATCTCTGGTTCGTAGGAATAAAACATATCTCCCTATGTTTCATTTAGGTTTCTAATCAGCCTACCGTAAATTGATTAGTGGCGACTCCAAGCATGAAAACATTTGCATGTTAAAGATTTAAACCCTAAGTTGCGAATTGATAGGGCTTGGGAGGGCCCGAGTTAAGTTCAATCTTAATAATCCATTAGCCCGAGAAAAATTGACAAGATTTTTTGGGGTCGCGACAATATTACAATATACTTGGCGATGGAATTAAAGGTCCGTCAACGTTGCACTAAGCAACATCGATGAGGTTTTACTTTCCTCACCAAAGACAGGAAAAGTGCAAAAAAAAAGGTCTTAAATCTATTACATTTGTGCCCATTTTGTCTCAAACCTTTTAATTAGACCAATTTAGTCTTAAATATTTTCATATTAGTACTAATTTAATCCACCCGGCCAATTTAGATCGGAAATCGCTGACATTAACACCGGTTATCCTATGTAGCACAGTTGGCACTGACGTGAACATTTTAAATAATATTTTGAATTTTTTAATAATTTTTTGGTTTTATTTTGTTTCTTTTTTTCTTATCTTTTCTTTTTTTTCCCTTCATTTTGGCTGGCAAGGCCGTGAAGGCCCTTGCTAGATTTGGGTGAGGGCTTGCTAGCCCTAGTTGGCAAAAATGAAGGAAAAAAGAGAAAAGACAAGAAAAAAACAAAAAAAAATTGTAAAGAATTCGAAAAATTATTAAAATACTATTAAAAATGTTCACGCCAACGTAAGTGTCGCCACGTAGGATGGTTGGTGTCTACGTCAGCAATTTTCGGCCTAAATTGGCCGGATGGATTGAATTGGTATCAATGCGAAATGATTTAGGAGTAAATTAATCCAATTGAAAAATTCATATCTAAATCAGCATCAACGCTTTAGGTTGAGGACTATTTTGGTACCACCAATGACTGATATGGTATACTCTAATGCAACAAAACTTAATTTCGTCGCGCTTGATTTGATCAAAGGCGACGGAACAGCAGTTCTAACGCATCTGATGAGTCCTCGGTCTCATCAAAGGCAACGAAAATAACATTTGTTTTGGCCGTTGCTCCCTGCAACACCGACGAACTTTTTGGTTTAGTCGCCATCGATCAATGCAACGGCGACAAACTATTGAATTTGTCGTCGTCGATCAATGTAACAACTCGAAATAAAAATTTTGTTGTCTTGGGTCAATTGTAGCCTGCTGTAATGTGACGAAAAAGATATTTCCGCCAGCCTTTGCCAAGTGGCTGATGAAGTTCGTTGGCCTCAAGTGAGAGCAACCCTCACTAGGTCCTGCGATGACCCCCCTAGTTCGATTAGGGTGGCCATTGCCCAAGGCCGACGAGGGCATCGGGTCCAACGATAGCCAGTGGAGAGAAAAAGGAAAAAAAGTCAGAAAATAAAAAAATTTTAAAAACTATTCACGTCAAAACTGATTGTACTATGTAGGACGGTCGACATTAACTAAACCGCTAATGGCTGCCGTGTCATCTAGGGCGGCCATTGCCTAAGGCCGACAAGGGCATTAAGGCTCGACAATAGCCGGTGGAGGGAAACAAGAAAAAAATAAAAAATAATATTAAAAAGGAAAAGGAAAAAAAGAAAAAATTCAGAAAATAAAAGATTACAAAAATTATCCATGTCAGCATTAGTCGTGCTATGTATGACGGTTGGCATTGACTAGACTGCCGACGGTCTCCACATCATCTAGGGTGGTCGTTGCCTAAGGCCAGCAAGGGCGTCGAGGCCTGACAATAGCTAGTGGAGAGAAAAAGGAAAAAAATGAAAATGAAAAAAATTCAGAAAATAAACAAATTACATAAATTGTCCACATCAGTAACGGCCCGTGCATCGTAGGACAGTTAGCGTTGACTAAACCGTCACTCCAGCGATTTTGGACCAAAATTAGCCGAAAATGACCAAATTAGCAAATCGTTAAAAAGTTTAGGACTAAATTGGCCAAACTGAAATATTTATGACTAAATTGGCACAATAGATTTATGACTTTTTTAGTAATTTCCACATAAATTAAGTAAATCTAATGCTCAAATCAATTTTTTGGGCTATTATTTCATTTTGGGAGGACAATTAGGATTTGCGTTGAACATAAATACATATATTCAGCTCAGTTGTATCTGTAAACCTCTTTGTTTGTTAAGTTGTTCTTTGATTTGCTTAAGTTTTGTCGAGACATGCATGCTTAGATAATTTGCGTCATAATTGGGTTCAATTAATAATACTGAGTCCCAAAAAGAATACTAACAACCATATGTACAAAGTTTATATAATTTTTTTCAAAAAAAATTGGTAGTCACACGACCTTATTCATGCTCAGGTCTCGGAGACAAGCAATGGTTAAATCTGTTTATAGAGATAATGACACAAATGGTCCATGAACTTTAATTTAATGTGTAATGTGGTCTTTGAATTTAATTTGCTCAATATGATCCTTGAACTTTAATCCAATATGCAATGTGGTCCTTGAACTTTTGGTAAATATTCAATGTAGTCCCTAAACTATATGAAAATGTTCAATGCCGTTCCTCTGTTGATTCAAGATCAGTGACAATATTAAACATTTTGATATAATTTATAAATTAAATTGAACTTGTACCAAAAGTTAAGGAATTATATTGAACAAATTAAAAGTTTAAGGACTACATTGCACATTAAAGCAAAGTTTATAAACTATTTGTGTCATTTTCCCTATAGATATATAAATCTTATATAAATATGGGAAACAAATGCATTATTATATATGGTACATTTTTTTACCTCTCCTGCTCCAAATATAGCAGCGAATAGAAGTGACTTCGATTTTTAATGCTTAATATATACTTTTTGCTTTTAACTTTTGGAATTTTGGATTTTATTCGACATCCGAAGTCTTAAATGAAGAAAATTGTATAAATTTTAGAAGCTTTTATAATTTGCTGAGAATCAATTATAATATCTATTTTAACTAGAAAGGTAGGATGGATGCTTAATCTTTTTAAGTTAAATCCATTATTCATTTAGGTCATGCTTGTTTACATTTTGAAAAATAAGCAAAAAGCCTTTCGTTTTGCTTCCCATCAGAAATTAGAATCATTATTTAAATTTTAGAAAATTATAGATAAAACTATATATAAATATACGTATCAAAACTGGAGTGTTATGAATTTTCATGAGTCTTAAATTTTAAAAAAAAAGTCTAAATAAATGAGTTACTAGTGGATTAAGTAAAAGTAAAAGTTAAATCCGAAAATGCCATTACAACAAAAGTTCGTAGGGTTGTCTAAATTCTCAATAGAGTAAGTACAAGTGTTCATATGAATATATGAAGCGTTGTGATATATGCTTATTCATCAAGTGAGTACCGAATATATTTAGACTCCGTTTGTTTCCCGAAAAATCTACATTTTGGATAACATTTTTTCAAAAATGATAGCTTTTATATCGCTTACAAAAATTTATAAGCGAAATATATTTTCAACGTCCGCAAAAATGTTTAGACGTAAATTGTTGCCGATAATGAAAATATTTATTGTTGACTAATTATTTCAAACGATGCAGCCGATAAGTTTTACAAAAATATTTTTAAATTATCTATCTTTTCGCGAAATAAATAGGACCCTCGGAGAAACCCTCGATTCTTTCGATACCGAAGGGCAACATTTATAATTCAATAAACGGAGGATTAAATGGAGATCCTAGTAAGATTTGCGGTTGACTGCTACTGCTTATGTATGTCTATAGTGAGTTTCCAAAAGAACCAAAGAAAGCATTTTCTCGCCAGTTCACTCGCGCGATGGGATGCAAGTGCAACGATGTGACTGCGTGGAGAAAGATAAGGGCGGTCGGATGATTGGAGAGCGACAGGAACGCTTGGACGCGATTCTCACCACACATCGAAGGGTTTTTTTGTGTATCCTTTAGGAGCTCTCGTCGTTGTTTTGATTTTTTCTTTTGGTACTTATCATAAATTTCATGGTGATCATCACTTGAAAGTAGCAGTTCGATGAAGCAAGAGAAAGGACAAGAAAGCGCCTTTTTCAAGGTGATGGATCTTGGAGTTTGCTCCCTAGAAAGTGCGTACTTGGAAAACTTTCGTAGGGTTGATCGATCCACGTGTTAAAATGAATTATAAATTTATTTTTGAATAAATCATTATACATAAATTAATTATATTTAATAAACATATTATAAATAAATTTTGAATGGTTAAATTGAGAACAATATGGGTATTAAATGTGTTCACAAATTGTAACCAACCCACCTATATGATTCAATCTTCACTCTCTTTCGCTTTCGTTTGATCTTGCGCTTGCTCGCTCCATGTTTTCAACTTAGCTTGAATATGGGTGTTCTTAGATTTGGTTAAACATAGTTTGTTAGGTTGAAGCGAAAAAGCTCACTTTGTAATTGCCTGTTGATCATCAAATGATATATGGTTAATATCACGAAAAACCCCAAATTGATACATCTGTGATAAATTTACTCTGAACTAATTTTTTGACCACAAAAACCCAAAACCGGTACACCTATAATAAATTTATCCCGAATTAATTTTTTGACTATCAAAAACCCTAAACTAGTACACTTGCGACAAATTTACCCTTCATTAAATTAGATTAATAAGACGAAAAATCACAAATTGGTAAACCTATGCTGGTAGACCTGTCAATTGCCACGTATTATCTAACTTAGCAATTTGACAGAAAAATTTAACGAAGGATAAATCTGTCACAGGTGAACCGGTTTAGGATTTTTTGAGATCAAAAAATTATTTTTGGGTAAATTTGTCACAAGTATACAAGCTTGAAGTTTTTCATGGTATTAACCCACCTTTTTATTTATAATTTTTTTATTAATACCCTTTATTAAGGGAATTGTTGTGCAAACCTGGACACTTTATTATATTAATAAGATCATGATTATTTTTATAAACAAGTGCCTTCCCAAATGATATGTTGTTCATCTCCATAAACTTTTTTTCCTAATCTATTTTGTGTGTTCGATTATTTTAGAAGATCACGTAACCCCATTGTGTATTCTTTTTTTCTCTTTTTTTCTTTTTGCCCTATTTCCCTTTGCTGGTTGCCGAGCCTCGATCGTGGTCAGCGAAGGTCATCACACCATGTAAGACGCCCGACGCTGACTAGACCGCTATATGTTAGCAATTTTCGGTCAAAATTGATCAAAATGATTAAATCGTTAAAATATTCAAGACTAAATTGGTAAATCGTCAAATGTATTAGGACAAATTGGCACAATTAAAAATTTTATGACTGAATTGACCATTATACAATATGTTTAGAATTAAGTTGGCAAAATAAAAATGTTTTATAACTAAATTGGTCACCATACAATATATTTAAGACTTTTTTGACAATTATCCTCTCCTAAGATTACTCATTGTCGAAGTCATTCTTAATTTTCTATTCACTGTAGGAGTGCATTTGATTGCTCTAAAAATATAAGCTGTTAGATGAATGCACAAAAAAATTTAAAAGTAGAATTTACGCCATTGGATCAATGCTAAAAAAAAAAAAAGAAAACAAAGCAAGATGGAGCACCGTAGCATCGCCATCTACGTCCTTGACTACTCAGTGGTCACCATAGTTGCTGGCCTAGTTTCCACCGGTGGCCAATCTTGATCGCGACGAGCAACGTCTCTCTCTCTCTCTCTCATTGTTGTCGATTACCTCCACCTCTGATCCACACACCAGTCGAGTGCGACACGATAAGGCGTACGTAGTGCATCGGCAGTCCATGACCGCCCAACTCCACGCCAGGTATTCCTAGACTAGGACAGGATTCAAGGTACCACCACAGTACTCGCATTGCTAGATGAAGATGTGATCGAGGAAGATCATAGGAGAGAGCTCAATCGCTTCTTTTTCTCTTGTCGTGCTACTGGTCCACGGGACCACATAGTAAAGCAATAATAAATGAAGATTTATGCAGCAAAATATCGATATTTCTGTCACGAAGATTAGGAGATATCTAATGTAAATTTTTTTTGTATTGGCATGGTGGTGGTACGTCAATGGCCATGAAACATTTCGATGGACCAAAGGTTGAGATTCCTTGGCAATAGAATCTCTCTATCCATGATCATTCCTTCCTTGTGTTGATAAATTTCATGCTGATTTGACGATCTATCATCTTGTTTCTTAAAAGCTTATCCATTCATCGTTTCATTTTATTTTTTCATTTTTTGGCTTCGGAGACATCATTTCAGGGTTCGGAGGAAATCGCTTCTTCTTTTTTTCGCAAAGTGATTTTGGAAGATTAGTAAATGGTGTGGTAATTAAAATTTATTTCTGGAACTAGAAGCATGCACCGGTGGGTCCGCAAAGTCGGATGTGGTGAGTCAGCTTCCGAGTTCAGTGGGTCCCACCATACCGTCTGCCTCTCTATCTCCCTCTTCCCTCTCTTTGCATATCTCTATCTTTCTTTTCTCTCTTGATCTGTTCTGGGAGTTTGTACGTATGAATAAATTTTTACAGCTGATCTTAGGTAAATGTGGAGATCAGTTTGGTCATTCGTCTAGTTGATAGTCACCGAGGAGGATGTTCATAACGTGGCTCCAAAACCTTTGTGAGATTGGGCCGCTCTCCTCTCCCGATTTAGCTTTAGGTCAATTTTGGGAATTTTACTCTCTCGAACTAAATCTCTATATAAATATATCTGGGAGCTCCTTACAGGTATTTCATCTATATTCTTTTAACATTTTGATATTGGTGTCTCTACATGGCGACATTGATGAGGATGTTGAATCGAGACGAGCACCGCAATTCGTTGCAAATGAAGTAGGAGATCTCAGCATATGCTCATAACTGAATCTAGTGATTGGCCGCTGATCATTAAAGGTGGTAGATATGTTTTTAAGGAATTAGAGTGTGTTTCTATATGCAAACTATGCCTTGTCATTTGCTTTCTGGCTTTTGCTTTGTTTTGTATTAATTTGGGATTTGCTAGGCTTGAAAGTTTTTTACGTACCTTTCGAGTATTATTCTAATAGATGAAAGACATCTTTCTTTTGACTTAAAAAATAATACAACCTAGGGCGTGTAATAACTGCTCCTAGAAATAAGGCCACAATTTTTCTTCGTTTTCAACAAAAGATCCGTCCGTTTTAAGGAAAATTATTTTCCGACTTTCCGGTGTTTAGATCACAGAAAAACTAGCTTATTTCACTGAAAAATTCATGGTAAAGGAAAATATTTTCAATAGAAATCATTCTTAAGAAAAATGGTTAGTTTTTATTTTTTTTTGTTGGTTTAGGGAAAGTGATTTTCTTATTGTGAGAAGGAGAAATCGTTTCCCCTCAATCTAAACTTATTATTTTTGGTTCATGGAAAACATTTTTCGTAGCTCAATTAGTCTTCAGTCATCCAAATACCGAAAATTCGGAAAATAACTTTTCGAAAATAGTTTTTCTTTAAATGAACGGATCCTAATTTTTCATTAATTTTTCCCCTTGAGCTTCCCGAATGCCTGTCTCCAGTCATACTGTTTCATACCCAAGTTCACATACTTGGCAAGCCCACTACATGGCATTGGGCCTCAATTGACTATCTTTACGCAGACTAGTCCGAGTCATTTGGGCAAAACTGGTGAAGGGTGATGCATTGCATTCTCGGGACAATGGGCTTCGTGTAGGTAGGGCAGGAGCTAGTGCACCTCCTCCTTGATCTCTTTAAATTTACCCACCAACCTTTTAATCGCGCCATTCGAATAATCCAGCGGTACGAGCGTAGGAATCGTATCACTCGGAGGGTCCAACTACCCGAAGGCCCATAAAATATCCCGCGAAGCCTCGTGACACCTGCCTTTTTTTTTTTTCTCGTCTCCAAATGAAAATAGCGGCGAGAAAATGAAAAATTTTCGCGAAGCAAACGGATACCTAAAGTTTTTCTCTGAAAAAAGGGTCCTCCCATGCTGATACAGTTTCATTGCAAGGGATGAGATTTGAGTGCCGACAGACTCGTGTACATTCCACCATCATGAACCCCCAACCAAAATCTAACGGCGAAAGATAAGTTTTAGCTTCCAGGTGGTTGACCAGGAAAAGTGGGCCCATTTGCCCGACCGTCGGAATGGGCCCCACGGTGTGGTCGGTCCACGTTTGACCAAGGTGCGCAATTAGCAACATAATCGGATACATAAACATATGACACTCTATGTGGAAGTGAATCTCTTATGCAAATGCCATCACCAAGAACACTCCCCTCTCCTCACACAAAGTCGGGCTCTCTCTACCTCGGCTTCGAAAACTCTTCTTTTTCCCCCACTTTCACTCTATTGATTCGATCGAGAAGTTCAGGAAAATCGTCCGAAAAGCCCTAAATTTATTGCACGGCGGCCAATTCAGTCCTGAACACTTCAATTATGCCAATTTAGTTCTAAACCATTTTGAAGATTTATCAATTTAGTACTAAGTCTTACAATCGTGTCAATTTAGTCATAAATTTGATAATTTAACTATTTAGTCCTATGCCTTTTGATGATTTGCCAAGTTAGTCATTTTGGCCAATTTTCTTTAACGTGGTGGTCTAGTCAGTGTCGGCTCCTATGTGGCACGGTCGGCGTTGACGTTGGCAATTTTTAAGCTTTTCAATAAATAGTTTTCTTGCCAATTTAGTCAAGCTCAACTCTGGCTTGGCTCTACAGGCTCCGTTCTCCCTCAGGCTCACCACAATGGAGTCCCGTCCGGCTGCGGTAGCCAAGAACGTCGTCCCGACAGGATGGAAGCCGGGTGAGACTTATCGATCGGTCGTGAACTTTCAGCCTAATATATTGTTTTGCTTTTTTGGCAAATTTAAGCGGCGAATCAGAGTACATTGCAACTCTCTCCTCATTGAAAATAAGATCCAAATTAATGCTAACATATAATCCATCTCTCTCTCTCTATATATATAATTTGAGGCAACTTCTTTAATACTAGGTAAATCAGATATTTTATTTTGGGGCTATGAGGTGACTGGAATTCAATGTTTCTTCTTCGTATACTAGGGCTTCCTTTTCTTTGCAAAAAATAAAATAAATGATGAATTTTTTTTGAAAACGATTGTTTGTATCGTTTATAATAATTATTAAATGAAAACTATTTTCATTATCGACAACACTTTATATCCAAATATTTTGTAAACGACGAAAATATTTTTCGTTTATTTATTTTTGTAAGCGATAGAAGCGATCACTTTTTAAAAAATATTTTCTAAATTATTTATTTTCAACGAAACAAATAAATCATATGTTTCCCTATATTTCTTTGAATTTTGAGCAAACTATTAATTTTTTTTTTCTTTTAACCATTGCTAGATTGACAGGACTCCGGCAAGGTGTCCATCGGGAAGACTCTTTCCACACTTTTTTTTTTTTGGCTAAACAGATTCTTTTTTAAGTTAACTGACCAAATTTCCTTGGAATAGCTAGATTGGTTCAATATATATATATATATATATATATATGCGAATGCAAATGATACGTGACACATGTTTTCTACTTTGGGACTCCTAAGAAATGAATTGGTTTATTATTTTTCTCTAATTAAAGTGATGTTATCACCATTACATTTTTGCAGTGGCTTAAAAATAAAAACGACTGGAATATGCTAATAAAAAAATGATTGTAAACAGCGAAGCACGGGTATGTTGCCACTCAGTTTTTATCTCTTTGTTAATTCTTCTTCCTTGTTTTTTGCCTTTTAGATTACTCATGCATCTTTTGGAAAAAAAACTTATATATCTATTTATCTAATCCCTACAACAAAAAAGAGATTTTAAGAAGGACAAATCACACATTTCATTTTCTCCCTCCTTTCTTCTTTTTTGCCCCTTTTAAATTTCATTTCACTAATTTATATCAACTTTCACTTTTATACTATGCTTTCCTCCTCCTTTCGATCACTTGTTTTTTTTTATATTAAATTTGTTTTACTTTATTTTTCAAGTCATATTCTGTCATTCTTCTTCCTATAAAATATTTGCATGACCACATCGTGACATAACTTGAAGTGCAGTTACGAACTTTGATGTTAATAATTTAGAAGTTCAAAATTTCTGTTTAACTTCCTAAATAAAATAAGTTCACATTATCGACATATAACTTCGAAATTCTAATGATAATGATTACATGTGAACACTGCTTATACATGATCGTGAATTCACTATTTACAAGCGAGACGATAGTTTTGTTAATTATCATTTTTTAACTATTTGACTCATCGAAACCTTTTAAAGTTAAGGATAATACCATGAAAAAATCCTAATTGGTACGCTTGTGATAAATTTACCCCGAACTAATTTTTTGACAACCAAAAATCTAAAACCGGTACACTTGTGACAAATTTACCCTCAATTAAATTGGATTAATACAAAAAAAAATCACAAATTGATAAACCTGTGAATAACAGAGGGATAAAACCCAAAACTAGTATATCTGTCAACTGTCATGTGTTATTGAACTCATAAATTTGACGGTAAAATGTAATGGAAATTAATAGAGGGTAAAATTGTCACATGTATACCAGTTTGGGATTTTTTATGGTAAAAAATTAGTTTGAGGTAAATTTGTTACATGTATACCAGTTTGAGGTTTTTCGTGGTATTAACCCTGAAAGTTAACATGAGATAACATTTATTACCCCTTGGATTATTGTGACACAACATGGATGTATACTGAATTAATCATTTTAATAAGTCTTCCACCTCTAAATTTGTCACGTATTCTTACATGTAAAGGTAATTTATCATTGGCTGATAATAGGGTCCTAAAATATATTGATGTACGTATATAAAACAGTCTAAACTTGTATTTTAAAAATGTATTTAGATACATTGAGATCTATAGGGAGTGCTACAAATGTTGAAGAATTATAAAAAAGATTAAGTAAGCTACAATATCACCTTTTCAATGTAATAAATAAATTGATAATGTTGTGATTGTTAATTTTTTTTCCCGTGATAATAAGTGGGTTAATATTCCAGTGTAAATTAATCGAAGACAGTCAAATTTTTCTTGGTCGAAAAAGAAAGTCAAATTTCAGTGGGGGCAACTTTTATGTACATGAAACCTTGGTCTCAAATGGTCTCATTCTCTGGAATGACGTGCGGTTAGGTCACTTACAAATCAGGCCAAAATTACGGAAAATCCTTATATATACCAAGATCCACTAATTAACGACTGGGATAGATCCAAATTAGTAAACTCCTGACTGGGCAAGTTTTTCTCCAAAATGGGGGAAAAAAATATTTTAGATGTATCGAATACGTGCAAACCCCATGCACTTAAAAGCCATTGATTTTGATGGACCTGACACGTACTTGTAGGGTGAATTCCCTAAAAAATCCCCAATTTTAGGTCAAGCTCTAAATCTAGCCCGAACTTTTTTTTTTGTCTTAGAAAATACTCCAAACATTAGGTCCAATCTCAAATCTGCCCAAACTTATTTTTTTGTCTCAGAAAAACCCCAAACTTTAAGTTTAGTCTTGAATCTATCCCGAATTTTGTTTTGTGTAAAAAAAATCAGTAAATTTCAATTTATTTTAAAAAATATACCCTTGTGATCTAGTCCCAAATTGACGTGGCACCTCCACTTCGATAACAAATCCACATCAACAAAGTAATAGGCGATAGGTACATACCAACATCGCATTTCTACTTCGATAACAAATTAAACCCAATAAAAATTATTGAAAATTCTCCAAAATAAAACTGTTCTAGGATATGAAAGTTAGGGACGATAATAAATCTACCCCAAAAAAGGTTTTTTAATTTTAAAAAAAATCACAATTTTCAGGTTCAGTTCAAATTTGTCTTGAACTTTTCTTTGTTTAAAAAAAACCCCATTACTATGTTAATATGGATTTGTTATTAATGTGGAAGTGTCACGTCAAGTTGGGACTGGATTACGAGGGTATATTTTTGAAAATAAATTGAATTTTGGTGATGTTTTTTTTACATAAAATAAAATTTGGGGCATATTTGGGACTAGACTTAAAGTTTGAGATTTCTTTTGAGATAAAAAAAAAAGTTCGGGGAAGATTTGAGACTGGACCTAAAGTTTGGAATTTTTTTTAGATAAAAAGAAGTTCGGAGTAGATTTGAGACTTGACATAAAGTTGAGATTTTTTTA
The DNA here is from genome assembly GCA_031216185.1 of Syzygium aqueum. NCBI lineage: Eukaryota > Viridiplantae > Streptophyta > Magnoliopsida > Myrtales > Myrtaceae > Syzygium > Syzygium aqueum. Next base: position 22,133,090 of record CM062234.1, read on the forward strand.
GGAAATTAGGCTCATACTTGTATGATCTAAGGTTGTGGCGCAGTCGATTCACACGTAACTCGAGACCTTTAGGAGAAAAAAATCACGAATGCGACACGTGGCGAAGCAAAAGGGCTTCTTGCTTTTAGCAGTCGTTTACTACTCAATTAATCACTGTCGCTCCTTAATTAAGCGAGTTGGGGTAGGTTTACACGAATGCTTTGATCCAAAGCAAACGAATGATGAGCGACTGATTAGAGATTAAACCCACTGCACTGACGGAAGCAGCGACTTTGCTTAATCAAGAGATTACTGACAAATCACAACGCTTAAGACCAACTTGAAGAACTCGGGTCCCACCGTCGCGAAATCTCAACTCTTTGACGATCATTTGAGAATTCTGCGACGAAAAGTCTTGATGAGCACGTCTCCTTCAGTCATAGATTTTCGCGTCTTGAACTTTTGCTGAATCTTACAAAGATTGCTGGTTCTTTTGAAGTAATACAAGTTATATGTGCGAAGAAACCCATCTCTTCTTACACTTGGGCAAATATATTTCATTCTTGATTTTTCGTGATATTCTTTCTTTAGTCAGTTAATGATGTATGTTTTCAGTTATTAGTGATATGCCAAAGGATATTATATAATTATATAATTACAAAGATAAGTTTATTATAATTTTTTTTCTAGACAAAATTGTTATGAAATATAATTACATTGACGCAATATTTTAATAAAATATTTTAATTTAAATGGTCCTACTATAATATGCAAGTTTTATTAATTATAATACAATAGATGTAAACACAGGGTGACATCATTCTAGACTTTATCAATAATATCACGGATTTTTCTCATATTTTTAGGCTTTGTTTGGGAACTCAAATCAATTATTTTTTGAAAAATATTTTCTAAATTATTTATTTTTTGCGAAATAAATGGACCCTTTTGCAAAAAAAAATATTTGGAAATTTTTTTCCAAAATATGATTGGTTATATACCTTTAAAAATTAGTTAATGAAAAATATTTTCACCATCAACAATAATATATGCCTAAATAGTTGCATGGTTGATAACAATATGTATCGTTCATTCAATTTTATAAGCGCTATAAGTGATTTTTTTTTTAGAAAATATTTTTCAAGTCATTAATTTTTCATGAAACAAACGATCCTTAATTTCAAAATATATGGAAAAATATATTTCAAGATACTTTATATTTATTGATTTGCCCATTCCAACTTAAAATCAACAAGATAAGTTCAATGAGATAAATGTTTGTGAATGATAATAAGAACTTATTTCAAGATACTTTTATCTTTAACTATTTTATCGGTCAGATGCATTTAAACATACATTAAATACTTATTTAATAAGCTATTGAAGTTTGAGGACAACAAATCATTGAACTAGTGCTAATTGGTTGAATATGGGGTGTGTCGCATAATTGTGTCTGTTGGCTCGCCAAGTAGCAATCATAGATGTAAAATTAAGTGCCACGCGTTGAGCACAGGAGTAAACGTTCTTTTAGTTCTGACTTTAACTATATTTAATAGGTACAAAATAATACTAATTCCAAATGTAATTAGATAAGAAAATTTTGGGAAAAATGCCTGAAAAATTCTAAATCTATTGCATTGATGTTAATTTAGTCATAAACTTTTTGACCTAGTGTCAATACAGTCCTTTCAGCTAATTTTGGCCTGATATTACCGACGTGAATGTCAACCGGCCTACATGCCATTGTTGATGTTGACATGGACGTGATAATTTTAACTAATATTTAATAATTATTATTTTTTAATTTTTTCTTTCTTCTTCCTTCTATTGGTGACTTGCCATCAGTCACAAGTGATGGCCGAGCGAGCTAGCCTTGCTTGGGTGAGGGTCGCTGTCACTCAACCAAGCGAGGGCGAGCCATGGCAATGCCGCTGTGGCCTAGGCAAGGGCTGACCTTGCCAAATTTGGCCTGGGGAGCCCTCATTGGGGCTTGCCTTCAACCTGGCCAAATCTGGTGAGGCCGGCCCTCGCTAGGGCTCGCCCTCTCCTAGCTAGGCAATGGCAACCCTTACCTAGGTGAGGCTAGCCTACTTGGCCCTCGCCATCACTATCGCCATTGCCTATGGTTGGTGGCTTGTCACCGGCAAAAGGAAGAAGAAAGAAAAGAATAAAACAAAGGAAAAATTAGAAAAAAAATTTAAAAATAGAAAAAGCATTCAAATATTATTAAAAATTATCTACGTTAGCACCGGCGGTGTCATATTGGCCGCTCAACATCTATGTCTGCAATATCCAGCTAAAATTAGTCAGAAAGATTGAATTGACACCATATCAAAAGGTATATGACTAAATTGATATTAGGGGCGAGCAAGATAGACTGCCCAAACTAGGACTGGGCTAACCGGTTTGGTTTGGTTCTCAGTAATATTGATCCGATTCTCAGTTCTTAAAAGTGAAATCGATTTCCGGGCAGTCTGATTCCCAATTCTAGGGTGGGAACCAGACTGGACCGGATTGGACCGATAAATATATATATTTCTAATTTATTTCATATATATAATATTTAATATATATATGTATGAAAAATATTTAATATGGAACCCATATTAAATATTTTTCATATATATATTTTTCCAATTTTTTCCATGGCCTTATATAATCAAATTAGAACTACAAATGAAAGAATTGAACAATCGATTCCCGGTTCACAAATAATAATTAATATTGGTTCCATTGGAATCGAACTGAATTGGATCGGACCGTCGGTCAGGTCCAGTCCACGGTCCCAAGAATAGCCGGTCCGGTCCCCTATTCTAGAAACTGAGAACCGGTCCTCCCGGTTTGGTTCCCGGTTCTTAGGTTGGACCGGATCGGGCCGGGAACCGCTTACCCCTAATTAATACTAAGAAAAGGTTTATGATAAATTGGTATAAATGTAATAGGTTTAAGACTTTTCTAACACTTTTCCCAACAAGGGAAAAGTAACTTTAACCTTGAAAAGCTTATAAGTAAATCATACACTAGTAAAGCATAATATGGACCCACTTCTTGGTAATCTCCATGTTGAAATCGATGAGCATTGTTTAATCAATAAATTATAAGCAATCATACACTAGTAATCCAAGCGTTTTTCCATACTGGAAAAACTAATGCAAGGGCAGAGAACTCGGAAATCAGGCGGCTCCCTTTACTGACACTCTGACAAATACCAAAGGTGTCATTACATCATTGCGTCTTTATGACATATAGCTAAGTCAGCTACCTAAATTACCTCCTAAGTGATTTTGACCGATTCCTATGCTTTTATTCTATCATTGGTAAAAAGAACTGAAATTCTAAATGAGCACTTAAAAGTCTTATTTTCTCGAGCCAATGTGGACCACAGACAATTTAGTAAGAGAGACCAGAGGAATAGTAACCAAGGGAAGCCAAAATCAGGCCGCCAAATTATCCTTAAACTTGCAATTAAGAGAAATTAGAGGAAAATAAAAAATTATTATTAATATTATTATTACTATGATTGATTTTTGTTTTTGTAGAAAAGCAGCTTGAACCAACCGACAGACAAGGAGGAGCATGAGTTCAAATTTCTCTGAGTTTTACTTGGCTTGGAATGGAAGGGACATGAATAGGTGTGGCAGTTGGAACCAACTCACTCGCTCACTCCCTCACACTCACCAATGAACTATCCCATTTTAGCTTCTTTGACTGGGGACGCACGGTCCGCCGCAAAACACGCCTCCCCGCCAGCAAGCTTATCCCCTTCGCCTCCGCTTGCGGCGGCGCCACCACCCTTTCACGGTCGTGGAAAAAGTCTCCACCACCCCCTTCCCTCGCCCTCCACTTGTCACCACCACCACTCCCCTTCTTGCACAACCTTGTTTTCTCTCCATCGTTCTTGTTTCCTCTCTCTCTCGCTCTCCGTCCACACAACCACAACTAAAAACTAGGACTGGCGTTGCTTCACCGTACAACCTCACAACCACTTTCACTATACAAAGAACAAACTCCAACCCATCTTCTCCTTTGCCTCTCAATCTTAACCACAAAAAAAGCCCTCCCTTTCCATCTCTTTCCAACGCACACCTCCATCTTCATCCTCGTCATCTTCACCATCACCATTCTACTCCTGGGCTTCCCCCCTTTTCTTTTTCTGACTTCAATCTTTATTTAGGATTGATCGAGTTTTCCTGATGGCGTTGATCGTCGACCAACAATTGAATTTCAAGCACTTTTGCAAGATTTGCAAGAAGGGTTTCATGTGCGGGAGAGCCCTCGGAGGGCACATGAGGGCCCACGGGATAGGCGACGAGGGTGGGCACACGGACGACGAGGACCCTGGGAGCAACTGGGAGGATAAGAACATCGGGGACAACGTGCCGCCCGGCAGCAAGCGCATGTACGGGCTGCGGGCCAACCCCAATCGGCTCAAGAGCTGCCGGGCTTGTGAGAACTGCGGCAAGGAGTTCTCCTCGTGGAAGTCATTTCTTGAGCACGGCAAGTGCGGTGTGGGCTCGGAGGATGTCGGCGACTCGTACTCGTCATCCCCAGAGTCTGAGGACGACGAGGACGGCGCCTCAAGGAGGCGGGGGTGCAAATGGTCTAAAAGAAAAAGGTCCTTGAGAGTGAAGGTTGATAATATTAATTCCAATTGCCCATCAAGTGAAGAGGAAGACCTGGCAAATTGCCTAATGATGTTGTCTAATGGCATGGTGGACCCGTCTTCTGCGGAGCCGGAGGAGTCATGCGCATCGGCGAGCAAGGATGAGGAGCGCCGGAGGCCGATAAGTTTCATAGCTCCTCTTGCCTACAGATCACCACCCACCACGGACAAGGCCAAAGGGGTGATCGCCAATAAAGGCCAGGGCCTTTTTGAGTGCAAAGCGTGCAAGAAAGTGTTTAATTCCCACCAAGCATTGGGAGGCCATAGGGCAAGCCACAAGAAGGTCAAGGGGTGCTTTGCCGCGAGGCTTGACCACGCGTACGACTGGGTACCCGATGAGGATGCCGTCACGCAAGACGAGTTCTTCTACACGAAGTCCATGGCATCAAATTCGCCGTTCGACCACGGCCTCAGCTCCTCAATGCCGTCCACCTCAAAGCGGAAGTCGAAGGTGCACGAGTGCTCAATATGCCACCGGGTCTTCTCTTCAGGCCAGGCACTGGGCGGGCACAAGAGATGCCACTGGATAACGTCAAACCCGGCAGATGCGCCCTCGCTCGCAAAGTTGCAACACTTGCATGAACAGATGGAGCAAATCCAGCAAATGCCAGGCAAGTTCATCGACCCTGACGACCCGCTCACCCTGAAGCTCGACCTGAACCTCCCGGCGCCATCCGATGACCTCCGGCGGGACCCGATGAACAACCCTGCTGCCAGGCTCGCTCGAGTGTCCGCAGAGATGTACTTGCAGTCATGGCTGGGGCTGCATCCTAAAGAGAGGGAACATAATAATCAGCACTTGGAAGAGAATGACTTCAACAGCAACAAGAATGATAATGACAAGAATAATAATATTAATATGGACAATAATAATGATGATAGTAACATCGCAACAACTCATAGTGCAGTCGACGATGAAGCAGAGAGTAAGGTGAAGCTAGCAAAGTTGAGTGAACTCAAGGATGTGAGCATGAGTGGAGGGTCTTCTTCATGGTTGCAGGTGGGAATTGGTTCAACAACTGCTGAAGAAGCAACAAAGTGAGGATGTTTTTTTTTTTTCAGCCCTCCAATTATTTATGATCTCGATTTCTTTCCCTTCATTTTTTATGTAAGTAAGAAAAGTTCAATTCACAGGCACACAAGTTGACCATTTGATAAGTTAATCGTTTAATTCTTCCCCAATGTAAATTAACGGGAACATAATTGTGTTCATAATAGAAAGAGAAGTTGGTCATTCCTTGTTGCAGTATTACATGTTCTTTGCATATTTTTGCTCATTATGTGCTTAGTTGCTGCATTCCAAGATGAATCGTTGTGTTGTGTTCTTCCTTGTCTTTGATGTGCTTATTTAGTGTTTGTCATTACTCGCTGGGTTAAAATTTTTTGTTCTAGAATCTTACAGACATTTTATGATACTTTTTTAGTTGCTGCGGACAATGCTAGCATGCATACTGCCATGTATGCATCTCTATATATGTCCAAATTTGAATTAAACGCTCAATGTAAATGTATACGAGGCTAATGTACATATTTGTAATGTCTAAGACTATAAAAATGTTTGCACTCGAGAAGGATAAAACGAAAGGGTGCTCATAAGCGGTTGGATTTGATTTTCACCTGAACCTTTGCAATGTTTGTGCTTGTAGCATTGGTTGTGAGTTGTGTAGGACACAAATTTAAGCTCAAAATCCAACATCAGGGTCGCCAGGGCAGACCCATTTTTCATTTCAAAAAATGGATCTACCAATGAATCATGTATATTTATTTACTAAACTCCTGGACAAAATAAATGCACAACAATCTTGTTAATAAAATGAATACCCTAGTTAATAATGACGAAAACATTTCCTATGTTGCGGCACCAAATAAAAACCTGCTCAATAGCTCGATAGGTGAGATTCAAGAAAGACCGTAAGCCAATATATCTAGTTGGACACAATTTCATTGGGAAAGTTGCAAATTTAGTCCAACTTCTATTGTACAGATTTGAATTCAATTCTAGACTTTTTAATCGAACGAATGTGACCAAAATCTTTTAATGAAAATACAATCAAGTCATCTAAGCTAAATCCTGCTTGAAGTTTCTAACGTGGCAATCTAGTCATTATTGGCCGTTGTACGTGTCACAACGGCTGATCTAACGTGGAGTTACGAGCCACATATGAGAGAGGCGTACATGGCAGTGGATCGGAAGGTGATACAGCAGCATCAGGAGGAGCGAAGGTCGTTGCAGCCGAAGCCCTCGTTGAAGTTGTTTTCTTTTCTGGGTTTTCAATCTTAATCCCACCCAACAAATTTTAGCTGTTTAATCTCTCGATTTGAACTGAATCGTAGGAACTACACCGCAGTCCAAGAACCAAGGCAAGTTGGTGGTCCCACGGGAAGAAGATGATGAACAGAGAAAGTTGGTGCCTTAACTCCACATCAGCACTGACCCAGAGGTAATGTACTCGTGAAATTACCGCATCGAATAATTAGTGACCGGTTCAAATCGGCAAGTCAAAATGATCAAATTTGAGATTTAAATGAAAGTTAGTGATTTTTTATTAAGACAAAAATGAGCTCGATTGAGAATTGATACCGGGCCTAAAATTAGGAATTTATGGGGGAATTGGGCCTATTTTGTTGTAATGGAGTAAAGTTTAGGCATGTTTATTGTATTTACCCAATCTTTTAAGCACGACAAAAACTGAGTTTTTCCCTTACAGCACCGGCTCTCGACTTTTTAGGACCACATTATACATTACCCAATCTTTTAAGGACCTCTCATACAAAGTTAATAGTGTGCAAGTTTTCATTGGATCAATGTCACTAAAATAGAACTCGACGTAGTGGTAAAAGTCCAGTAATGCTATTCGTATCGAAGCAAACTATTTCTCAAGTTGGAAATAATTAATTTATCATTCCCACAAATTTAACAATCAGAAGCACCATTATTGTAGATATAGCTCTTAAGTAGGAGGTTATTTTTTTTTGTTAAGAGTTTCCAAAATACTTCCTTAATTTTCGAAAAATTGGGAAATTTTGGTGGGCACAAACTTTATGGATGAAAATGGGTATATATATATATATATATATATATATATATATATATATATATAGAAAACTGGGGCCAAAGCATGATTTTCAAAAGTTGGGAATTGAGGCCTCCCCCAGGCCCTTCTAAATCCAGCCACGAAAGCGTTGAACTCAAATTTTTTGTTTCTAATTGTTCAATTCGTGTTCACTTGGTCAAATTTGATATATCATCACGTACACTTAAAAAAAACAGGGGAAAAAGAAGGGAAAAAGCTATTGTCGAAATAGGTTTTTGTTTTTAGTTTATTCTATCGCATGATCGCCCGTTGACGTGAGAAACATGCATGCCATCATGAAGATGCTGAAACTCCAAATTTCTCTTTGATGGCAGTTAAGGCGGCCCGTCATGTTATAAGGATGGTAAGTTGTAGGTAACTTAGGTCAAGCCATGAACCATTTTATAAGATGGGATATCAAACCGATGATTGTACTGATCTTGACGAACACATGTGAATCGTGCCCATCTACGGGCATCGAGTATCCCTCTGCTCAATTTCAGGTATGGCCGTGATCCAATATGTTATTTTGAATTGGAAAATTTGCGAGTTAAGGTTTGCGAAAATAAACGGGGCAGAAAAAATTGAGATCTCCTTTCTTTGGCTTTCCTTTTGGTCTCTCTCAGTTTGATTTTTGGGTTAGCATAGAGATTTTGCCCTCTTTCCACAGCCCAAATGATGGAACAAAGAACTAGGGTCGGTTCAGAAATATTTTTGCTCTTGGGCTTTAAGTATTTGCTATAGCATTCCAAAAGCGATTAAAGTGAATTGTATCCTCTTCCATTACCTGATCCCAAAAGTGAAACCCTAATCCAAGAGAACTAGTCTGAGATATCACTCGACCGCCGCATCAAAATGTAGCTTTATAATTAAACCCATCAGAGCTATCAGGAGATTTTTCATATCCTCTTTGATTCTTCATTATCTCTCGGGCTTGTGTATTGATTGTGCATATCCTTTATGGATGTTGCATGTCTTTGATTGATCATGATTTATTGTAATTGATATTGTAATAACTTGTTACCTTAGTAGTCATCCCGTAAATCTTATAAATTGTTTGATGCACTCTTTGTCAAAACCCGCAAAGATATACAGAAATTACACAATTGTCTCTCCTGCATGTTTCTTAGTTGAAGCTTATACGCGCAAAAAAAACATTCCGGGTCTTCCCAAGGATACTAAAGTCCAAGTGATTTTTTCAAGGTCGAGACTCACTTCCACACGTTTTCGACCGAAGTCCACGAACGTGATGAATTGGACATTGACTTAGGCCGAAAGACTTTACAAGTGCCGCCAACTGGAAATAGGCAAAGTTTCAACTCAACCACACTATATAGCCAGCATCATTAATTTCTGTAATCGTTTCCAATTAACAGAGATAGATAGAGAGGAAAAGATGACGATTTCACCGTAGTCAACCCACCCAAAGTTTGACTTTTGCAGCGCCACCATAAAGGGCATCGCCCTAACTCTAGAACTAAGTTGCTCCACTGTCCATATTTTTTGCTTGGCTCAATGTCAATGTGGGGTTCAATACTGTGCTTTCTTCAAGAGCATAGCTTATAGTGGTTCGAAATAGGGGTTTGAACCGAACCAGAAGACCGAAATTTCGTGCATTTTCTACAGGGCCTATATGGATCTCCTACACATTCGGTCTTCCTTCAACGAATGACATAAGTTTCAGTTTGGATATGCTAACGTGGTATTAAAGCTAGGTTTTGCCCCTATGTATTCTGCATGTGTGGCTCCTCACTTAAGTGATTTCGACTGTATGAGTACCTCTTTGAAGAAACTAAAACCTAAATCATAGCGAGGTTAGCAAGGGGAACTGTGGATTTTCCCAAGGACCACATTCATGAACAGACTTCGTTTCATTCTGATGAAGCTCATATCTCTCAACTTTCGGATACAAGTAGAAGAATTGATATAAGTGACATTTGCATAGGCATTCCATAGGAACTTCGACGCAGAAGCCTCTGTTCGTGATTCAGAGTAGATGGTCAAGCTCGATGGCTTGAGGATCAATGCTCGGGTTTGCGCCTGGTGGCTTGGTGCCGAGCTTTGGACGACGGGGGAGCAGTGATGAGGTGGGCGAGCTGGGGTAGTGTTGGCCCGGGGTTGCGGAGCCAATCGATTTTGTCCCTTCCCCTAGTCCGCCCTGTAATTTTCCTAGTAGGAAGTTGATTTAGTCAGAAGTGCTATGTGGTCTTGTCCTCGTCCACGGTGAACTTCAATGACTTAGAAATTCATTATAAAAGCCACGTACGACTCTTTGTCGGAATTTGTCACTAGAGGCACCAACATGATTGTTGGTTCTTCGATATAGCATTTAAGAAATCGATCGAAAAGTTTGACATTAAATCGAACGTTATACGAAAGTTGCAACACTTATAATATTCTTTCCTTTATTTTATATCTTAAACTTTGTGTTGGACATTTTATGGATTCATGTCGTTAGTTACTAAGAATGCTATATGTAAAACACTATTTTCTAATACTTAGAGATATGAACTTAATTGTAATAATTTTCAATTCATCAGGGCCATAGTAAAATTCTCGTAAGTTTGGGTTGAGGGGATGCATATTTTTAATATCTGATAAATAAAACGTAATTATTGCGCAAATTGACATTGATGTTGGATGTCGTGTTGACTGTTGAGTGGGTCATTTGACCCAATCCTACGGCCAAAGATTACCCAATTTATCTTTTTTTGTCATTTAATATTATATACTCTTTTTTTTCCCAATTAGTTATGAATTGTAGAAAGTTCTTTAACTTCGTTCTCATGTTTATGTTCTTGTTCTAGTATAGATGAGTTCTCAAATCCATTAAGTTACAGAAATTGCTGATGTGACGATACGTCACATGGGTCGTATGACTATAATTAGATTGCCACGTTAGTAGTTCTTGGCAAAAATTAATTGAAATGATTACATTGGAAGTTTGCGCAAATATTTAGCGCTAAATTGACGAAATGAAAAATTCATAACTGAATTGATATCCATATGATAAATTTAGGACCGATAGTGTAATTTTCCCTTGTCGCTTCCCCGTAAAGCGGATAGATGCTAACTTACAATTGGGGGTGGAAGATGAACTTCAAAGACTCCTTTGTCAGCAAGGCAGCCGGTCCAGTGATTGACGGGATGATGAACAACCCTAGAAACTAGATAGATTGATAACTGAGAAAGCAAATACGCAACACCTTTTGGCAATGCTTCCAACTACGTTTCCTTAGAAATGCATTGGGATCGGATTACAGTTAACTAGCTAGCATTAGGACCAACGGTGTCGGACATGATCAGTTTGCATGACAGGAACATGACACGCTTAATTTTTATGTTGACACGAATTAACCCGTTTTCATCTTAACTCATTTGTTTGGCGTGCAGAATCAAGATCAAGATTATTTTAGGCCGATATGAGCTGAGACAAATTAAAAATCTGATCATGATATAACAATCCAAAGTTGAGCTAGAATGTCGGCAAAGAAGTACGACAAGAAGGCGCATGCAGTGGTCTCCTTTGTCTTGTTTTCCTCCGTCAATCACGGGGACATAGGAAAGCATAAGAGATCAATGACGCTTCGTTCCAATTTTCGAAGAAACAGTCCCTTTTGGATCTACAATGGACGAAGCTTTTTAGCTTTGATTATGGAGTACATTTGCATAATTTGACATTGCTACGAACCCAACTTTTTTTTATCTCGGGGCAAGACCAACAAGTGTATTTTTGTGGCAAGTCGAAAACTAATCCCCACGGGCAAACATCGTATGAAAATGTGCTACGAAATCATTAGCGACACGTTCTCTACTAGTTTAAATTTTTTAAGACGGTTTATCTGACATGGTATAAGAACATAGGTCCAGCATTCTATTTTTGGCATTCTTCTTCTTGTTTACTCATTCCTCGGCTATCTCGGTAATTTCGTTGTGTCTTCATCTTATCTTGCACTTGTAACTTGTGAGGTATCGGCTTATACGGGAGAGTGAGTGTTAATATGTTGTAAATGCACTGCTCATGCATTTCCTGACAGGCTTTAGAGAAAAACAGTCTGTCTAACATGTTCAGCTACTTAACTATAGAAAGGGCCTAATTCTTTTTTAAAAAATCATATACTTTAGCTCGGGTGTCAATTCTAGTCCCTAACTACTTCTTTTTTTATCTCATAAGAATGCACCAACTTTGAGTTGGTACCCAAATTTGGCCTCCAGTCAAGTTTCCATCCAATGATGCCGTTAAAGATTCGACATGTCATTTTACGTGTACTTGATGACTCATGGTTGTGTTTTCATCTAACGATGAAGATGTTCGATTGCCAAAGGAGAAAATTGTTTCTATATGAAATTTTGAGGTTTTGAGATGGTATGTTTGAACGAAAACATATATGCATGGTGTTTGGACTAAAGCCCTAAATCTATTGTATTTTTGTCAATTCGATCATAAACCTTTCAATTAGGTCAATTCAATCATAAACCTTTTGCTTATGTGCCAATTGGGTCCATCGGACAATTTAAGCCGGAAATTGCTGGCATGGACATTGATCGTCCTACGTGGCACGACCGATGCTGATGTTGATATTTTAAATAATTTTTTTGAAAATTTTTATTTTTTATTAATTTTTTTTCCTTTTTGTTTGTGGCCGGTGAGGGTCATCGGACATTGGGCAAGGGCCGTGAAGCCCTCCTTGGTCGCCGGTGAGGGTTGCAGGCAAAGGCGACTAGAGAGGCTGGCCTTGCCTACTCCTGCTTGGCTCGCCCTAACCATCACCAGATGGGCGTGGGCGAGGCCAACCACGTCAAGATCTCGCCGGCTGTTGGTGAAGGCAACCTCAACCTTGCCCATGCCTACCTCGGCCTCGCCCACATTTGGGCGAGATCGAGCGACGCCAAGACCCTTACCAGTGGTCGATGAGCTATGGCGAATCTCGCCAGCCCTAAAGGAAAAAAAAGGAAAGAAGGAAAAGGAAATAAAAAAAAGGAAAAATAAAAGAAAAGTTAATAAAAAATTAGAAAACTTATTGAAAATTTTCACGTCAATGTCAGCTATGCCACGTAAAACGTTTGGCGTTCACGTTAACGATTTCCGACCTAAATTGATCGGATAGACTTAATTGCCATAAATGAAAAATGTTTAAGATTAAATTGACCAAATGAAAGATTTATGACCGAATTGACATTAATGCAATAGGTTTATGATTTCTTTTGTACGTTTTTCTAAAAACAGGTAAGATTGTGATTAATTATCTCTGAAAGCAGAAAGTCGATTGACGCGGGGATTCGTGCGCTGTTTATCTTTTCAAGAATGGGTGAGAGTCTGCTGTTTAGACAAGCATGCTTGCAATCTTGGCCGGGGTCTCCCAGGCAAAAGGTTGAAGAAAGTTTTTCTCGTACAAAACAAGATTATTCTGTAATAATATTTTAATTTTCGGCCATCGTAATTCTAGATAGTAGATGGGCGAATCTATAAATTAAAGGACCACATTAAAAAAAGTATAATTCAATGATATAATAATAATAATAATAATAATAATAATAATAATAATAATAATAAAGGATCAAATTGAATATTGAGTAAAAGTTCAAGGATAATCGTGTCATTTGGTGAATACTCTCCCTCTCCGTTGGTGAATACTCGACCAATGGGATAATTACCCAATCGGTTTTAAATTTATTAACGGATGCTATTCTAATCTTAAATTTTTTAATTTTGTCAATGTATTTCTAAATCTTTTCGTAAAATTCCAATGCAATTCTTTTGACTAATCGCCGCCGACAACTGATGGGGTGACGTCCAACCATCGCCGGCCGTCTTATGTAGCATGCTGACATGGACAACTTGTGGATCATTATGTTAGCGATTTTCTAGCAGCAATTGGCCGAAAGGACTAAATTGAAATTTCGTACAAAGGTTTAGAATTACATTAGCAAATTTGAAAAGTTTAAGACTCAATTGGCATGTAATCAACGGGTTTAGGACTGAATTGACGTTAGTAATTCATCACAAACTTTGGCTAAAAAAAATCGCCTATTTACTTTCATTTGATTTTCCTTTTTCGCTCAGAAGCTTTCATTTGTTTCAAAATCATGTCATTTTGGAAAGTACTCAACGTTTATTGTGACAGACTTTTGTTTTTTTTTGGTCGATACATGACAGACTTTATTGATTTGGCAGAAGGGCATTGGATGGCCACCACATCTTTTGAAAAAAGTTTCAAAGTCAATCTCTTTACTTTTGTAAAATTATTAAGAAAAGTCTTAAGAATAATTTGCATTTTCGCAAGCTCCATAGACGATTTTAAGGGAGCACTCCACTACGTCGGCATGATGTGTCGATGAGCAAATTCCCTTAACCATTTGAGGCGACTCGCCAGCTACCAACGCACGGCGGCGCGACCGTGACTTTGGAAAATCGGCGAGGGGTAATAATTAGGGTTAATACAAAGAAAATCTCAAATCGATGCACTTATAATTAATTTATTTCAAATTAATTTTTTAACCATTAATAATTCCAAACTAGTACACGTGTGAGAAATTTACTCTAAACTAATTTTTTGATAACAAAAAATCTCAAACTGATACATTTATGATAAATTTACCTTTCATTTAAATTGGATTAATATCATAAAAAGTCACAAGCTAGTACACTTGTGACAAACAAGGGGGTAAAACCTCAAACTGGTACACCCGTCAACTATCATGTGTCATCCAACTCAGAAATTTGATGGTAAAATTTAACGAAAACTAGCAAAGGGTAAAATTATCATATGTATACCAATATGGAGTTCTTGATGGTTAAAAATTTATTTTAGGGTAAATTTTTCATAAATATACAAGTTTGAAGTTTTTCGTGATATTAATCGCCATCAAGGTCTTGCAAGTTACAATGCTCGGTGAGCACAAAGACACAGGGGGGTGTCATTGGGTTTGGTCGTGTTTCACTTAATTAAACAGTGTGCGTTTGGTACTATGCGCAGGCATAAATTCAAAATGATCTTTCCAACTTGAAATTTTCGTTGACCAAAAAAAAAAACTTGAAATTTTCAAAGTCCTACGCTATACACTTTGAACTCTCTTGGAAAAAACAATGTAGGAAAATTAGATGACCAATGGATCCTACACAACGTGTAAATCTCTTCTTCTTTTTTGCCGAAGCGTATTAGAAATTACAGAAACATTCATGTAGGGTTCCCTAAGATTTCGTCACAAAAATATCCCGACGAACTTAAAAAAAAAGATATAAAAGTATTGCGATTGTAAATGCATCGACCGCCCGTTTTAAATATATATACGACCGATATTTTTGAGTACCGAATATGTTCACGTTAAACAAAACGGCCCCGCTTTCGAAACGATGGCCGGGTAACACATGGGTTTTGCCCCTTTTCTAGTTACCCCATTGAACTACGAATCGAGTCAATAACAGATGCTAGCTACGAGCTACTACTCAGATAAATTTGACAATGAAAGGAGAAGCTGGGAAAAAAACGAAAAAAAAGAAAAAGAAAAGAAGAAGAAGCTGTTTTTTCAGCATCTTGGGTGTGAATAAATATATATAACAAGTATATGGGGCCAATTTTTTTTTTTAAAAAGAAATTTAAAAAGTTACAAAAAGAAAAACAAGAATGAAGTGTAGCAATAGAGGACCAGGACTTGGTCTACCATGCCCTAACAAAACGGCATGTTCCTTCCCTTCCCCCCACGCAACACGCCCAATTCCTTTGGACTTGGTTTCTTTTTCTATCACACATTCCAAATTCAACCCTCCTTGGGATCCAAATTTCAAGGAGCCTTTCTCTCTCTCTCTCTAAATCTAAAAAGGGTTTTGTTTGTTTCGTTAGAAAATAAACAATTCAAAAAATATCATTATAAAATATTATTTGGGATGAAAATATTTTCATTATATTTTTGTGAACGTTGAAAATGCTTTTCATTCGTTCATTTTTATAATTGACACAGAAGATAATGATTCATTTTCTTGCAAAACAAACGGATCCTTAACTCATGAATAGGGGCGGCACCGGCTCGCTGTCGACCGGGTCGTACCGGACCACAGCTCCGCCCCAGCAATACGACTTACCAGAATAGTTGACGACGGTCCCACGAATCCGACCGGGGGGAGGCCGTTTCTTTCCTCCCCCTATTAATTGCCCTTCTTTGGTTCTCGCCTCGTGGTTACAAACACGAAAGGCCAAGGAGCAGTTTCCTTGACCTGGCCCTGGACGAGCGCCACCTGTCATGCCGGAGACCGCCCAAAAAAGGGAAAAGAAGAAAAGGGAAATAATAAAACAATAATAAGAAAATTAAAAAAAAAAATCATCATCCTCCATACCCTAAACAAGGTCTCCCCCCCCCCCCCGCCCTTTTTTTTTTAAGGAATTCAATTATTATTTTGCTTTGTGAACAGAAACAGTAATTTTCATTGCATATTTTCGACAATGGTTTTTTAAGATTTTTCTCCTTTTTTTTTTCCCGCTACTGTTGGGAATACATAATTTGTAAAAAACTGAAAAATGAGATTTGGGTAAAAGCTTTGATCTTGTTAATTGCACAAGTATGAAATAAATGCAAGAAGGGGGCAAAGCTTCGCATGTTACTACACGTCTCTGCTTCCTTCGTTTCTCTCTGTTCTGCCCTTCATTGATGCGATTCTATTAAACGCGAAGGAAAAAAAAAACTATTTTGTATTTTATTTAGTATGTTTTTCGGTTCTTTAAAAAGTAACTCCCAATCAAGAAAAACCCAATATTCTTTATATTCAACTTTAATTTTTGTGTATAGTAAAAATTCGTTCTTTAATTTTTTTCATATCAACCCCCCCCTGCAGAGGAGGGGTGGTGGAATGCTTGTCACCTACTCATTCTTTTCAGATCCTTCTCCTTCTCTCTCTCTCTCTCTTCTTTCTCTCTCTAAAGGAACAGTACTTGTGACCTCACACAGCTCTCCGTTTCATTCGAAGATTGCTCACTCTGCTTCATTCGCTCTGTTTTCCTCTGTTTTTTTTTTTGGTGGGTTTTCTCTGTTGTTAGATTGTTCTGATGGAGAGACACAAGTGCAAGCTCTGCTCCAAGAGCTTCTGCAATGGTAGAGCACTGGGCGGCCACATGAGGTCCCACCTGGCGAACCTCCCCCTCCCTCCCAAGCCCGAGGAGGGAGAGGAGCAAGGAACGCCGGTTCAACTCGGGGGAGCCGAGGCGCCGCACGCCCAGTCGGGTTCTTCGCCTCCCTCTTCCTCTTCCTCCGAGGGAGAGGAAGGGGAGGGAGACGAGGAGGCCCGGAAGCTTCAAGCTCAAGGGTACGGCCTGCGGGAGAACCCGAAGAAGAGCATTCGGTTGGCCGATCCGGAGTTCGCGATCGACGCCGGGTCCGTGGTGCTCCAGGATAGGGAGAGCGAGACCGAGTCGTCCAAGAACCCGGCCGGGAGGCGATCCAGGAGTTCGGCGACGGAGGGGACGACCCACCAGAGGCGTTTCTTCTCGGAGGAGGATCGCCGATGCCGGAAGAAGACGAAGCGCATGCCGAGCAAGGCGGAGTCGGCGAGCTCGATCTCGGACGAGACGACGGAGGAGGACCTCGCTTTCTGCCTCATGATGCTCTCCCGGGACAAGTGGAGGAGAGAGAAGAGCCATCGAGAACAAGAAAATGCAGACGATTCCGAGGAAGAGGAGGACGAAGACGACGACGAGGAAGATGAAAAGGATGAAGAAGACGAAGAAGAGAGCAAGGAATCCAAAGGGTTGGTGGCCAAGGCTCTGAGGAACAGGAACAGGGGAAATTACAGGTGCGAGACGTGCGACCGGACGTTCCGGTCGTACCAAGCGCTCGGCGGTCACAGGGCGAGCCACAAGAAGAGCAAACTCAGCGACCGCCCCGAGCCGCCGGAGGCGGCCGAGAACGTGGGCGAGAACGCCAACCCGAGCTCCTCCAAAGTCCACGAATGCCCCTTCTGCTTCAGAGTTTTCGCCTCGGGCCAAGCCCTGGGCGGGCACAAGAGGTCGCACGCCATCAATTCGACAGCGGCGGCGGCGGCCATGGCGACGACCGGGGCCGTCAAGAAGACGAGCCACCACGTTAAGGCCAGAGCGGCGGCCTGGATCGATCTTAATCTCCCCGCTCCAGCCGATGACGACGAGGACGAGGACGACCAGCTGAGCCAGGTCGAGCACCCGGCCTTGTCGGAAGCCGAGTTCGTGAACCGAGTCAAGAGATGATCGAGTTAGTTAGATACACGATTTTTCAGAGGTAAAACCCCCAAAAAAGAAGAAGAAAAATCAATCTTCTTTTGCCCCCATCATTTTTGGTTCTTCTTTTAGCGAAAAAATTGGATCTAAGGCCATGCAATTTAGTTACTTTTGCTATTCCGATGGTATTCAGTTCAGATATTATTATTATTATTATTATTATTATTATTATTATTATTATCATTACCAGCATAATTTGTCATTAATACTAACTGTAATTCATTTTTTATTTGCCTTTATTTTTTTCTTCTTATTTTTTGGGTGGTTGAGGGTTCTTTTTGTTTCCAGTTGTTTATTTTCTGTAACAACCGATCGAATTCATGACATCCGTCGATGGAGTTATGCGTTTAGAAGTGGGAGTTATGAAAATTTATGAAGTGGGAAACTTTGTAGTGGTTGCTTCTCCTAATTGAAGCATTAAATTCGACATGGAACTCGACACCACCAGATAGAACCCCGGGTTCCGATGCCACGTCGAAAAGTCCGACCCGAAAGCTTAAGCAATAGGTGGAGAGAGGTCGCGTGTACGTAAAAGAGCACGTAAAAGCACGTGAACACGCCAAGACTTCATTTTTTAAGTTGCTTAATGGGTGCAGTCAAGACCAATTTTTGATAAAGTGCTAGCTAATTTAACCGATGGGTTTTGGAGTTGGTGCAGCTACCTGTTCTGGCCATTGAATAGAGGAGTCACGCTTCACGGAAAACAGAGAGATATTGGAGCAACTTGGTTCTTTTTATTAGCAGAAAAAGAAGCTGCTGCTGCTTCTCTGTTACCTTCCCTTGGCTCTTCTTTGATTCAACAGCTCTGCTCCTGTTCTCTGTCTCTTCCTCTCTAGTTTCTGCCACGCATGTTGCTGTGTGCTTTTGGTTTTGGGTGAGATTGCTAGATTGGAACATAAGTAGCTCTAACTTTACAAGATCTAGAGGAGATTAAAGGGGGTTAGGTTGAAAAGGGAGTGTCTATTTTCATGGTTCGTTTAGCTCTCATCTAGCATTTATAATTCTTTGACATTTTCGTTTAGATGAACCGGAACCACATGAGCAGCTATAGCCTTCCTCAGTCTAGCTAGCCTTAGCATATTTGAAAAATAGATTGAAAGAGGATCGTCTCTATGAACGGGAGGCATGGAGGGTGATAATTTCTGCGTCCTCCTATTCTTGTTGGTTGTTCGCGGCGTTTCATGTCATCACCGGGTTGCTTCGACGTGATCAGGAAGCATTGCATGTAAGGAACGGGTGAAAATGTGCCGATTTGTGTCGGTTTCGAGTTGCATTGTGTCATGACCGGGTTCGGATTTCTTTTGTGGTGAAACTCGATGGGTCTGTTTTTTCTAACATATAATGCCGGTATAATGAAAATTTTACATTAGTGGTCTTATCCACCATTGATTTAAGTATTATAACTATCAATTCTGTTAAATCAACGACGTATAAGTTCACTTGTGTAAATTTTTAGTAAGTGGTGTATGTTATAATTACTCTCATTCAGTATACTAAACCAATAATACAAGCCCCTATTCATGCTTAGAATTGTGTTTTTATAGTGTCTAGACACTGCTAAATAGGTCAACCTGAACACGATTCGTTTAACGTAATTATATAAAAAATGTCAACCCGAGCACGAACAATTTAATGAACAAGCAACCAGAATACGACCCGGATAACTTATTTAATTAGAATGCTAATCAAACATGGACATGACACGAGCAACCTGAAAAACTTTGTTGAGATGAGGTTTACTTTCTAGTGGCTTTCTGTTCATGAAATTGATGTACTTAATATGACAATTTGCATGAAATCAACCAATTTTAGAAAAGGACCAAAATAATTTCAGTTGAATCCCTTTTCTTGTTTAATCATGCAAAGTTAAATCTTTGTTGCAATTAATCTAATCATATATTCTCATCATAACATAGATAACAAAGAGTATCCAGCTATTATAATATAGTCACTAGTGGTAAAGAATGCAAATATCTAATTAACTTTGGCGAAATAGATTTATTGCAGGTCAAGTTATAATAAGGTCAATCGGATCCATTTACTTAAATAGACTAATTGGGTTGACCTAACTTCAGTTTATACCGATTAAATTGCTCTCAGCTGTAACACCCTCGTAGTTGTACCAACTTAGAAGCTATCTTACCTAACTTTGAGGCGTCGCAAATTAAAAACTTGTATTACTAGACACATAAGACAAATAATTATAACCATGACACATCCACAGTTATATCAAATACACACTTGGTAATCATTCTTACAGAGTTGATATGATTACAGTGTGAACACGATTAGCATAAGCTCAAATTTAACTAAATTGCATCATGTACGAGTCGTATTTACATGTCGTATCGGAAGTTCGTACTGTAGCCAAAGCTAGCGAGCATACATAGGAACTCATCAGCGTATCTTGTAAGACTGATGGCGAGGCATTCCGCATCCACATATATGAAAAAGATGTTGACATGGATTGCTTTTTGTTTAAGGGTTAATACCATAAAAAACCCTAAACTGGTACATTTGTGACAATTTTACTTCGAACTATTTTTTTTTACCACAAAAAACCTCAAACTGGTACACCTATGATAAATTTACCTCGAACTATTTTTTTGACTACCAAAAACCCTAAACTAGTATACTTATGATAATTTTACCCCGAACTATTTCTTTGAGCATCAAAACCCCAACACTGGTACACATGTGACAATTTTACCCCCGAACTAATTTTTTGAACACCAAAAACCCCAAACTGGTACATTTGTGATAAATTTACCCTTTGTTAGTGTCCGTTAAATTATATTAATATCACAAAAAATCACAAATTGATAAACTTGTGACAAACATAGGGGTAAAATCCAAAATCAGTACACATGTCAATTATCATATGTCATTAAACTTAGCAATTTGACAGTAAAATTTAACAAAAATTAACGGAGGGTAAATTTATCACAGGTGTACCAGTTTGGGGTTTTTGGTGGCCAAAAAATTAATTCGGGGGTAAAACTGTCACAGGTATACCAGTGTGGGATTTTTTATGGTAAAAAAAATAGTTCAGGGTAAAATTGTCACAGGTGTACCAGTTTAGAGTTTTTTGTGATCAAAAAAATAATTTGGGGTAAATTTATCACAGATGTATCAGTTTGGGATTTTTCATGGTATTAACCTTTTGTTTAAAGGTGATTGCTTTTTTTGAAGAGAAAAGGGGCGTGCGTTTTGGTTTGACTTCAAAAGTTCTTATAAAATTCAACATGGAATTAAAAAATTTACGTTTAAACATTTTTAAAATCATTTGAAAACAATTTAAAATTAGCTCTAAAAAGGTTTCTTTGAAGTGATTTTGCTTCTTTTTTTTTCATTTTAATTTCGAGTATTTATTTTTGGTAGAAGTATTTTTTTCAATTTAATTTCGAGTATTTGAGAGCGGATTTTTATTTTCTATGGTACAACGTGAATTTTTAATAATTTACAATTACTTTGAATGTCATTTTTTTTTCAACCTTTAAAGCTAAAATCCTAGCTGAACAAAACCAAAAAAATTCTTCATAATGGTTTTCTCTTTCAATTTTTTTATTTCTTTCTCAACACAATTTCTCATCTGTATCACTGTTTGTTCCCCCGCACTTGCATGCACCATTAGTTTAATTTTATCAGATATATACTCTAAAATCAGGTAATATTAGTTACTTCAGAGGCTGCATCCTTCATATAAAAGTAATCATAATTGACTTTAACTTTATACATAGATGGCTGCATGTCTTACCCTAATGTTCTCTTGTTCTTTTTTCATCTTTTTTTATATTATAATTCCTCGCATATTTAGATTCCAGAAAAGCAATAAAGACATACAGAACTCACCAGCCAAACCACAAGTCTCAAAATCAACTACACTATACATCTTCTCTGGCTTAGCAAAAACTATAATCAACAAAAAAAAGCATAAACAGACATGGATATCTGTTTAATAGCTATGCACATCTAACACAAAAAGAAAAATGCCCAAAAAGTCCTAATGGGTCTATACGGGCGACCCCTTTTCTATTAATCGGTTGGTGTAGAACCTTAAAGATGAAAAGGAACATTATGAGCAAACCGCAATTGATTGAGCAGTATGAATTTCTTCTAAGAAAAGGGAAAAGTACAAAAGAAGTCCTAAATCTATTGCATTAATATCAATTTTAGTCCTAAATATTTTAATTAGATCAATTTAATCATAAACCTTTTAACATTGATACGAATTGAGTCCATAGGTCAGAAATTGCTAACGAAGACGCCAGGTGTCTTACGTGGCATGGTCGGCACCGATGTGGATAATCTTTTTTATAAATTTTAAATAAATTTTCGAATTTTTATTAATTTTTCCCTTTTTAAATTTTTTTTCTTTTTTATTCCTTTTCTTACTTTGGCTTGTGGCTAGTGCTCGGCCATGGCTGGCGACTGGCCATAGGCAAGGGCGGCCTTCATCGGATCTGGCGAATGCTGGTCGCCAATCATGGACAAGCACCAACCACAAGCCAAAGAAAAAGGAAAAGAAAAAAAAGCGAAAGAAAAAATGAAAGGAAAAAAAATGAAAAAATGAAAAAATTTAATAAAAAATTTGAAAATTAATTAATAGATTTAAAAAAATTGTCTATGTTAGCGTCAATCGTGCCATGTAGGGCGACTGGCGTCCGTGTTAGCAATTTCCAATCTATATTGGCCGGATGGATTCAATTGGTGCAATTGTGAAAATGTTTAGGACTAAGTTGATAATATTGAAAGGTTTAAGACTGAATTAGTGCCATTATAATGAGTTTAGGACTTTTTTTGTACTTTTCCCTCTAAGTAAATCAGTGCATCCATTATGCATATTCATAGACAATGCAATAGCAAATACGCATTATCCAAATTCGATATATCATATGTAACATACAAGACCAAAGATGAGTATATATCATTTCAACATAACTTCATGCATGACAAAATACTCATTCAATTAACGATGTCAATGCAAACCTTAATGGTGCAGTCCACTAATTAATTAGTGCTCAACGTCACAATAATGGCCATACTTTATGACCCATTATAAGGCGTACGAAGTTTTCCCTCTTGTTGTGGGTTTCCACCTATATTAGCTAGCGACTCCATACAAACATGACGTTATGTGAAGATGAAATACATTCCTACCCTGTCAATGGGTACTAATCATGCATAGAACAACTAACGCATCTCCTAAGTCAATCGTAAAACCGTTTTAGAATCACTTCACAAACTAGATTTATAAACCATTTGCAATTCATTTCAAAGTAAACTACGAAAAGTACTTTTTCAAGCTCACAAATCATTTTGCCAGCATTTGTAAATGCCATTTCGACAGATGATTGAGCATTTGTAAATACCATTTCGCTGACATGTCCACCGGCCGTCCCACATGCCAGCGGTTGACACTAACATGGACGGTTTTTACAATTTTCTAAATATTTTATGATTTTTTTTATTTCTTCTCTTTTCTTTTCCACTTTCACTCCCCGAAAGGGGCAAGGGTCGCTAGGGTCTCGTCGATGGCCGACGAGGTCGCCATTCATTCCGGGAAGTGAACAGTGAAAATAGAAGAAATATATAAAAAATTCAAAAATAAAAATACAAAAATCATCTATGTCAGCGTTGGCTATGCGCAGTATGATAACTGATGGCCATGTTAGTTATTTCCAACCAATTTTCATCATGAAAGACTACGTTGGCAAAATGTTGAAAGGTTTAGAACTGAATTGGTCAAATTGAAAGTTTAGGACTGAATTAGCCACCATAAAATAAGTTTATGACTTTTTAAATAATTATTCCAAAATATATACTCTAAACAATTCCATTCTATTTCTCGGTAACAACCTTCATGCCGCGACATCTCATTTAACAAAACACACTAATTCCCATGATATTCAAGACCTGGTTATTATAAATCAGAGAGGCAATGAACACCAATGTCTAATATATCACAACAAAATACCAGAAAGCAGACTCCATGGTAAGACTCGAATCCTATCAATTAAATAGGAATCAAGCATCAAATTCAAGCGCGGGTTGAGTCAAAGGCTTGCCAGAACTAAGTTAATTCAGTATGAAAATGACTTTGATGATACTCCGAAGAGTTCGCTCAGAATAGAGAAGGGCTTGTTGTCCACCATGCAGTGGACAGTTCGCATCGCGACCTTGGATTAAGGCCATCTAGGCTTGGCGCAC
Organism: Syzygium aqueum; assembly: GCA_031216185.1. Lineage (NCBI taxonomy): Eukaryota > Viridiplantae > Streptophyta > Magnoliopsida > Myrtales > Myrtaceae > Syzygium > Syzygium aqueum. The sequence goes on from CM062234.1 coordinate 22,157,257, forward strand.
CGTGGCCAACGGGGACCTCTACGAGGTCGTCGCTGGTCTTCGGAGCCTTGATATGAGATCACCACGCCATGGGTGAACTCAGATCGAGGCCGTAGGGGCGTGGAGTGCTTAAGTGAACTAGCTGGAGGAGCTTGGGAGTGACCGGAAAAGGTATCTTATACCAGTCATCAATCCGAGGTGTGAGAAATTCTAAACTAAAATCCAAATGACTTTTCGATTTCCCTTTTGAGACATTAAGCTATACTGAAATTGGAATGCCAGTTTTATAGGGGTTCAAAAGCCACAAGAAAAGTGAATGCCAACTTTCACCTTGAGCGTGTTGGATGTACGAGACACTCTCTGGTCATTTCAAGACGAGAGATGGCCATACGAGTCGTCGTTGGGTCGTCGGATTTTTAGTCCATTCAAAAAGACCAAAAGAGGATAAGAAGGGAAAAAGGTGATGTAGAAGATGCTAAAATCGCAAAAGGGCAAGGCCATGAGAGTGAGTGCCAACTCAAATTTGATCATTTTCCTCACACCCCGAGTGGTGGTGGACGAAATTTGGAATCGAAAGACGAACAAAGAGAGAGAAAGATGAGAGGCCACCCGTGATTGATTTGCTGGCTTTTTTTTTTGGTTGGATTTGCTGGCTTTAAGTGACTTCCAAAAGCACCGAAAAAGAAGATTCAAGCAGTGGGATGAGCTTTTTTCGACTTACCGTCTTTTTAATCTCTTACAATAAGTTCAACATCATGTTGAAGTTGAAACCAGGGTCGCTTTCTAGTCAGTGGGTATGGAGAATGAGCTTGCAATCCACATGAAACTTGGGTAATCATGCAAATTAGTGCAAAAGGTGGCTTTCTTTTGCAGGTTATTATGGAAAGGAGAGTCTATTCTGATCATAGTCATAATAGTAGGAAGCCAAGCTGAACAGTATATTTGAACTTTTCTCCTATAGCTAAAGATGGAAGAACATGAAATAGAGATACAGAATGATTAATGGGATAAAAGTATGAAATTATGCTGCGTTCATCTGGTGGTGTTTTGGAAACTAGAATGACAAAGTGATACTTAGATAGGTAGATCTTCAAGTTAGCATGGAATAATATGTCTGCTGTGAGGGTGGATTGGGACTAAGAAATCTAGTTGACTGGAATTGTGCGTGTGATCTTTACGAGATCGTGGCAATCGCTTTTATGATCTAAGTCCTCGTGGGTTGCCTGGGTGCACAACTATTCGGATTAAAGCTTCAGCCAATGGCAGCTTGAAGTGAAGATCACTAGCGGGAATGCATGGAGGAATTTGTTAGAGCTGGTTCTTAGGCCACATATAATGCATATAATTGGTGATGGCAAATTGACATTACTTTTTGACCCAAAAAAATCGACATTACTTGGTTGATCATTCTCCGGTTTATGATTCTGCTCTATGATTTGATGCTCAAGTTGAAGCTCGGAAATTGCTAAGACGGCATGGTGAACCAATTGAGTGGCACAAACCGGTGTTGATTTAAGCCAAACATTCCACAATTTGCCTTATATGCTGGTTGAAAACACTCTACTTTTTGTATGTCAAATATCTAAATTCGATCCTATCAACGATGCGAAAAAATAACGAAAATTCGCACAACACAAGAATTTACGTGGTTCAGCAGGGGAGATGTTCCATCTACCTACATTCATAGGGAGAAGAGATTCGTTTCATTAATAACGTAGAAAAATGTACAACTATTTTTTCTCACCCCCTGCTTCTATTATATTCTAGAGACCCGTTTCACCCTAAATATATATAACGAAACCCTATATGGCACAAATTATAAAATTGCTCACATAGCCTAAAATATTTAGCTTTTTCATATAAATCATACTATGACTGAACATAAAACGCCTTTGGCGGCTCGGGGGTGCTGCCCCCGCGACCCCCCCGAACTCTCGGCCGCTCATCGGGAAGCGAGACTCTCGTGCTGTCTAGTCGTCAGGGGGCCTTTCGAAACCGCTTCATAATCTCTTGGATAACAGAATACAAGACATCAACCTCAACATTGTAGACTTTTGATAGGATGAGGAAATAGTGTAGCATGACGGTACTTGTGTATCATGTAGGCAAGAAGCTTAATCTCAAAGCCACTTGCTTTTTTCCAGTTCATTTTCCAGGCTAATATGGGAGCATGTCTTGCAGCTTCTGGGTCTTGAAAGATCAGCTGCTGAATGGGAGCATGAATTTGCTTGGGCAATTCATGAAATGAAAGGAGAGAGCCTAAAAGTGACATTTATGGAGCTAACTTGGAATCCCTCCATTTATTATTTGTGGAAGGAAAGGAACTCGGTGCTGCGTGAAAATTCTCCTCCTCAAATCAACAGAGTCATTGCTTCAATTCTGTTTTCCAGTAAGAGCTGCTTATACATCCATGCTTAAGGAAAAAGCTTGTTCTCGCTCTCCTATATTATCATGAAAAAAAAAGACTGCAACTTTTGGAGGATTTGGGTGGACTGATTCTTTGCGAGTTTGGATGAATACACTTGCACTTATCATGAGGATTACACTCAAAAAGAGATTAAATGAAAAATTAAAAAGAATAGAACTTGGGAAAAGTATAAAAAAAGTCCTAAACCTATTGCATATGTGCCAATTTAGTTCTAAACTTTTTAATTGTGCCAATTTAGTCCCAAACCTTTTGAACTAATGCCAATTCAATCATTCTGACTAATTTTGGCCGGATATTGTTGATGTAGATGCCGGTTGGCTTATATGGCATGGCCAGCACTGACATTGACATTTTTAATAATTTTTTTTTCTTTTTTTTTCGCCTCCTCTTTCCAGTGGCTAGCATGGCCATGGCTGGCGAGGGCTGGCCTTGCTTGAGCGAGGGTGACCCTCGTCGCCACAAGCTAGTGAGGCCGACCCTCATGGGACGTCGCCTTGTATTTCTTGTGCAGTTGCTTATTCTGCAGGGCTAAATCAGCAACGTGGCTAGCTCAACGGGGATGATTGGAATGTCGGACTTCCCTACTGTATCTGGACCATGAAGGGCGTTCGATTGATCATCACATATTTCACAGTAGGAATTTACCTCAAACTGAACAAGAAGAGAGAAAGAATAGCGGGGACTTACAGTGAGAGGCAGAGGTTAACAAAATCATGTAGACATGCGCATGTTGTTCAGAGGTTTGACACCAATAGAATGAGATATACTAGAGGGCTTGAGGCTCCCACCTAACGGAAAAACAAGATGCCATGAGATGAGCGGGGTCAAAGAGGCCTTCTCTTAATCTTGCTGGCTTGCAGATAGGGTTGGTCCTCTCGACACCATCCTACTTGTCCTGTTAAAGTGCGAACCCGGTTTAGGATCATTGGACGGGTATGAGGAGATGTAGTGCTAAAGCAGATAAAAGTATGCACATCAAGTCATATAATACAAACACCGCTTCAAATACCTTCAGAATTTAAAACATTCATCTGCAACACCTCCTTGCAATACAATTGGTTAGCAAACACTCGTCTCCTTATAGCTCTCACTTGCAACACCATCTAACACCAACATTAGTGGCATACCTAGATTTCACGCGTGACAAGAGATCACACGAAAACGTTTTTCAAAACAGTAAATTCTTTACTGGTTTTAGCCAAGTCTTTAATGGAGTCATGAAGCTATCATGATCCTCCCGAGGTGAATTGCCGAGGAAGTTGATGGATTACTAAAGGACCATGAATGGTTCTTGCAAACTAGCACTCACACTTAGTATGAAGTCTCCCAAGTCTTAATGATCGCAACTTGTTTTTCTCATTTAATTAATTCATTTAATTTAGGAGTCACCACTAATTTATTAAATGTCAATTCGAAACCTAGGTAGGATGTGACAGAACATCTTATCCCTATGAACTAGAGATTTACAAGTCTGGGAATTTTATTATGCTAGATTAATTTAAGTTTTTTAAGTGCCTTTTCTCTTTTATTGAAATACGTTAGCATGCGATACTCATTTATTATTCTAAATGACTAACATGTGAAAAGTGATTATGAATAGCACGCAAGCAATAAAGATAAACAATAACTAAAACAGTAAATAAAAATACGAGGAAAATTGAAACACAAAACCTGAGTTGTATCGGGCAACGTTAAACAAAGCTTTGCTACTATGCCCCAAGATAGGACCCCTGTGAACTATGAATCAAAAAGGTAAAGATGCAACTTTATAGTCTACGCATAACCTATATTCACGCCTATTGCTAATGTAAGGATGCATTAATTACCTAATTATGAGTCACTTATCGCTATGATGTAAAACTAACAAAGACGCAACCTAATCTAATTTTTTTCTAAAGATTTTCTTGGTGTAATCAACATGATGAGTGTAAAATTAACCCTGCCGGGTACATGATGTCGTGATTTCCCTAGATGCTATAATCATTGTATGCACAATTTAAATCACTAAATGGCATGCATAATGAATATTACACTGTATAGGAATGAATTAAACATTAATTAATTATATAATGCAAAGACAAACTACATGCAACTTAAATGAGAGACTAATCTATTGTTTATATATAATTCATAAAAAAAGACCTAATTAATTCTAACCATAAATACTGAAATTGATGAATCGATTAAATGTCTAACGCCAAGATTAAATAATTTAAGACCCAAAACTAATTATTAAAGCCAAATGCCAAGACCAAAGTTAAAGCTAATTAACCAAATGATGAAATTAATTAATTAAAACTCTAATTTAATAAATGCAGAAAATACAGAAATTGATTATCCAACTGTAAAAAATAACCCAGGGCCGAACTAAATTAATTAAATGTCCTAAACAATTTAAAGTTACCTAAGACGATGCTAAGTTAACTCTGTTGCAAAAGTTTCCTAATAAATTGAATCTACATGAGAAAGTTCCCTAGCAAGTTAACTCTATATAAAAACGGCTCCTAATATGTTAACTCTATGGCAAAAGGGTTTCCTGATAATTTAAGACATTTTTTATTTTCTCTCTAACGAGGCCATGATTTAATTAAAACACATATAAATTAGATGTAATCCTAACTAGCATGCGATACATGCTGCATGGTTAATGCTAATAATTAAATTACTAACCTATATGCAAGCATGCAAAGTAATATCGAGAATACTCACGATCGTGTCAAGAACGTGTAAGAGCTTGCAATAACCCTCAAGATTCCTCAAAAACATGTAACAAAATGCAAGAACAACCATGAATATTCAAGAATATCCACGGTCAAATGTATGCGAAGAGTGATGTGCGTTGTGAGACAAGTGTGTCATGAAAGAATAATTCACTTTTCTTTTTTGGGATAAAGGAATATACAGCTCTCATATAAAGAAATCAGCATGTTTCCTCTTTATTCCCAATGGGACCGTATTTTCAAGGTAAAAATGCAATCTTTCTCTCTCAGTTTTGTCCCAAAATTCCTCACGTGCGCATGAGGTATGGGTGGGTTAGCCAAATTTGAATAGGGCTTTACTTACAGGGGCTTGATCTTGAGAATTCAAAAAGAAATTAGGGCCTCTTCTATCTCCTAATTTCAAGTCCATCTAACATTTTGGGCTAATTCGAAAGTAATACCCGATCGGACCAAGTTAAATGAAATTTATTTGATGCAAAAGATGTTACTAAATAAACAAAAAATACTCATTGTGCCTAAATGCAAAATGAATGCACAATTATACATCATTGATATTTTTGTATAGAGATAGGATTCGATCCCCAATTAATATATCTACATAAGCCAAAATTTAGGCATCAATAATCTATTCCAGGAAAAACAAGTCCTTGTAATAAAATTTGAATTTTCTTAAAAGGAGATACACGTGATTTATGGAACACTTGACAATTATTTAGAGTTCAAATTTAGAAGTTAAGAGATTCATCTATAACTTGCCAAAAAGTCTTGATTATCGTAGATTGCGATGTTGTCCATCTACAGTTATATGTGGTCAAACTCAGTCTATCCCGAAGCGTCCACAGTTCTGCAAAAAAAAGGCCGTGGAATGGCCAACCCTTCTGTAAAAACCAGCAACCTGATTTCCATTGCTGTCACGAATGAGTCCCCCATCGGTATTCAGTTTATTTCATCAGTAGAGCTTCACTGGTGGGGTTGGAACCCTAGTTTATTGCATTGCCTAGTTTCCAAAAAGAACAATGCAAAAGCTAACTCTACCCTTACTCTCAGCAGAGTCATTGGGCTTGCAAGAAATGAAGGAAAATGGATCTAAAGAAAAGCTTGTTGATATCCTTTTTTTCTACATTTTTTTTCAGTTTTTGCAGCAGAAGCAATCTTACTATTATATAAAGGAGAGTATTAAAAACATGGTAAGTTGACACTAGTCAATTTGAGGAGGTGGTTAGGTGAAATAATGTTCTCTTATTTTCTTTCATTTACTGGAGGAAGAAACAGAAGTCATCCATATCAAGTGATCCGTGAATTGTTCGGTAGCGCTTAACCACTACCGTAGTTGGCGGAAATAGCTTAATGGTAGAGCATAAGTCTTGCCAAGGCTGAGATTGAGGTTCAAGTCCCTCTTTCCGCTCCTAGCTTTTTTGTACAGTGGTAACCGGTGGAGTGCATGAGCCCCTTTAGAGATGGGGGCTCTTCCCTGGAGCACTTTGAATAGGGTTTCCAAAACCTAACCCCCTAATAAGTTGAAACTGGCAAGCCAAAACCTACTCAAAACCTAGTCTTAGTAGTAGTAAATTAGTTTGATTTGTAGGACATGAGATATCGGGAATCACAATAGGTGTAATCGTAATAGTGTAGTTAGAGAGAGAAATATTAGCAAGAGTACAACAACTTATTGGTTCGAAATACTCCGATCCTTCAGAAATTCTTCTAGCTTTAGCACATGGGACAAAACTTATTTTGTAAGAGAATCCTTTTCCATCTAGAGGAGGTACTCTTTTGTTCAGTGAGCCGAGACTTGATATCCTATTAGTAAAGAGTTAGCACCTCTATAGAGTGGTGGTACAGCCAAGCCCTATGGAAACTCAGTTAATGTGCTTTCGGGGATTACTTTATCCACACTCGTTTACCTTAGGGCTCATTTACATGACACAATCCTCACATAGTCTCCCCTTTATAATTTTTGTCACTAATATTTTTTTAAGTTATCAAAATAAATCCTCACCATTTGAACTCGTATCAAATCTATCCCCACACTAGACTCCCTCCAAAAACTATAGATTATTGGCCTAGTTTCTGAAAGGAAGCTTGGAATCCATGCCCAACCTAATGCCATTCCATCTATGCTACCAAACACTGACTAGCTTTTATATTGCTCAGGCCACAAGACCAAAATGGTACTCCAACAAATCTTTTTGTATCTGGTCCACAGTAATTCACATGTATGACCTTCTTGATTAATAGATTCTCGAACTATAGAAGGATCACTGATGGACGATGGCTATGGACTGTTTTCTTTCTTTCTTTCTTTGCACGAATCATTGTAGTCGCCAACAAAAGCAAATCGCCGGCTAAACTTGCTGAATTTTGTAGATCATGCTCGAAGATCAAATTATGTCATTGCAATTGCACACTACTTGCAGGCTATAAATAAGAGGTCCTGAATCTAGGAGTTGCATAAATCACACTAAATGAAAAAGAAGAAGAAAAGGAAACCGAGTACTCCTTGAATTATACTGTGCCGGTGTAACCTTGACTAGCCGATGCCTAAAACCACATGAGTTTGATAGCGACAAGTCAACTTTTCTCCTCATATAATGGATTACAAGCATATCTCTCGTGACAGTCAAATCTCTGAAGGGATGTTGCATTTCTATCAATATCATCCCATGCCGTTCAATTAAATTAGTCTCTTCTCCTTCCACGTCCAAAGGAAATAACCTAGTGTGCAAAACCCACGTTTTGGGAGAAAATTATCAAAAAAAGTCATAAACCAATTATAATTATGTTAATTCAGTTTTAAACCTTTTATATTTGTGCCAATTTAATTCATTCAGTCATTTTTTACCAGAAATCTCTGACATGGACGCCGGTCACATAAGACAATCTCCACTGATGGGAACAACTTTTAATAATATTTTTATATTTATTCTATTTTTTTTATATTTATTATTATTATTTTCTTTTATTTTTCCTTTTTTTCTTTTCTATCTCTTTCTTTTTTTTTTTCTTCCCTCTTCTAGCCGGTTAACGAACCTTAGTGATCGCCCAGAGGCGAGGGCGAGGGCGAGGCTCGACCTCACCCAACTATGGCGAGGTCAAGCCTCACCTTTGTTGGCCCTTGCCTCTGGTCAATCGCCAAGGTTCGGTGACTGGTTAGAGGAAGAAGGGAAGTAACAAAAAAGAAAGAGAAAAAAAAAAGAAAAAGAAAATAATTAATTAAAATATTTAAAAACATTAAAATATTATTGAAAATTGTCATCGTTAGCTCTAGCTGCGATGCCAGCAATTGTCGATTAAAATTGGTTAGATAGATTGAATTGACACAATTTTAGTAAGTTAATGACTCTTTTGGTAATTCTACCCATATTTCGAAGACTAAGAATGGCACATTACCAGCTCGGTCTAGTTGCAGTAATGGAATGAGATCGTGACATGATTGCTATTAAGTTGCAACCCAACGAAGCTGTAATAGTAGCTATCATACCCTTTGATTCTAGTAATGTAATAATGCCTATCATACTATTTGGTTTCGTGAACAACATAGCTCTTAAGGAGTCATTATCTTCGGAACTCCCAAAGTGCCCTTAAATCAGAATTACAGGGAACATTATAATTGTCACTTTGATACTTAACGGAGAATTTCATGCCCCATAGATATTAACGGATGTTACAGAATTTATTACGTCAAGTGATTTTTTTTATGATTATAATAAAAAGCTTAGCACATAACATTTGATTATATACTAAAATCAATTTTTTATATTATAGTAATTATCATCTTGATAGCCAATCAAGAGGGCAATATCCCATATATCATATATGTTATCAAGCTACCATAATTAAGAATTTACAAATATTATGTCTTGTTTAGTAATTTTTTTACGAATATGAACTAAATTAATCACACAACAAGCTTATATTGAAGTAAATACTATATTATTATAACAATGAACGAAACGATAATTATATATATGCAATTAGTAATTAAGATAACTATCTTATTATGAATACTGTACCATTTAATAATGAAAATTGACATAAGTATACCTTGTAGTAAGCAACAAATATCATGCTAAGCGATGGATTGATGGTGCTACACTCTAAATGTACGTACGCCTACTACCCTAAAAAACCTTCAATTTTAACTTTTGTCTTGATTTTACCTTTTGTCTTACAAAAAAATCTCCAACTTTAGGTTATGTCTCAATTTACCCTAAACTTTTTTTGTCTCATAAAAAACCCTCAACTTTAAGTCTAGTCTCAAGTCTACTCTAAACTTTTTTCGTCTTATAAAAAATACATAATTTTAGGATAAGTATCAATTGAACCCTAAACTTTTTTTTGTCTTATAAGAAAATCCCAACTTTAGGTTCAGTTTCAATTTCACCCTAATTTTTTTATCTCATAAAATATCACTAACTTTTACTTGAGTCCCAAATCTGCTCTTCATTAACCCTCAGTCAAATTCTCCCTTAGTGATTTTGCACACATCGATCTTTCATGCTTAGGAATGTTCCATCTCTCGTAGTCGGAGTGCTCTAGCTTAAACCGCTTAAGCAACTCGTGCTTGGTCGAAGAGCTCACACTTGAGATGATCAAACAGCTTGTGTTTGAGAGTTTTCCATATCTCGATTATCAATGAGAAATTTCGGATGGAGGGTTAATGGGGGCAAATTTGTGACTCAAGTAAAAGTTTATGATTTCTTACGAAACTGTAAAAATTTTAGGGTAAAATTAGGACGGGACAAGACCTAAAGTTGGGAATTTTTCATAGGACAAAAAAGAGTTTAGGATAAAATTAGGACATAATCCAAAGTTGAAGGTTTTTTATGGGACAAAAAAAGTTTATAGTAAAATTGGGCTAAACCTAAAGTTTGCAGTTTTTTACAAGATAAAAGGTAAAATTGAAACAAAAATTAAAGTTTGAGGTTTTTTAGGGTATTAAGCTTATGTAGGTAATTTAGCTGGTAAATAATTAATGGACAGTCATGGAATTGCGAAAAGTACTTGAACTTATCCTATTTGTGCAATTGACTACCCGTACTTTTTGTTATTCAATTGGGCACCACATTTGCATGAAACGGCTCAATGCGCTTGGTACTTCTGCTGAGTTGGCAAGAACCTTGCCAAGTCAGCAGTAATTGAACAAAAATTAGGACGTGGACAGCCACGTCATTACTTTTTCCAATGAGCCAAGACACCTTTTTGTGTCCCTTATTCTTACACTCCCTCTCTCGTAAGGCAGATTAACGACGGAGAAATCGACAATCGGAGAGCCACAAACCCGGAATAAATTGGATCAAAATCCAGCTCTGCTGGGACAGAACCTATCGGTTGACTGCCATAGAAAATTGTCCAACCCAAAAAGCTTAGCCATATGGATAGAGGGAGCCTTCACATATACAGAAGTCACTGAAACTCTAAGCGACGTGAGATATTTTACGATAGAGATAATGAAATTTTAATCATAACAAAAAATAACTCTATACTAAGCCGACAAACTTGATAGTACAACAATCGGAATAAAAATTCAACCAAAGGATAGATGCAAAACTGTAATTTTCCCCGATTTCTCAATTGTTTCTATCCATCCATTTTTATCTCTTGCATCTTTTGCCAAATACACCAACAAAATCCCTTTTTCCATTACATCCAATTTTCTTTTCCCTATTGATCATAGCTTGGTTCTATCAGTGCTCTTAAAGGTCTAGCTACCGAATCTGTAGCCTCTACCGAAACCATGAAATTGTGAGAGCATGAAAAGGCTGTGGATAATGCGTAACACCATGTAAATTTCTTGAAACCATTGTCTCTTTTTGTGCAAATGGTAAATGCACATGACGGTGCCTAAGTTCAATTTACTTTATTCTTCTACGAAATACTTGATCATCGATCAAATGAAAAAAAGCACGTGTACTATCACAACGGACCATTGACGGGGAACTTACCAAAAAAATCCAAGATCTATTGCGCTTATGTAAATTCAGTCATAAAGATTTCAATTGTGTCAATTGAGTCCTAAACCTTTTGAAAATTTTCCAATTTAGTCATTCCATCAATTTTGGCCAAAAATTGCTAGCGTGGACGATTTTTGCAATTTTTTAAAAGAATTTTCAATTATTTATTGTATTCATTTTCTTTTAAATTTTTATCTTTTCTTTCTTTTTCCTTTTCCTTCTTCCTTTGCCAGTCGTTGGGCCTCGACAATGGCCAACAACCGGCAAGGTCAGCCCTCGCTGGCCCTCGCCGAGGCTTGGCGACTAACAAAGGAAGAAGGAAATAGAAAAATAAATAAAATTCCACTTCCGTATGGTTGACGTCCACATCAGCAACAAAATTAGCCCGAATGACTAAATTAGCAAATTGTCAAAAAATTTAGGACTGAATCGGCACAATTTGAAGGTTTATGACTGAATTGACATAAATGTAATAAGTTTAGGACTTTTTTGGTCAATTTCCCGACCGCTATCACTTGATGTTCCACGCCGACCTAACTAATATCTAGCTCCATGGCTTCTTTTTCGCTTTCAAGCTTGCGTTACTAGCCTGTTCAAAGGTTGGACTATAGCCACAAAAGGGAACGTGCTTTAAAAGTGACAAACCAACAAATTGCATCGATTCGGTAAGTCGAAAGACACGCAATAAGATGGATCTCTGCCTATGAAGCATCAAACATCCTTTCGATCAAGAAAGCTATACTAGTGTGGCGTGGCTCATACTCAAGACAAAATTTCGGCCTACAAAGCGTGCGGGCTATAAATGTACCCGCGATACGAACTGATTTTATGTGCAGAATTTCCAAACACGTGCAAGTCACAACGCAGTACTACTTCCACTTCACTAGAGAAAGAGAGAGAGAGAGAGAGAGAGAGGAGCGTGGTGCGATGGTGAGCAACAAGCAAGTGGTGCTGAGGGACTACGTGAGCGGGTTTCCCACGGAGGAGGACATGGTGGTGAGGAAGGGAGAGATGAAGCTGGAGGTTCCTCCAGGGTCGAAAGCAGTGGTGGTGAAGAATCTCTACCTGTCGTGCGACACCTACATGCGCCTGCTCATGAACCGCAGCACCACCGACTTGCTCACGCCCTACACTCCCCGCTCGGTAAGCAAAGCGTTTTCCTTTTTCCTTTTTGTGTTGACAACTATTGTCTCTGCCTGAGGAAGTTCTTGAGCTAGTCATTTCTTTTTTTCTGAAAGAACTATTCACGAGTGAGTAGTCCGTTGTATCAATGTGCATCCAATTCGTCATTCCCATAGGCTGGCATGGGCCTCGCACACGTGACACTCACATGACCTAATGATTCGATCAAACTAGGTGCGTGCCTGTGTGCAGTAAGGAGAAAATTACTGCGCAAGTTTCGATCAGAGCAATGCTAGGAGAAAGTAGGTCTTGTGTCGTTGTAAATGCCACGAAATTTGTATGTTCTCAGCTATTGAGGACAAGTGAGACCCATACATAGGTAAGGTGGTGGACTTCTTTGAAAACCCACAAAAGTAATTTGCTACCTTTTTTCTTTAATTCATCATAATTTGATACATGAACAAAGAACTTTTGATACCTTTTCAGGGAATTCTTGTCTTTTCAATGGCCCATTGATGCAATTGCCCACAATTGAAAATAAACCCTAACACCACAAAAAAACAAAAATCATGCTTTTGTGTTTGATGGAAGAATGTTACACTTCAATCCTTATGTCACTTTATCTTCCCTGTTCAATGATGAAGATTGGCAGCAAACAATTGATTTCTGATATTGTGAGTTATTTGCATTAGATATGGCTATATTGTGAACCGAGACTCATTATTAACAAATAAAAGATAAAAGGGGTAATTACTAGACCTATCAAAATGGATCATAGGTCCACTTCTTAACTCATATATGATGAGCTGACTTGTTATATAACTAAGTGATATTCAGTAAATAAGTCATAAATAAGTTCAAAGAGCATTCATGTCATTATACCAAACTAAATCTTTAAAACAAAGGCCGAACTTATGGAGAAGATAATGTATCTTTCTCACATTTGCATAAGCTATCCTTTATCTGATATATGACAATATATTCCACAATTAAAAAAATTGAGAAGTATGAAGATGGGGCCAACAATTATTGTGAAACAAACGAATTAGAGGAGGCAATCGTCTATACAAAATTCTAGTTAATTCAATGAAGACGTAGTTTGCTCGGCAGGGGGAAGTGTATGGAAAATATAAAAAAATATGCTTCACCTTTCGTCCAATGACTACTTACATGCATTTACTTTTGAAAATACAAGCTACATACCTGACTTTTACCATTAGAGACCATCTTACACTTTCACATCAATTATTTTTGTACCCCTATATACGAAAATGCCCCTCTCCATATCCTAAATTCTCTCACACATCCAAACACTCGAAACCAACTAAAAAACAAACTACCTAAAACCTAAGCATGATTCTAAAAGTGAGTTTACAAGAGGGGGCAATGGGATCTTTTCGGTGCAAGGTTTTGTCTAGAGATATGTAAATAGTTTTGCAAAAATAAAGACGTGCTGGTCATCGAGTCAAATGGTAAGATGATCATCTATCTCCCTTCCAATTTTACGTTATCGATTTCCTTCTTTTCATTCGCTCAAAAACCATGAGTCTCCCTCGCTTGCAGACACTTCAGTGTACATTCACCAGCTTTCATTTTTTTTTTGTTATGATAAATAACCAACTGAGCATTTTAGGTAAAGAGTTGAGACCATTCGAAACTCATATATTTTTATGTATAACTTAGACTATTAGATTAGAAACAAAATATAACGATCAACATACATATAATTCAGGTGTCTTGACCCCATTGTGATGAACAAATATGTGATTCATGCAAAACAATGTAGAACGCGATGTCAAATAGAAGCAATTAAGTTTGACATTATGCCCATATCATCTTCGAATAACAAAAGTAGCATTATGAGGAAAAAGGGAAATGGCTAGCTTCATTGGCAGGCTCGTGTACGCAGTCATCATCTTACTAAAGTTTACTTATTTAAAGATGTGGCAATTTCCTATTCAATTCTTGTATCCCACTTTGTTCTAACACCCGATCGAAACTTGCCAGGTCACTTTGTAAAGAAAGTTCCCCTAGAATTTCAGTACACCTGAGTTTTCCTCATTTTGTCACAATTTCAATGTTGCAATTTCTTTCCTGGTGATGTTGAAAACGCAGACAATTGCTGGGCTTGGAGTGGCCAGGATTGTCGACTCTGGGAGCCCAAATTTCAAAGTAGGCGATTTAGTTTGGGGCACGACTGGGTGGGAAGAGTACAGTCTCATCACCAGACTGAAGACCTCGAGAAAATTGAGCACACTGATGTGCCTCCTTCTTACTTCCTTGGCATTCTTGGTATGTCGATTGACTGGACTCTGTAGCTCTTTGTTTCTAGGCGAATAGTCATGCAAATCGTTTTATCTATACCTCGGCGGGAAAGATCACTCAAAAAAAAAAGAAATGAAGTCGAGCATCAATTAGCTGATATCGCTGTTCATCTTTTTATTAGGTATTCCGGGGATGACCGCTTATGTTGGCTTCTACAAGCTATGTTCCGCTAAGAAAGGAGACACTGTCTTCATATCGGCAGCGTCCGGTGCAATTGGACAGATCGTGGGACAGTTCGCAAAGTTGACGGGATGTTATGTTGTTGGTTGTGCTGTAAGTAAAGAAAAGGTTCGCGGGCAATCGTATTTCAAACTCTATTGTTCTCACTAGCTTATTTGCAGGGCTAAAATGATGAATTCACTATAAGTAATCCCCCACAAAATTGTTTTACCTGCATACACTGCTCTCTTTTTGGCCCAAATACACAGGTTGATTTGTTGAAGAGCAGATTTGGTTTCGATGATGCCTTTAACTATAAAGAAGAATGCGATCTCGCTGCTGCTTTGAAGAGGTTTGTGGCCATGAGATTTGTATGAGTCTGTGACGGTGTTTCTTTCGCGAATCAAATGTTAGCGTTAAGTTGGGGCTTGGTTCCCTAAATATCGAAACTTCATGCCCAAAAATGTCCTAAAAACATAAAATGTGACAGCAAGTTGTTTTGAGCTGCTGCAATATGAACAAGAATACAGAGTTGTCCTAACGATTTGCATGTTTGAACTATTGGCAGATATTTCCCCGAAGGTATCGATATCTATTACGATAATGTCACAGTACAATAGTGATTCGCACAAGGGAGTGCATAACTTGATGCACGCCATCTACAAAAGAGTCCGTATTGAGGGATTCGCGGTCCAAGATCACTGGCACGAGTACCCCAAGCTCCTGGAATTTCTGCTGCCTCACATCAGGGAGGGGAAGATCTTGTACATCGAAGATACAGCCGAGGGGCTCGAGAACGGTCCGTCGGCTTTGGTCGCGCTCTTGAAAGGGCGCAACTTCGGAAAACAGCTAGTAGTAGTAGCAAGAGAATGAGGACGTGCACTTCGCGTGTTGGATCCACTCTGCTGTGATGAGAATTGAGTTTGACAACCAGTTTGATGGCAATAATGAAAAAAAGGCTGTTCCCGTAATAGTCAGCTATACATTATTAAAAAAATAAAAAAAAGCTATACATTATCTGGATAATTATAATTGTTGTTGTCATGATATAAGTGACATAGATAAATTTATTCAAGATTATTACAATTGCCCATTTCAACTTAATATAACCTATTACACCCATGCTATAATACTGTAATAGACAATCAATTTGTAATATGTCTATAAAGTAATACTGCCTTTACTTGTGTTTCCTTCCCACTATCACGTCAAAGTAAAGCCGACAATTTCTGACACGATGAAACTAAAAGTGAAACCAATTTAACATACACAATTTTGTAGCTACTAAAAATAAATTATTTTTCAATGACACGACTCGACACAACGAAAACAACTCGATTTTGACACTCACATGTGAATTGCAAGCTTAGATGGTCGTTTTTTCGGCCGACTAAGTTTCCTATCAGCTTGTGGCACGTTGTCGATCATTTGGTGCAATACTTCAATGCATGTACCTACACAAAGTGATATCGATGAGACCTAATGGCTCTGCACATCTCCACGCGCGCACAAATCGAATTACATATTGACAGAATGCAGCAAGTACCATATGCAATTCAGGGATTGCAACATAGTACTTTCATGTTAGTGGATCAATCGCTCGTCCATGTAATCACTGTCCAAAGTGTATTAGTTTCGATAACACGATTGGTTAAAGACGCAGCACATCTCCAAAAAAGTGCATTAGTCAAATCAGTCCTCTAAAGTCTTCAGGACAACTTTAGATCCAAGATATGTGGCATATAGACATGTGAACTGATAGGTTCCACAAATTTCACTTGCAGCGAAGCGCAACTGCACCAAGATTTTCAGCATCTACAAGGGCGACATTTTTTCAGAAAAGGCCGCTTCTCGTCCTCTTCTAGCATTTGAAAGTGTTTCGAGGGGAAAAATTTACTAATACAGTTTCTACTATCAGAACGATCTCAGAAGGCGGCTGCAGGAAGAAATACACCAAGAAATGTCCCTAGTAAGTGACTACGGAAAGTTGAACTTAACTGGCATGTGTACGACATTTTGAATTGTAGCACTGAATAACTATTGCCCTAAAATAAAAATTCAAGCATTTCATCCCATTGAATAGTCTAGAATGGAATCTCATCTGACGAACCACAATTAAATCCAATCCAAACACGCCACATTCATGCACTAGCTCTGTCTCACGAAGTGCCCCACGATAACCTCACTTGTAGCATGGGATCTCACCGTGATCTCAGTCCATGAAAAGTAACTCCTAGTGAGAGCAGTTGATTGTTGAAGAGCAGAGTAGCTCCAAAATCCGACTTGATGATTTTCTTCGTATAATAAATGCAACCTAGAAAGAATGCATTTAAACAGTCAGGTAAACATTTCCAGAAGCTACGTAAACATGAATGAAGGCACAGTGGAATTTCTCTCTTGCATATTAATTGAAAGAGCATGGATAATTGAAAGAAATTGCTGACACCACATATACACTCTGAAGTCATAACTGTAATCATAATTGTAATCATATGCTACCATAAGCAAAACGATTTTATGGGCCAACTTATAGATATTATTTGAATGAGTTGCGGTCCTTAGTATGCTAACATATATATCTTAGTGGGGTGCACCGCTTTGCATCAGAAGATAGATAATGTTGAAAGGAAGAATTTGTAGTCTGCACCATCCCATGGTTGCCGATGGAATAGACTTTTCAATTGCTAGATGGGGCTATTTCATCGGTCAACGAGTTAAAGAATATAGCAAGTTCAGGAGATTATCTAGCAGTCATTGTAGCAGGAAACTCACCATACTGCCCATAGGACCACAGACGTAAGAGTGCCCATCAAGATCCCTGCCCTTCAGCTATTGCTTTCCAGCTATGCCCTGTAACTTGGGAGCTAACATATATTCTGGCCAATTCATCAAACACAAGGTGAGTCATAAAACTCTTTTGCACTGTGAAAATGATGAAGCTCCTCAAGTAAAACTGATGCCGCAAGCAACGGCTTTCAGAAAGGTCCCCTTGCAGCGCCCAGATTTTCACTTTCCGATTTGCCGTGAGCATACTTCCTGAGGGCAATGCTAACATGTATTTTCTTGACTCATCAACATTGGAAGTTGCAGGAATACTGCTATTTCAAACCCCAAGAAAACACCCAGGCAAAGTCTATGCAGCAACCAAAAACTTTTAGAAGGGTTTTTTTTAGTGTACGAGCATAAGCGTCCAAGCTGAAATGTCACCTTGTCCCACATTCCGCAGCCCCCAGGCAAGGCCTGGCCGTAGACATGCAAATGGATGTTATTCTACCTTCAACAGTCCAACCCTTCGGGACATTAAAACTTTTGCAAGCATGCACGCCAATGTGCCAAATAGAAACCACTACATTTGGCGCTTGTGCTATACCAGTTAACCAATGCCACCCGAATATGAGAATTCTCATACTGTAGAAACCTCATGATGGATTGATGCTTGGAATGATTTTGGGAAGCAGCCTGTATGGTGGCCTTGAACATACATCCCCATTGTTTTGGATGCAAGCAAGTTCCTGCTTAAGAGCAGAATATGCTTCTGCAAAAGCCTGCATCAAGTGACAATCCAGAATATCATAACATACAGTAGATGTAAATAAAAAATTCCCCCTCAATTATCGTCACGCTTTTGAGATGCTAATACAAGCCTAAATTTGTTTAAGGTCACAAGTGCATGATTAATAAATCAATTAAAAATGGAAAAGATAACATATTAAAGGATAATTCCTCCCACCTGCACAAGAACTTGTTGACAAGGAAAATTCCAAGTATATGATAGGATATATTATGAAAGGTTCTTATATTCATTTATGCCTTTCCTTTATTACTAAGCATCAGAGCCAAAATGAAGCATCATAAACTCTCCCCATAATTTTAGGTTCATAGTAATTATCCAGTCCTATAGACTTATTTGAGTCCACTGTTTGAGTACTTTGAACAAATCTTCCAGTATGATGTTTTCAGAAATTTCACTAACAAACCTGTTTGTTTTACCTTTCCTCAGGACCATTCTTCACAATCTCTAAATAAACGATTTTTGGACAAATATGTGAACATGTCAATATCAAAATATTCAGCATTCATAAGGCGATTCCATTCATTTGGCTTTTCCTTTCTCGGAGGCAGTTACCTTGCGTACAACTTTCGGTATAAAAATAGATTTTTCTGGAAAAATATATAGTTAGATATGAGCCATTGTTAGAACTTCAGGAACTCTTTTACAGAACTTAGGATGTGCATTTAAGCACTTCTCCAGTTTCTTCAGTTGGGCTTGGGTGAAGTAGCAGAGGGATCTTTGGTCATCCTAACAGTTTTGAGGGGCTAAATGTGCTACTAAAACCAAAATCAGTCACCAGACAAAGGCAGTTCTTCATGTTAGAGTTATCCCACATCACTTGTTTTCACGGTTTATAACGGCCTTATATAGTGTAGTCTCCATCCACTGAATTACTAAGACTTCCATATTGGAATTCAAACATGACATTAGAGCCCAACTTTCAATTTTTCAGTGCCCAATTTAATAATTCATCCCGTTTGTGAATTACTAGTCTCTGTATAGGCACACCCTTGCTGCCTCTTATAAATTTTACTGATAAGAAAAACAAATAAATTCTAGAAGGATGAATAAGGCATAAGCACTGACTGGTTCTAATTTCTTTAAAGAGTAATCTACAAGTCACTTTAGGCAAAATGTTATTACAGCTTTACTCATTTGTTACATGTTAGGTACATTTTAACTGTGGCAAGATGCCCACCAGATGATTGAAATTCCACTAGCACACACCTTGATGCACTGATGAATGCGGAAGCAGTTTCTCCCCACGTTGTTCATAGGAAAAAGCGGATCGTCTGTGTGGATAGGATCAATGCTGCAGAAGGCAAGATATTTCATCAAAAGGCGTTATCTTAGATATGTCATCCATAGTGCACATTTCTATCTCCAGTCATAAATAGAATCAGGAAGCAGATGTCACCTGTAACCTCTTTCCCTCTTTAGATATAAACCACTTCCCCGAACAGACACACGCATTTCGCGAGGATCAAACACATTCCTAGATAATCAAATTATATTCCTGTCAATAACTGCTGCCAAACTGGATGAACGTTTGAAACTAACAGACTAGACGTAGTCAATGATGATGAATAATTTGAAAGCATATAAATAAGGAAAAGAAAAGGCCTAGCTTTGACTCACCCAAAAAAGTAAAGAAAATCCATAAGAAGGCTTCCAAAGTTCTGCAAAAATAAATGACTGCAGTTAAAGTAAGGTCTTCACATAAACACGAGCAAGATAAAATTAAAACTGAACTCCACCAATAATTCATCTAACGAATTAATCTGCCACCGATAATGAGACCACAATATGGCAATTACCAAAAATGAGTATAACATAGAGCTACAAATATCAAGTGATAAACATATTATACAAATTTGCAGCAAGGGCTAAACATTTTTGTACACCACAGATCCACAGAACACAAAAAATGCCTTTTACAGTGTAAACATCAATTGTGAAATGCCGGGAATGTATGTACTCATAAGTAGTTCTACAATATGCATAGAGGATTCTAATGCAATCACACAAAAGTATATTAATCAATCAGCATGGTAAGATATCACAACAACTATAAGAGCAAATCATATTCCGAAAATGATGAGGTTGATATAGTAACACCTTCCACGCAGATATTAGTAGGCAAGTATCTTGGCCAAGCAATATCACAAGTCAAACATGTGCAAGAAGTATCAAAACATTGATAAACTATTACACAACAGGCAGTAGACAACAATATTAAGTATCCCAGTCATCTGTCTTGTCACAAGTATACAATAAGAAGATTAGAAATTCTGAGCATCTGTTAAATATACGCCTGAGTCTTGACACACATTATGGACCCATTCCTTGGCTGCATAAACCTGTAGTCTAAAAATGGTACCAGATACTCTCTGTAATTCCTATTATGGTGCGTTTGCTCCTCAGTTTAACATTCAAACTGATTATGTCATGTCCTATATTTCACGAGTAAAACCCAACATATGTACAAGGAGTGCATAAGGTATGTGTCTTCACACACTATGCACCAGATACCAACAGGTTATGTTTTTGGGCAAATCATTATGTGACGAGATCTATGCCTCAAATTCCCTTTTTTCCCGCAAAAGCAATAAGTGAGAAAAGGAAAGTTCTAGATAGGCCATTTGATACCCTCGGTTATGACATATATGATATTACTTTACAGCCTTGGTAGAATACTGGCCAGAATAGTAATGATCAAATTTCGGTTCACTAGAATCCGCCACAATCTAACGTGCCCAAATAAAGATGGACTCTCAAATGGGTGAGGGATCAATACATTTATATCAGGTTAATCATCAATAGCTTAATCTGCTGCTGCTTGCTGTGTTGACATTATCCAAGCCTTTCCCAGACAATGCAGAATTTAAACATTCATTGAGAATACAACTACAAGCAATGCCAAAACATCTAAATGCCAGTAACATTCATGCTTCATGTCCAACGACAAGTAAGGCTGTAATAGCGCTCAAAAATCTTGAACTATGCAATGCGGAAATCACATGAAAGATTACAGTTGCTTAGTTTATTAGTAAGGATTGATCTACTAAAAACTGCTTAGAATGGCAGTTGGAGTCACATAGCAAAACAGTTCTTAAATGTACAAGAGGGCAAAAGCTCGACAGTATAAAATTCAAATTAGCTAGACCTCTACCAACCATTTAAAGTAGCACGTTCAAGTTTAACAACGAGAAAAAATGAATGAATCAAAGAAGAGGCGGCTTGAATTTCGGCACAAATATTCTCCATAGCAAGAAATAAGACAATTATATGGAGTATAGTAACCGTGCAAGGAGCACAAATAGAAAAGGCAAAACAAGGGGAAGAAGAATCTCTGACAATATGCACTATGGCTTTACTGCTCTCATACAATATCATTGCTTAATATACAAAAGGTAAAAATTACTGCATCGTGACAGAAAAAATCAAAGTCTACCTGGTTGATTGATCGGCCAAGGTGATGCTCGTGTTGAAGAAAACGTGTAATTAGTAGCACCTGCGGCAGGATGCAAAAAAGATCACATTAGAGGGTCATTTTATCATGAAGCATGCGAGTGCGAGTCAATCAGGGAATTTATGATGTTAGACAATAACTCAAAAATGCCTCATACTTCATCCCAAATTAATTAAGAAAATCAATATCACATATCATAAGATATCATGTTAGTTTTTTTCTTTTTATAAGTAAAGTGAAAAGATCTATCATAGAGGTCGCACATCTGTAGTTGCTCCAGAAGCAATAATGTAGGGTACTTTTGTTCTAAGTTTTCAGCTACCCAAAAGAATCTGAATAAGCATCCTGGCTCTGAATGTTCCATTAAGCTAATATACATCAGACAGTTTTCGAGATCTCTTCTTATGAAGAGGTTAATTCCTCAAAATGATCAACCATATTAAGTTTCACTATTGAGACGCATTGAACAGAATTAGACATAATATAGCACAACTCACCAGACAATATGAGTTCAAACCACCAGAATAAGACTGATCCAGGCTGCGGTCCGCCAGAAATTGTTTTAGCACCAAAGCAAGCGGTGTGGTAGCTGGAAATTGTTCGGTCAGCTTCTTCACCTGCATATTATGATACCAAGGACCAAATTTTCAGGATAAGAAAGGTTCAAAAAGGACTATACTGAATTCAGTAGTCTGTCTATCCCAAATTGTTTAAAGCAGTGCAGCCTTCATATATACCTATGAAAAGTCATTTACATTAAGGCATAAGCACATTTGAAGTTTGTTGCATAAGCAACTGATGCAAATCTATGTACACAATGCCAACAGCATTAAATATAATGACTTATCAACATTCCATTTGTTATGCTCTAACAATGATATCAAATTTTTTGCAGGCCCATACAGTGCAAATTGAACGATCAGAAAACCTTTATCTTGAAATAATTAAAAAAATTAGGGCTGAGCCAAAAAATGTATTTTTTTTTCAATGCAGCTACAGCTCATACAAATGAACCTCCTTCATAATAAATTTGAGCAAAGTATATTCTTCTCCTTGTAGCTAAAATATAACAACCTATCTTTTATTAGACAAATCAGTGATTTATTAAAGTTCAGCGAATATAAGAGGACAAGCCTAACACCAGATGACAAACACTAGATTAGCTACTGGAGAGACCTACATTCATATCCTTAATATTTAGCTTCACTCTTATCAAAGACCTGAGAAAATAACTGTAATAACACCCTTAACCAGGAAAAAAATTGTTCTCTTTCATTTTTTGAGGAAACAGTCTTTGACATTGGTATCAACAATTGAGTTGAGCTATCTCCAACAAAATAACTTCACAAAAGGCATAACTAAATTTCCCTCGGATTCTAGTAATCCTCCAAACGCCTGAAAATGTGAAGCTATATCTCTGTTACTGAAAAAACTAATTACCAGCTCCGTTGTCTGGAGTCCTGTGTGTGAAGCAGACTTGAAGCTGATGTCGAGACGCACTGATTTTGAACTATCGGTATTATTATAGTTTGTCTGGGAGCACATTTGTAGGGAAGAGTCTTCTTGCACATCTGAATGTGCATGTGCCAGATTGGCTAATTCATGATCATTGTGACTTGGTTCTTCTTTTGGTGATTGTGCACTAGAAGCACTGGATGAAACCAGATCTTGTGGAACTTCCACCACTAGCTTTATAATAGGAATCTACCAACAATGCAGTACTATGAGGATATAGGAAAAGAGAAGGTGGACGAGAAGTGAAAACAGAAAAGCATAAATGGCCTTACAGCAGTATTTTCCACAGTTTTAAGGGAATCACTTTTAACCCAGTCCTGATTGGCAAGATACCTAGCAGCATGCTGAAACAGGCATTGGCACAATATGAGTCCTCCCACATATAATGCAATGGTAAATTGTACACTTCAATGAAGATGCAATAACAGAAATTTCTTTTTACAAACAAATTAGCATTAATAAAATAAATCTAAAACTATTGGGCTATTAGTTTTAGCTTTAGAGGCAGCAGCGACTGCTGTCAAAAGTGCTTCGATTCATGTATGGTGTCCGGCTAACTTGTCGTAGCTAAGTACCCAATGACTGCTTCTAGGAAATTGTCCACCTGCTTCAGGGTGTTGCTTTAAACATGTTGCAAAATGCTTGCACTACAACACACCAAACCAACAGCAACACCGACCCAAAAAAATAGAGGCATCATCTCAAGGGAGAATGCAAGAACAGTAGTGCATTCAATTCATGCAATAAGCTCGCACGCATAATAGGCAAATTGAAACATAAAAATTACTCACACTAAACATATTTTGCCCAATATAAATAAAAACAAAACAAAGAGAGTACTAAATTATCAACCTCATAATGACTGAAGTATATTTCTGGTAAAGAGGCTAAATATGTCAAACGTCTGGACGAACTTTTGTCATCAAGTAATATGGGATACGTTTAACCACGCTCTGACATGCGAACTAGACTAATGTCAAGTCAAGCGATATCGGATACTTCTAACTAAACTGACATGTGAACCGGACTAAGGTCAAGTGGAATTAATGAACAGAGAAGAAGACAATCAAGAACCATTTAGTAAACCAATTATTAAATGAGTCCTGAAGAACAGACTTGACTCTAATACCAATTTAGAAGTGCCAACCCAAAAAGCTTAAGAGTGTTAGTTAGAGAGAAATTATTCTATAGGTTTGGACAAACCCTGAATTGTGAGGTGGAATATTTGTGACGTCAATAAAAGAGTAAAGAGATGTATGTCTCAAGTAACATTTGTTCTATTTTTTCTGCCCAAATACAATCTGGAAAGCAAGATGAGAAAGCTTCAAACGACAGAATGCTTGGCAGATGTACCTGAAGGCATGTCTCCTTGATACCATTACGCCCCTCCAAGATCCCAGCTTCTTTTATCGGTTCCTAAATATAGATTTGCATATATTCTTCAACCTAGGGAATTACAATTCACCACATGTTACAATATAAAATCATGCAAATCTATTCATACCAGGTTCCTAACAGGGGGAAGGCAGACAACAAGGTCCACATCACTTGAGGGAAGTGACAACCCTGTTGCATTTGAACCAAAGATATTAGCACGCGACCTAGGCCAAAGAACCTGGAGAGACCGCGTGACACGCTTAATAGCCCAATTGATATACGGCTTCCTGTATAAATTCTCTGCAGCAACCTATGGCCCAGAGATATAAACGAAGAGTCAAAGCACCATCCAACCAAAATTTTCATATTTCACGGGAAAGGATATCATAAGGAACCTCTGAAGAGACAAGCTCAGCAATGTTAAGGAAAAAACTCCACGTCCACTTTCTTACCTGTTTGCAGAATGAATTGATTTCATCGTGAAGAAGGCTATGCATTAAAGAAAGAGATGCTGTCCAAGAAAGTCCATTCTCTACTTCCGGTGGTTCCAGAGGGAAGGCGACATCTGGCTGTTTCATAACATCATACGCTAATCACCATGGGCACTACCCGACCAAAAACAAAGGAAGAAGTAGTCAAGTGTATACACTTACGTGCAGCAAATGTCCAGGTAGAGGCTGGATGACTGGATGAGCTGAAATATTGTTATTTCTCCAAGAAGGCAAAACAACTTCAGTGCCATCAATGTGCAGAGAACTTTCCTCCAAGCTCCCAATATCATTATACCAGCCTCTCATACCCCAGTGCCTTGGACTAGAACTACCAGATCTAACAGTTGGAAAGCCCCTCTGTTTTCTGGATTCTCCCACAGGTGATGGTGGAGGTGGACGGGGAGCCCTTGGTACACAAAGAACAACAGGAGATGGTGGCCGTTTTATTCGAGGCTGTTCCCTCCTAGTTGGAGGAACACGGGGACTTCTGAGATCATGACCTCTCTTGATTGATCTTTCCCTAGAAATACTAGGAATGATGATTGGTCTTAAACCAGGATAGGGAAGAGGGTCTCCGGTCTTTCCCTCCAAATCACCTGGTAACCTGACTGAAGATGCAGAAGCCTCATCCTCGGCTTTTTTGTCTGTAATTGGTGATGAAGAATGCAGTGCCTGACCAGGTACATCACTCCCCGACACGACATACCCAAGAGCCTGATGTCCAGAAACTAGAGGATCAAATGGAGAACAAAATGAAGCAGCAGTAGGTGAAGCCAAACCATTTGTACTGTATGAAGAAGAGAATGCAACCATATCATCAACTGCCCGATTCATCTCCGCTTCTTGCCAAGTCCAGAAGCTGTCATCAGAACTGAGGGATGGAGGCCGTGAGAAACCAGTCCCAGGATGATCAGAAGGATTCCAGTACATCACACCCCCACCAAAGTACTGATTATAATCCAA
This sequence comes from Syzygium aqueum, assembly GCA_031216185.1. Classification (NCBI taxonomy): domain Eukaryota; kingdom Viridiplantae; phylum Streptophyta; class Magnoliopsida; order Myrtales; family Myrtaceae; genus Syzygium; species Syzygium aqueum. Next base: position 22,183,315 of record CM062234.1, read on the forward strand.
CCCTGACACTCCATGAACCTCAATTTCTTCTTCTGATATCCAGTGGCTGTCACGCTCATCAACGAGTTCCTGCAAATTTGACAAATCAGGTACGTCCACAAAATCAGCAGAGTACTTCTTTTCATTGCTGTTTGCCATTGAATTGTGCTGCCCACTGTTAGCAGTGAAACCCTGATGGAAAGTAGAATGACGTCTTGAGATGAATCCAGAATCATAACTACAGGTCAATGATGCTGCTACTCCACAAGCATTTCGTACCACTGGGGGCCAATCTGAACTCATGGTTACTGGTCGTGTTAGCATCTGTTTACACCCACTTTCAATCGGAGGATTCCTAGTCTGATGTACCACTGATAAAAAAGGTTGGCGGAAGTGATTGTGCCAATTATGACCAGCATCAAGATGTAACCTATCAGTGGCAGTTGGGAGATGCGAGTTAGCTGTTGGAAAGTAAGTGCTAGCTACATTGGGCCACTCATGTGAAAGCCACTCCAAAGAAGTAATATGTACAGGTTGACTGAAATCTCCTTTCCTCCACTCCCTCGTGGAGTCCTCTTTCAAATCACAGGCAGTGCTTTGCTTGTTGGAAACAGCCGACTTCGCATCAGCTTGAGTTATGCTGACAGATTTCTGAATGGCAGTTTCTCCATTGATTGGCACACAGTCAGTCTCTTTTGGGAAACAATTGAGAGGTATATTTTTACAACTTAATTTGCCATTTAGTGTTTTCGATACAGAAGACAAAACAGGATTTTCAACTGCAGTATTCGAAGTCTCTGAACATTCTAAACTGCCATAACCCAAATCAACTGTAGAACCTATAGAGGAGTCTTCTTTATCTCTTTTGGAGGCCTGCCCCTCTTCTCCACCAGGTCCACATGTAGAACTGCAAGAACATGAATCTGAACCAAGGATGTAGTCTCTGCTAAAATTATGATTTGCACAATCGAAGGTAGTTGAATTATCAGTGCCCTCGACCAAGTTCGAAGCCTTGTCTTGAGAGGTACTAGAAATAGAGGAAGCACCAATGGAAGACCTCTCATTATTTATATGTTCCTTCGAAATTTCTAGGACAGAATTTCTGTTTTTACGTTTTGCTTTCTTGTTCCTTCGAGCAGATGTCTGCATTTTGCCAGCAACAATTCCTTTGGCAGATTCCTGACCAAAGGCTACCAGTTATAGACTGTTAAAATCAGAAGACTTGAACTTCATTTGAACAAGAAAAAAACATTGCAACCATTTCGACTATCGATGATGACCTCTCCAACTGACACCCATTTCTCTGAAGAACCACAGGCATCTTGCTTGCAGACTTCTCAGTATTAGCCAATGAAAAATTATAAGCCTAATAAATTATTTGCAAAAAATCATCAATAAATTTGCAGGGGCATCATCGACATAACTGTCAGCAAATTTAAATGAAGGATATATTACCTTCGAAGATTTGTCAGTCGGACGATGATCCTTTTGGGGACTACCAGTAGAATTCAGCCTCTTTAAATTACCGGGCCTCCCCTTCTTTTTATAACCTGATGCACCATGCTTTTCCTTGGACTTATTAGGCAATAAATTACAACTTTCCTCTCTTAGAAGTTCAAGTTTTGTGCACTCAAGATAAATAATCACAAGAAATCCCCGCAGTTTTGCTAGTATACAATCAGAAAGAGTACCGATAGTGTTCAGGGAGCTAAAAAATACTTTCCCTCTGTCAAAGTCACTTTCCAGACATGATTTTAATGTAATGGCATCTTGAAGTACAAGCAAACGATTGAAGAGATTAGCAAAAGAAGAATGTCCCTGAGAGAAAGAGTTATGCAAAACCATTGAGCCAAACTCTACATCAGATGCAAGTTCTGGTGCCACTCTTTGCAAAGACACATTCTCATTGTACTTTAGTGATGGATGCGGTTCCAGAGAGAAAGCCCACAGCCTGTCTTTTGAGGCACTTTTTACCTCTGTTAGAATCTCCAGAGTCTGAAAAAAATTTTGGTCAGAAACTAGACCACCATACCATCTTCTTAACTTCAAGTAACCAAGATGCCAAAGAGTGGGCGATTGAAAACAATTGTTGTGGAATGAAAACTAGCATACAATCTCAATGAATCAAGACTACATCCATTCATCATAAAGTGTTCATATTAGGGAACAGAGAACAACTAACTGGAGCAGTTCAAAACCTTGTTTGAATTTTTAAAGAGAAACTACATAAGAAAGTTCCTGAAGTGTACCAAGGCTTTTGTGGACTTTGCCAATACTGAAGTTAATGCCTTTCGCCTCACTTCCGCATCCAAATTCGACCACCAGTCGACACAACCCTTCTTCCTCCAAAACACATTGGCTGCAACACTAGCCATCGCCAACTTCTCTTTGAGCTTCACCCCTCTTTTTTTACCACTATTACAATTCAGCCAAGCCAGCCTCAATGCCACTTCCAACCTATTCGCCACAAAAGCCTCCAGGGCGTAATATCCCTTCGCCTTCAACCAACCTAATTCCACCCAATCTGCTCCCAACTCACTCTCCTCGCCCCTCAAAAACCCCCCACCCGACACCCTATCCATCGTTTTGGCAAACGAATCTACATTTTCCACGAACCCTTCACTAACAGTAACAGAGTCGAGACAATTCGCCGAAACCGAACATCCCTCGACGCTCTCCCCTTCCTTCGAGCTGAAAAGAAGCACCGAATCGAAAACGGATCTCTCCGACCCGTCCGACTCGGCGAAGCGCGACAGGAGGCCGCACGAGAGGAGGCCGCGCGACTTCCTGTAGCAGAGGCCGGGGAGATCGCCCTCCTCGGGGAGGTCGGGCAGCAGGATGAAGGAGCCGTGGCCGCGGGTGCGGAGGTAGCCGAGCATCCGGATCAGGATCCGGACGAGCTTGGGATCGACGACGGTCAGGTGCGATCGGCGCTGGTGGGGGCCGAGGGAGGAGAGCCACTTGAGGATCGAGGACCGGGGGGCGGCGCCGGCGCCGGCGCCGGCGACGGAGGAGCTACGGCTCGGGGAGGGGGAAGAGCGGGAGGCGGCGGCGGCGTCGAGAGAGATGTGGGAGGTGAGGGAGCCGATGAGGAGCTGCCGGTTCTGCGACGCGACGGAGGCCGCCGCCGCGAGGGTCTCGCGAGGGAGCTTGGGCTTGCCGGTGGACATCTCCTTTTGCAGGGAGAGAGAGAGAGAAGAGAGCGCTTGAAGACGACGAGAAGCAGGAAGACGAAGACGGCTTTTTGTGCAGATCTATGTGGCCAATCATTGCATCGAAAGCGAAAAATGTCAAAATAGTGTTATCATTTTCTTTTTATTTACTTTCCGCTTATTTCTTGAAAAATACATGATCCGAAAAGCATTCTTCATAAAAATAATCGCTTATAAAATGATTTAGACGAAGAATATATACGTCATCCGGGAAAATGTACGCTTGTCTTGAAATTTTATTATTCTTATTAGATCCGTTTATTTTTACTTTTTCATATTCATAGTTTCAAAATCAATTCGAATCTTATTGCTATTCATAAATTATTTTCGATTATTAAAATATTTATCATTAACTCATTATGTCAAGAGATACAAGCCACTGTTTTTTAAGAAAATATTTTCCACATCATCCGTTCTCCGCGTGACAAACCGAGTCTTAATTAAAAATATACTATAAAAGAAATTTACAACTCCAGGCGATTTGATTGAATTGATTTTATCTTGCTTATGCTCTCTTGAGTGTATTGTTTCATGTTCAGCTATCATATTGTAGAGAAAGTAATGGTCTAAGCTCTATTGGGAAATCACGCTATGGAAACTTCACGGAATGTTAGGCTTAATACAACAAAATAAGAGATTTTGTGGAGCCACTGTCTATCGTTCTAAAAGCATAAGTTATTAGATGGAGACGTGATTTATTATTTAAATATTCTAACACTTCTCATCACGTTTAGTCTAGTATTTTTGCCTAGTATTAAGCGTGAAAATATTTAATTAGGGAGACAAATGTGGTCTCGAAATATTTGAACTCAAGACATTTAACTCGGATTCCATATTAGATGGAAATCGAATAAAGACCATGAGAAGAATTAGCTTGGAGGAGAATTTTCTTGATTCGTTTATCCTTCAAAGAAAAGGATGAATCATTAAAATTAATGGCACAAGAATTTTTACAGCAAAATTGAGCAACAAAAAGGAAATTTTGAGTAAGATTAGGAACATGATAGATGGGAAGATAATAGTAAAGATTGGGAGATAATAGTAAAGATCGAGAATCGGTATGTAAAAAGGCTTTACCAATAAATGGCCATTACCAATCGAGACTTTTGTCAAATCATAAAACATATCCATGCCCAGTATTAGGTAAAAAGACTAGACTAAGCGTGAGGGGGAGTGTTAGAATAATTAAATATTAAATCACCATTTCATCTAACAACTTAAAGTTTTTTGAACAATTGGCAGTGGTCCCACAAAACTATCAGAGCTAGAGGTAAAAGACTAGACTAAATGTGAGGGGAAATCTTAGAATAATTAAATATTAAAATCATACATTCATCTAACAGCTTAAGCTTTTAGAACAAATGGTAGTGGCCCCACAAAATTTACATGATATCAGAGCTAGTTATCCCTTACGCAAAAGTGTGTGGTAAAAAATTTCACGTGAATATGCGTAGTCAAAATTCCTCCCCATCGCTTGACAATGGATCCTAATTACTCTTTACATTTATTTGGTCTCCCTTTACTTATAATCTTAAACTTTTTGACTAAACTTTCTAACTTGGTATCATAGCCAATGGTTTTGTTCCGATGCTTGATGGATGAAGTTAGGGGTAATTTACGTGCGGTGATTGTTGTGGTATAACAATGCAGGCCCGATGGTAGAGGGAGCTCACACGTGAAAGAGAGATTGTTAGGATGCATGTGTGACTTATGTTAAAAAAATCACATATCGAAAAATTGATGAAGTATAGAGCAGTTAATATATCATCCAATAACTCATTGACTTAAATTTTTGAGTGAAAGTAAGTCAAATTGCATATGTTAATTGGCTCGAATTGAGGCTTTTTCTTGCTGATCTCCCCTAGCGAAAGGTATTAGGCTTCTGCTGTGTGCTCCCAATAAGTAGTTATTATTTAAATATTCTAACACAAAAAATCTCAAACTAGAACATTTGAGCCACATATACCTAATTTTTGGGTCACAAACTCCCGAATTAGTACATTTGTACCACATTTATCTTAAGTTAGTGTACTCGTATCATATTTACCCTAAACTAATTATTTTTCATCATACAAAAAAATCTTAAACCGATATACCCGTGTCACACTTATCCCAAACTATGGCACCCGCACCACATTTATCTCCAAAAAATCCCAAATTTGCCACAAATTGGAGTAAATGTAGCAAGAGCATGTCCATTTGGGGTAAATGTAGTACGGATATACTAGTTTGAGTTTTTTTATAACAAAAATTAGTTTGGTGAACATGGCACGAATATACCAGTTTGAGAGATTTTGTGACACAAAAATTAATTTAGTGTAAATGTATCACAAAATGTACCAGTTTTGGGTTTTTTTTTTATAATATTAACCCTAAGTATTACAAATTTTTTTTCTAGTAGGAATAAAAAGTCGATCCTTAAGTACGAAGAGCATAAGTATACTGGATGTACGTGATATGTGTATTGTACAATTTATGAAACATGAAACATATGCAAACACCTTGTAGAATATACTTCATATATAGACTTGTCAAACAGGAGGGTTGGGTTGGGTTGGGTAGAAAATGGTCCGATCCGAATTAACTCAATTAATCTATTTTGACCAATTTCCATGCAATAGAAATCTAGTGACCAATACCCGACATAATACATACCCAATTTATACTCGACTTGACACATATTGCTAAAATGATTCTATATTTAACCCAATCAAGAAAAACTCATATCCAAATAAAGGTGAAAACACAGAACGAGCGAGCGAGCATGAGATAAAGTAAATGGAGAGTCATAAAGGTGAATCGAGTCTAAGTAAGTTGTAAATCCATTTAACATCTATATTAAATTTATAATCCATACAATTTAGTCTAAATCCATTTACAACCTATTTACTAAATAACTAACCCATATAATAACATATCTCATTAAATATGGGTTAAAAAATTAGTTTTATGACCCCACTCGATAGGTCTATTCATATTCATATGACATGCGTAATAATATCGATAAAAGAGACAAACAAAAAAAAAATGCATATTGCCTAAATGGATCCTTTCGCTTAACCATGGTTTTTGACCTGCATCATTCATTATTTGTTACTCAATAGAATTATCAAGAACGATTTATAAAGATTGAGATATCTTCAAAACAATGTGTGCTCATAAAATAAAGCTGTAAAATAACGTACGAGCATATTAATATAAAATAGATTTTCTAAAAAAAAGATTAAATTAGCTCTAACATATTGTTGTGCAGCTTCCGCTTTTGAGCTTTCTAGGTGTTGTTCTAGGGTATCACACCAAGTAGACTTACAAAGAAAATGGTTAATATCACAAAAAACCCCAAATTAATATAATTATGATAAATTTACTTTGAACTAATTTTTTTACCACAAAAAATCTAAAATTGATACACTTGTGACAAATTTATACTTCGTTAATATCACGAAAAATCACAAATTAATAAATATGTGACAAACGGAAGGGTAAAATCCTAAATATGTACATTCATCAACTGTCATGTGTCATCTAACTTGGTAATTTAACTATAAAATTTAACGAAAACTGATAAATAATAAATTTATCACAGATTTATCAGTTTGGAGTCTTTCAGGGAAAATTACCAAAACAGTCCTAAATTTATTGCAATTGTGCTAATTTAGTCTTAATTTTTTTGTGCCAATTTAGTTCTAAACCTTTTGTATTTGTGTTAATTCAGTTTATCTAGCATATTTTAGCTGGCTAAGGTTGACATGGACATCGGGCGGCGCCGGCTGTGTATACGACGCTAACGTGGCAATTTTTTTAATATTTTAATATTTTATTTTGTCAATTGTTTTTATTTTTTTATTTTTTTTCATTTCTTTTTTGTCCCCTTTCTTTCTTCCCTCGGTCGGTGGCTAGATTGACCAAGGGCTAGGACTAACGAGGTCCACTGGTGAGGTTGGCCCTTGCAAGCACTAGCAAGGGTGAGCCTCGCCGTCACTGGGTGAGGTTGAGCTTGCTTAGCCATGGTTAGCCTTGCCTAGCCCTAGCTGTCCGGCCATTGACCAGAGGGAAGAAGGAAAGGAAAAAAAAAAGAGAAAACAGAGAAAAAAAATTCGAAAAAAATAAAATAAAAAGATTCAAAAATTACCACGTTAGCATTGGCTGGACTGCTGGCATCCACATCAACGCCGCCCGACAAATATTGACCGGATAGACTGAATTGACATAAATGCAAAATGTTTAGGACTGAATTGACATAAAAAAGGGTTTGTAATTGAATTGGTATAATGGCAATAGGTTTATGACTACTTTGGTAATTTTCTCGATTTTTCATGGTGTTAACCTTAAAGAAAAACATGTACATACGTATTTTACCTCATGGCCATATCGGCGTTTTAAATCAAACCAAAGTTGCACATAAGAGTTCGTACAATTGGCAACCATACGACATACACATTTTTTTTTAACAAATGACATACATTCCCGTTTTGTAAACATGTAATCTAATATAGGCTCTCAGTGTAAAAAAAGAAAGGAAAATACCACCAAAAACCCCAAATTATGCAATTTATAACAAATTTACACTAAACTTTTTTTTTACACGAAAAATCTCAAACTATGCCATTTTGTGATAAATTTGCCCCGAACTTTTTTTGGTAATACGAAAAATCTCAAGCTATGCCATTGGTGACATATTTATCCCACAATACTTCAGCCCATGGACATTTTCGTCTTTTTTTTTCTTTTGTTTTCCTTTTCTTTTCTCTCTTCCCTCCACCGGCCATGGCAGAGGGAAGCTAGCGAGGGTTGCCCTCGCCCGACATCGGCAAGGGCAGGCAACACTCGCCAACGCTAGATCTGGTGAGGGCGACTTCGCCTGACTCAGGCGAAGGCTGCCCGACGCTGGCGAGGGTCGCCCTCACCGGATCCAACGAAGGCAGCCCTCGCCGGCTTCCCTCCGCCATGGCCAGCAGAGGGAAGAGAGAGAAGAAAAGAAAAAAAAAGAAAAAACAGAAATAGGAAAAAGACGAAAATGTCCATAGGCTAAAGTATTGTGAGGTAAATGTATCACAAGTTGCATAGTTTGAGGTTTTTCGTGTCACAAAAAAAGTTTATGATAAATTTATCACAAGTGATATATTTTGGGGTTTTTCGTGTCATAAAAAAAGTACATAGTAAATTTGTCACAAGTAATATAATTTGGAGTTTTTGGTGATGTTTTCTCAAAAAAGAAAGCGTATATATTGGTGAGACAAACGATGGTTGATCTTCCAAGTTTTCATAATCATTAAAAATCAATTTAAAGTACTTTCTTCGCATGTATAGGGTAATTATCATCATGAATAATTGTCGTTAGTGTTGGGGCACGCGCTGTTGGCGTGCGAGAAGTTCGGTTTTCTCGATGAGAAGAATCCGTGCATTAGAAAGTGGATGAAATTAGAATCTAGGAGAAATGTGTTAATTACAGCTTTCTTGTCCTTTCATTATTTAATGCAGGGATAATTTGGAAATAGATCCATTTTTCTTTCATTTGTTGTTGGGGAAAATTATTAGAAGAAATGAAAAGTGAGACAAAAAGTTATTTTGATTTAATACGTAGATATTCAGATTATCATTAGGGATATTTCTCACATTTCCAAATTGAAATTACTTGCTTCGCAAGTACATGGCAATTGCCATCACGAAAACAAATTATTCTTCATATTTTTTTCTTTTGAAATGAATAAAAAGGAATTTAAATTACTTGGTTTGCAAATGCATGGCAATTAAATCACTAGAATGGGCCCCGACGATGCTGCCAAAAAAACTAAACTCTTTTATTTTATTTTAACATATTGCTCAGCTAACAAATTATTTCAACATCATTATAATTCTTTAAAAAAGGAGTATTTTTGTTTACACTTGTAATAGCACGTACCCTCTCATATGCATCTTGACTTATGTCTTGGCTCATTAAATTTGGGGGCCGGTGGGCAAGGCACTAGAGAGTAGATGCACCAAAGCGGATGTTATATACTAATTTTGATACTAATAGTCTCTATTTGCTTTGCAGAAAATAAATGATTTAAAACTCATTTTCCTAAAAACAATTGCTTTAAATTATTAGTCGATGAAAAATGTTTTCTTTATCGACAATAATTTATTTCTAAACATCTTCATGGATGATAAAATCATTTTTTGAACATTCAATACAAGCGATCATTTTTAGAAAAATATTTTTTAAATTATTTATTTTTCACAAAACAAATGGAGCCGTAGTATTTTTGTCTCGAAAAAATTCATCAAATCATGAAAGACAAACTTAAAAACAAAGTAGATGGTGCTTAAAGGTATTGTGCGGCAGCTGCATCAAGAAGGTTGGAAAACACTTCCAAAACAACCGCAAAAAGAAAAATAAATAAATAATGGGAGCTTCTTTTCTTATTATTAAATTATGTCTCGAGTTTGAGTTTATGAACAAAACTCTTGAGATGAATTGTTTTTTGTGGATGTTTGAATGGGTGCCATGGAAATCTAATTTGGAGAAGGATTTCCTGTTTTGTCTTGATATCATATTGGTGTGCAAGAGTTGTTGGCCAAGCAAAATGGAAAAGAGTTGACTTGAATTAACCAAATCCTACTTGGACTTTGCTTATACATACATACATACAGAAATGATTTTAAGGGATTGTTTGGTGTGCCTATGTTGCATGTCTACTGCAAGTAGTGACGCGATTGTTCAGAGTAGATTCTCGTCCAATTGATCGGTTCTCGCGCTTCTTGTTGGAGAACCTTTTCAACGATTTGCATCCTGATTAATTGGTGTTTTGGTAGCCAAAATCTTGCGGTAAGATTTGTACAATTCCTTTGCGAGATTGAGTGATTGTTTCGCGAGAAATTGTGAAGATTAGATGTTGTGTGAGTTATTGGGTGTAATTGGAGGATAAAGTCACTTAAACGTGATTGTAATCTTTGTTATATTACACAATTTATTAGTGAAATGTTGTGCTAGTCTCTATGTAGACTAGGTCCCATTGACCGGACATGTAAATTTGGTGTTCGATTTATTTGCTTGTTCCATTTATTTTATTGTGCAATCCCTTTTTTTCGTAATATCAACTCATCTTTCCCCATTGAAGAAACCCCGATTAATGCTCACTAAGGAACACATAAAATTCTATCCAAGCGACAAATGAGTAAGTCAGATAAATGCTTTCGAGATGCTCATTATGAAACTGTAATCTGCAAATTCAAGGGTTTGCTTGTTTCTCTGGAAAAACCCATCTGCCACCTCAGGATTGCGTTGGCTTCCTCATGATACATACTTTCAAAGACACTTTTATTTATGGATTTATAACTCTCTTATTTTCACAACAACTTTTATTTGTGTGCACATAACATGTTTACGGATTTTAATGCGGAATGAAACTTGCGTTGCAGTCTGTCGAGCATGCCTTTGCACAATCTTCAAGCTTCTTAGCATCTGCAAGTTTGGTTAACAAATTCAAGAGCCTCAAAACTATTACATGCATTAAGTAATTTCTAAATTCCAAACGTGATAGATCAATAAAATATGTGATCTTTTTTTTTTTGGTAATGAATAAAATATGTGATCTTTGAATTGACATAATTATGATTTTACCACGGTAACCCAATAATCCTAATAACCTAAGCCTTTTACTAATTAAAAAGAAAAAAAATAGATAAATGAATAAACAAACAAAATCTAGTACTGAGGGACAAGATGCGGACCCGATTTCAAGCCAATGCACTTGGTGATTTTGCAGCATCCAAGCTGACAGTCACCAAGAGAAGTAGTCAGAAAGTTATGACAGTGACCTGCAGTCACGCAGTTGGAGTAACAATTCGGCAAACGGCTGTCGAAACAATTCCAGGCACAATTCTCGTAACAAGAATGATCACTCTGCACTTGCGCTGAGAATACACCAAGATTTAAAGCCAACATCGCCGCCATCGCCAATAGCCTCTTGAAGCCGAGACCCTCCATCAATTTTGCACTCGTCGTCAGTTTACTCTAATGGCTAAAGAGAAATTTTTGTGAAATTATACATATGAATGCATAAAGCATGAGAATTAAGTGAGATTGATAGGATTGAGAATCGTGATGAAAGAGAGAGAAATGTAATATTCCGTATATTCATCATAATTTTTGTCGACAAGAATCAAGACAAAGATGGACATTCCCTTACCTCTCTTTCATGCAATTTGCAAAGTCCGCTAGCTTCGGATGGCAGGGCATTATTCTGTACATTCATGGTGAGCCCCGTCGAGAATCGAGATGGGACATTCCCCTGCCTTTCCATTTTATGGAATTTGCAAAGTCCGCCAGCTTCGGATGGCAGGGTACATTTTTCTGGAATCTTTCCCCAGGGCCGGCAGAAAATAAAGGGAATAGGGCGCCAATTCTTAGGACGCACTTGGCTTGCTCCTAATGATCCAAGACAGCGGAGAGCAAGTTGGAGATAGGCACTTTTGAAACCATCGCCCCAATCCCTAGCTTTCCCTTCAATGCTTACGTAGGAATATATGAGGCTTGCAAGGGCCAGATGACCACGAAGTTCAAGAACATGATCACAATGCAGAGTGAGGATCCGAGAAGAGGCTCCAGTGGTGAAACTTCCACCGTTGGCGCCAACTGGGTGCTTGTAGAAGATCCAGGAGGAAGCAAGATAGGTTCACTCCCACATAGCATAGTAGGGAAAACATGGTTAGAGTCAGTGCGATGAGATCCAGATATAGGGCAGTTGTTGTAGGAGTTGCAGCAAGTTAAAACGAGTGCCATTTGAGGAACGAGGGTCGGAGGGTGGAGCTGGGGCTTGGGGAGGGGGAACGGGAGGTGTCGAGAGAGATGCGAGAGGTGAGTGAGTCGATGAGCAGGTGCTGAGACATTAGAGAGGTGGAAATGACCACGAGGGGGTCAGTGAGGGAACTTGGATTTGCCGTTGAACATCTCTTCTGCAGAGAGCTGAAGAAGACGAAGCAGGAAGATGCGCGGCTGCTTTTTCGTGACTTTGGCGCAAATAGATAATCAAAGCTTAATTTAAGTTAGGGCAATCATTGCATTGGATGCGAAAAATGTTATTATTTTATCAATTTCTTTTAGGGGAGCCCGTTTCTACCCCGTTTTAGCTTGGTACGCACCTTTTATTATCAATTGACCAACTTAACCTTCTTTGTTTGGAAACAAGTGATGCGGGAGCATTTTGGGCTTTGCTGATCTATTCGGGTTGAAGTTGTCAATTAGTCGGAAAACTCATTGATGTGGTTAATGGGTTGTCGAGTTCGTGGTTGTCAATCGACTATCAAGATATCAATATACGAGTTTATTATCGATTTCGAGACTACCTAAGGACCGGAGGGTATTCTCATCGATTTCTATCGATGTTTGGTAATCTCCTATGATGACTATTTGGCTCTGGAGGATGATGAATGAATTTAGAGTCTAAGTTTAATCATTTTACATTTAGTCAAATGCAGCTACTCTTAGTTTTATAAGTCTTAAGTGTGTTGTAGGTTTCAATAATCAAAGTTTAGATCTCTAGGTATTTTGATACATTTTCTAGTTCTTAGGCCTTTGTAGGGTTTTCTAGTTCTCATATCATTAATGTTGGGTAGTTTCTGTGTCTTCAATTCTTAGTCTATTTCCTATATAATAATCCCTCTATAGAACGAGGCGAATTCTCAAATGTAAAAAAATTGTATTTAATATTGAGAATATATGAGATTTTCCTTCGTATAAGCGAATATCTATGGATAGTAGATAACTCCCATCCCAGCATATATGTCCTTGGAAGGTGGATTCTTTCTTGGTGGTGAGCCAAAGAAGCATTATATCCTCGATTGGTGATATTTTGTAGGCCTTGGTGGTGAGCTTCTCATATCCTGAAGTCTTGTATTCTTGGCTAGTGACTTTTTATAGGCCTTGGTGGTGAACTTGGTCAATCCTGACCGTGATCCTTGGTCGGTAGCGCGTTATGCGTACCTTGTTTCTAATCGTATTTTTATCCTACTTCTATCGCTTCATCCATTGACACCCATTCTAAAGCACTCTAGGTCCATCGACATCACTCAAAGCGACATTTACCCATCTCACACCCCCATCAACAAGATCAATCCCATTCACTCTAATTTTTTCTCTCCCAATCTCTATTTTCACCTTCTATGTTTATTTTTAATTGATTGAAAATTTCCATAATCTTGAAAATCAACTAATCTTTAATTAAGCATACGTTTTCTCTCTCGTGTTTTATTTCCCATTACCAACATTGTTTCTCCCATCTTCATTTTAGATCATGACCAGTTAAATTTTGTAATATTTTTAAGTTTGTAACTTTAGTCCATAAAATCATAATTTGCTTTTACCAGCCTCATCTTGCTCCACCTATTGCCTTATTAGATACCGTGAGGGAAAAATGCCATAAAAGTCATAAACCCATTGTATTAATACTAATTTAGTCATAATCTTTTTAATTAGATCAATTTAATTTTAAATTTTTTGTATTTATGCCAATGCAATTCATCCGGCTAATTTAAGCTGAAAATTATTGACGTGGATGACGACTGTCCTTCATATCACGATTGGATCCAATGTGGATAAATTTTACAATTTTTACATAGTTTTCTGATTCTTTTATAATTTTTTTCTTTTTTTCTTTCTTTTTTTTTTACTCTCCCTTTGCTTTTTGGCAATGGCCGGTTGCTGACCACAGGCCATGGCCAGTGAGGGGGAGTGTCGTCGAGGGCCCCCTTGGCAAGGTTGACCTTTGCCTAGGCCGAGGCATCCTCGCTAGGCATCGCCTGGGTGAGGTTGGCCTCCCTATGCCTCTTATCCTAAGTAGCACTGACACTGATACGCAACACGACATGATACGACGCGACTCGACTCGCCGACACACCATTTTTCAAAAAATGAGAATTTCGACACGTTGGGACACATTGTATATTACGTGTATATTTTTATATATACATGATAAATTATCATTTTTATGATTATTTCAATCAAATTAATTTGATTCAAATCCACAAATAAATAAATAATTAAAAACAGAGAGTGTCGGACGAGTGTCGGTATCCGGCATGACACGGAGGACCCCCGGTGAGTGTCCATGCTTCCTAGCTCTCATCCTCACGGGCTTGAGCCTGAATTGCGTGAAGTAAAGAGACGAAAAAGTTGTTTTTCGCGCCCCTGATGGATTCGGTCTCCGAGAATGAGAACCCGCCTGAGCTCAAATCGGAAGAAATGGAAGTGGAGCTAAAATGCAGCGCATCGCTATCTAGGTTGAGCTTGCACTTCTTGAGAAACTCCTGCGAAAAATGACTCCTTTTCACATCCGCCATGGGTTTGCCTTGTCGCTCCTGTGCTTCTCAACGAATAAGGTGGATCGTGGGGTTATTTGAGCACTGCGAGTGCTCTGCTTCTTGGATTTGTAGATCTCGTCGTGGAGTGGGGACGAGAAAGATGGGCTATTGCTCTTCGTCTACCGTAGATACCTCTCTTCTTTCAATGCTTGACAAGGCCACCTTGGCTAATTCATATATACGTGTGTAGGAAAAATTATCTAGAAAGTCATAAAAGTATTGCGCTTTTGCTAATTCAATCATAAACTTTTTAATTGTGTCAATTGAGTCCTAAACATTGTCATATTTTGCCAATTGAGTCTATTCAGCTAAATTTGGCTAGAAATCGCTGACGTGAACAATGATCATCCTACGTCATAATGATCATATCTCGCGGCAAGTCAGCACCACTTAGAGAGTGCTCGAACACCGTGTAGTGCCCTCGCGGCATGGCCAAGCCTTGGCTCACATGAGCCCGCCTTGGCCCAGCGAACCTGCGAGTTTTGGCCGAGCAAGCGCACGGGCTTCGCCCAACTTGTGACTCGGTCATATGCAGCGAACGCGCGGGCCAAATCCAGCTCGTGCAGGAACCTCACCCAGCGCATGTTGAAACGATGTTGACTAAGCTGGAATGCTGATTTGAATGGAACAAAAGATTAACAGTTGATTTGAGCGTTGCTTTGATTGATTTGCACGCAGTTGTGGTCTCTGGGATAGAATTTATATTCTAAGTTTTCATTGGAGCTCACGCATGTTGGACCAGATTCATCACTTTTGTTTGATTAGCATTCGAATGTTGCTCATCGTACACGAGGTGTATTGACCTTTTGTGTCGGTTCGACTCAATTCGTTCAAACTTGTTTCCTGATTTTGGCTTTTCGTTTCACGCAATTATTAAGACCTGAAAAAAGAAAACTATGGTTATATTGGGATTACGAAGTCCACTAAGATTGCACGATAAATTCTAACTAGGAAATGTGGTACCCAAAGAGTGATGGTGGCACCAATCATTCCCTATGCGTAACCGAGCGCACACCAGTTGACTTAATAGGTGTTTAGTCGACTTCCTCCTAATACTTAGGATTCTTAGATAGCCAATTAACCTCAAAGAACAGTTTTAAGACGTGAATCACTGTAGTTCATCGAAACTTAGGGAAGGGAAGACTCTAGGCCATAGACATAGGGACGTGTGTTTTGCTTTCGAAAACGCGATTTTATCTTCAGCATCTTGACTTATGCCTTGTCGTACAAAAAATAGTCCAACCACGAGGGGCCAAGGCGCTAGAGGCATCAAAGTGGACATTGCGATAATATATTTGACACCGATAGTGTTCTTATCCCCGAAAAATTTCATCAAATTATGTAGGGCGAGCTTCTTCAGAGCAAAGTAGACGATGCTTAAGTGATTGTGCTGCAGCGGAAGTAAGAAGGTTGGAAAACACCTCCGCCGCAATTGTAAAACGAAAAACAAATAAATAAGGAGAGAGTGTATCTCCTCGTCTAACACCACTTTCGCCAATGAAGAAAGAAACCCTTATTAATGCTCGCCAAGGAACACAAGAATTGAATCCAAGTGACAAATGGGCAAGTCAAATAAATGCTTTTCGAGACGCTCATAAATGAACCGAAATCTGCAAATTCAAGGGCTTGCTCGCTTCCTCGTGATAGATACTTTCAAAGGAGGAGGAGTCAATGCTTAAATTTATGGGAATAGGACTCATTTATTGATGCATTATTAACTCATTCTTATTATCGAGTACATAACATGGTCACGACTTTCAATGCGGAATATTATAAGTTGCTTTGCAATCTTTCGAGCATGCATTTCCACAGACTCCAAGCTCCTTGGCATCTGCAAGTATTGTTAAACTTTGATTAGAAAACATTCTGCTTGGGAAATTAAGAAGAGGACACAGCAGATAACTAAAGAAATCTTTAGACGTTCGGAGGAAGAAAATAAACTATGGTAATCCACAATGTTAGATTGAACTCGACAATGTTTTGCTCTTCAATCAGGCCTTTGATCGATCGGTTGCAGAGAATAGTCATTCACATGGCAATCGAACCAGGTACAAAAACGAAACAGACCAAAAAGAAAAGGTCCAACAACGAAGTAAAAAACCCATAGATCCAAAATCTTGTTAGAGGAAATGTTCTATTATAAGGAAAACATGATCGAATTGAAAATACTTAATTCTTTAATTGAAACGTCCGGTTTCAAAGTTTTTTCAAATTTAATGAAAAAGCAACTATAAAGATTTCACCATAAATAATCATATATTTCTCTTGAGCTATGTACTAGAGGGGAAAATATCAATATAATCAATTTAGATGGCACCAAATACCTAGTCACCGAAAGTAGTTTCTCATCATACAAACACAAAAACTCTAATAACCTAAGCTTTTCAATTGTTAAAAAGAAGACACAGGTGAAAAATAAATAACATCAAGGATTGAGGGACAAGATCTGTACCCGATTTCAAGCCAGTGCACCTGCTGATTTTGCATCCAAGCTCACAATGACCAAGGGAAGTCCTCAAAGAGTGATTACAATGATGTTCAATCACGCATTTAGCGTAACAACTTGGGATATGGCTATCGGTGCAATCCGAGATACAGTCCTGACGACATGAATCATCACCCTGCGCTTGCGCTGCGTATACACCAAGGATTAACACCAACATCACCCCCATCACCATTAGCCTCTTCAAGCCGAGATCCTCCATCAATCTTGGGCTCGTCGTCTGTTTAATCTAATGGCTAAAGAGAAACTTGTGTGGGATTAAACGGATGATGATATGGATGAGAAAAGCATGAGAATTGAAGAGGGTTTTATAGAATATCAGAAATGAGGGTTCATGCAAGTTAAGGAAAGGAACAAGTATGTGCATGTGAGGCAATATCCGATTTCGGAAAGAGTGCAAGACGCAAATTTTTCTTTCTATTTTTGGCAATCTATCCTGATCGACCACAATGAAATTGGCTAACGAACCTAGCCAGCAGTTCCTCTTCCACTCGGTTAGATAGAATTTTACAATGTGCATTGTCCACAAAAGAATGATTCAGAAAAGGAAGTAACAATAATACCCCAGAAAAGATGACGAGGAAATAGTTCCAACGATTAATTCAGATAAGATTTACATCACCAGAGTGAGTGTGCTACTGAAAATGCACTATAGCCAGCAGCTATCTTTCCATATGAGCTTGATTAGCTGATGGCAGCCTGTATCCAGTGGGACTTTCATCTTTGGCTGAGGTTAATTGCTGAATCTTTGTGAATATATATCGTCTACACGTACAACTCTTTACACGCCTATTTTTATCATCTTGATTAAAACTTCCTTCAGCAATATCGTCAACTTTTTTTTTTGGACATAACAAAGACTTATCATTTCATTTAACAACTACCCCTTTTGAGTAAGGGGCATCAAAACACAGGATCTCTCATAGAGAGGGTGGTGGGTAAGAAACCCAATAACGTGAAAGGGCCTTAAATCTTAAGGCCTTTACAACGTAATCTGCTAATTCATTTGAATCTCGAGGGCAGTAGACTAACTCAAAACTCTTAAAAAGGGCCGTGAAGCCTAAACATTTTGTGATACGGGGCTCAATGTCCCACGAGCAAAGAGAGGAGTCTTGTAGGAAACTTATCAAGGCGGAGCTATCAGTTTCCATTACAAATTTCTGTCTAGATCGGCTAGCAAAGTGTCGAAGAGCGTGGAGATAAGCAAGGCTTTCGGAGAGAAGGACGGAGGACACTCAAATTGGCTGCACAGCTCCTTCGATCAATCTCCCTTTAGAATCGTGGCACACAAAAGCAAAACCCCTTCCATAGACCCCAAGAGATGTGATCCATCGATGTTAATCTTCAGCGTCCCTAGCTATGGTGGTCTTCACCTCGCAGGTAAATCCTCCGATGCTCACTCTCCTGCCTTATTACTGCCGTTCCACTTCACATAGTTGTAGAGCATGGCAAAAGCTGAGTCTACTATGCTTTTGGGACTAGGAATCTGGTGTTGGAAGACAAAGGAATTACATGCTAACCAAATATTCCAGAGAGTGGCTGCGATGATCTCAAAGGATAGGTTCTTTTGAGTCAGATCTTCATAGTTCAGCAACCTCTCATCGATTCTGGTCACTTGTTGGTGAGAGAACTGAAAATTGAATCTTGGACAAGACCAAACTTGCTTTGTCCTATCACATAAGAGAAATAGATGTTCCACCGTTTTGAGTTCCTTGCGGCACATGGGGCAATAAAGCTCAAGTAAAAGCTTCCTTTTATACAAGTTAACCCTGGTTGGTAGAACATTTTGGCAGATGCTCCACATGAATAATCTGACTTTAGATAGTGTTTTTAGCTTCCAGATCTAGCTCCACAGAGAATTAGGCGTTTGGTATGAGGTTGAAGCCTGCTCGTTGTCTTGTATGGTTTCAATCTTTCGAAGTTGATTATAATCACTTTTCACCGAGTAGCACCCGAACTTATTTGCTAACCAAACTAGCTTATCCTCTGTCGAGATGATTGGCAATGGAGCTGCTAGAATTTCATTAACAACTTGCTCATTAAAAAGATTCCCCAATAGTTATCCCTTCCATTGTTTTTCTGTTGAGTCAATCAATTCAACAACCATATTGGGATCTTGTTGGTTATATGGCCCTCCCGGTAGGGGTGTCAATAAAGCCCGACCCGACCCATACCGGACCGGCCCGACCCGGCCTGGCCCGGAAATTTAGGGCTTTTTCGGGGCGAGCCTCCTTTGGATTGGGTAAGAGCCTAAATTTCATATATTATTCATTTTTCAGGCCGGGCCGGTCCGGGTCGGGCCTTTTTTACGGCCGGCACGGGACTTAAAAAAACCCTAGATATCAACTCCTTCATCTCTTTCATCTTCAAGCTTCGGTGCGGGGCTCTTCTCCGGCGTGCACACCTCGAGCGAGGGGGACCCCAGCGACTCGGCCAGCTCCGAGTCGGAGAGCTCCGGCACGGCCAGTGACGGGGGCGAGTCGCCCCGGCGGGCCGGCGCGGCGGCGAGCTTCCGGCTGTTCTCGGAGTCGATGCTGAGGATGGAGCTGGCCGAGGTGGAGATGGCGAAGGCCAGGGAGGCCCTGAGGCTGGAGGCGGAGCGGAGGCGGGCGGAGCTCGAGGGCGAGATGACCAGGATGCTGTTGCAGACGCAGATGCAGATCGCTACAGTCGTCGCGGGGAAGAGCCAGGGCGGCGGCGGCGGCAGGAAGCGGAAGCGAGCCGAGGACGAGGACAGGCCATCGGCCTCCTCCGCCAGGTAACGCACTAGCTTTTACCCGTTTGCTGCTCACTGCGCGATTCCTCGATTTCACAGAATCACTTCATCGATCTTCTGGGTGCGGTCGAAATGCAGGGAAGGAGCTCTCTTGCTCAGCTTGCTTCACTGCAATCTGTTCTTCTGAAGTGGGTAGAGATGCGTACAACTAGAAGAAAAAAGGTCCGACAAATTACTCTGGCGACCTCGGTTTCTCTTCTATGCATTGCGCATGCGTTCTTGATTTGCTTCTTTCATTCTCGTGTATGATAATGTACAAGATTCACTTACAATGTGTGCAAAAAAAAAAACCCGAAACCCGGCCCGACCCGAATTTTCGCTTTGGGTTCTATGCATTTTGGGCCGGATCAGGTCAGAGAGAGCATGTGCCCCTTGTGATTCGGGTCGGGTTGGGTATCATAGAGACCCGACCCGACCCGACCAATTGACACCCCTACCTCCCGGTACACCCCTTTCCAACCATCTATCCTCTTTGATTCTTAGCAATATTGTCAACTTAATAACCACAATCTTTTCACAAAAATCAATAGCTTTGAGGCTTGACTAGGAGGAATCTTCTTCCATTAGGAGTGATCACAGACAAAGAAGGGCATGGTAGTGCAGTGAAGAAGATTGCATCAGGAGTGATCACAGACATCGGGATGGGTGTTTTGTTTTTAGAAATGTGATTTTATCTTCAGCATCTAGACTTATGTCTTGGTTCACAAAAAAATAGTCCGATCACGAGAGGGTAAAGCGCTAGAGGCATCAATGTGGACATTACATTAATATTTGACACCGCTATTGTTCTTATTCCTGAAAAATTTTCATCAAATCATGTAAGATGAGCTTCGTAGCAAAGTAGGCGATGCCTAAGTTGTTGTTCTGCAACGGAAATAATAAGTTTAGAAAACACTTCCACGACAATCGCAAAAAGAAAAATAAATAAATAAGGAGAGAGTGGACCTCCCCTTCTAACTTCTCTTTCCTTACCGAAGAAAGGAACCCCTGTCAATGCTCGCTAAGAAAAACTAGAACTGACGATAAAACCCAGAAAAGATTACCAGGAAATAACTCTAACGGTTAATTCAATACATCATCAAAGTGAGTGCGCTACTGAATATACACCCGCTATTGGATATTTCAATGGTTTTGAATTATTTAAACCAATTGTTTTATAACAGATTTAATGGAAATCATTATCACTATCAATTTGTAACGGCAGATTTGATTTA
The DNA here is from genome assembly GCA_031216185.1 of Syzygium aqueum. NCBI lineage: Eukaryota > Viridiplantae > Streptophyta > Magnoliopsida > Myrtales > Myrtaceae > Syzygium > Syzygium aqueum. The sequence goes on from CM062234.1 coordinate 22,204,342, forward strand.
TTTCTTTATTAACTCTCATTTATTTGTCTATAATGAGAATTTTCTTATCACAAAAAGAAATTCCAAAAATAATAAAATATATCTTACCTTTCCATTTAGCTGGGTTTTTCATGTTCCCTTTACTTATTTCATGCAAAGTAAAGAGGAAGATCTATTGTATCCTAGGAGGCTAGAGCCTTATGTATCAAGTTTAGTAATCTGAGGAGCGAAATTATGCTTAAGGACACTGCTTGCACACTTCAAATATTTCATTTCTATTTTTTCTTGGGATAAGTGTACCGAAAGCCTTAAAACTTGTTATGAAAGTGAAATTGAGCCATAAAATTTTTAAAATAGTGTAATCAAGTTTTAAAACTTGTCTCAAAAGAGCAATCGAGTCCTCAAGCTTTCAAAAAAATGCAATCAATTCCTAGAAGATATCATAAAAGAGCAATCAAGTCCTAAAACTTTCAAAAAGCGTAATTAATAGAAAGACATTATTGAACCACTTTGACAAATTACTTTATTGCACTTTTTTAAAATTTTAACATAATTGAACTTTTTGAAATTTTTAGAACTCAATTGCATTTTCACGACAAGTTTTAGGACTACCAATGCACTTTTCCCATTTTCTTCTTCTTCAACACTCTTTCCACAACACTAGCCAGTAGCTATCTTTCGATATGAGCTTTGATAAGCTGATGGCCACCAGTATCTGGATATCCTTAGCTTAGTTTAATTGCTGAATCTTTGTGGATATATACCGTCTATAAATACAACTCATTACATGCCTATTTTCATCATCTTGATTAAAACTTCCTTAAAAGATATCATCAACTTAATAACCACAATCTTTTTCACAAAAAAACAATATCATTGACACTTTACTAGGCGGATTCTTGAGATAAGAACACTAGGAGTGTCATAATTTTCGTATGGCGCTCACTTGAGTACCATAACTTTTTTTTCGCTTACTTGAGTGTCACAAATTTGAAAAAAACGATCACTTAAATGCCATCGGTGATTTGTCTCGTCAGAAAATTCGACGTGGATGTCAGTCGTTCGATGTGGCTACGCCGGTGCTGACGTGGCTAATTTTTTAATATATTTTTGAATTTTTCCACTTTTTTTGGAATTTTTTAATTTTTAATTTTTCTTTTCCTTTTTTGAGCTTTTTTTTTTTTTTGTAATGGTGGCAAGGGTCACTAGCAACCCTCCCCGACTACGAAGCCCTTGCCCATTGGGCGAGGCCGCGAAGGCCGTCACCAGATCTAGGCTGTTGCAAGCAAGGCATTGCAGCTAGATTTGGCGAGGCCGCCTTGCCCGCGACCGCCCAGATCTAGCGATGGCCTTTGCGACCTTGCCCACTGCCGACGAGGCTACAATGGCCTTGCTCAGGCCTTCGAGGCGAAGGGCAAGGTGGCCCTCCCCCATTGGGTGAGGGCTTCGCAGATGGTGACGGTCACCGATGACCCTCGTCGATCTTGAAAAAAGCAAGAAAATTAAAAAATAAAAGAAAAAAAAACTAAAAATCAAAATAAATAAATAAAATTCAAAAAATAATAAAAAAACATTTAAAAAATTCATGTCGGATGGAAAATTAATTAAAAAAGCCACATAGGAAGATTTGCCAGAAGTGGCACTTAAATGATCTATTTACTTTGATGTGACACTTAAGTGAGCGAAAAAAAAATTATAGCACTTAAGTGAGCGCCGTACGAAAGTTATAGCACTCCTGTTGTACTTATCCCACATACTCTTCTTCCATTTGGAGTGATCATAGACGAAAAAGGGCATGGTAGTGCAGTGGAGAAGATTGCATTGGAGTGATAACAGACATCGGGATAGGCGTTTTGTTTTCAAAAACTTGTTTTTATCTTCAGCATCCGGACTTATGTCTTGGTCCACAAAAAATAGGCCGATCACATGAGGGCAAGGCACTAGAGACAGCAAAGTGGACGTTGTATTAATATTTGACGCCGATAGTGTTCCGCAGCTGAATTAAGAAGGTTAGAAAACACCTCCACAACAATCACAAAATGAAAAATAAAGGAGAGAGGGGATCTCCTTATGTAACTCCTTTTTTGCCTACCAAATAAACAAACTCTGAACAATGCTCGCTGAGGAATGCAAGCGAATCGAAGTGACAAAGTCAAATCAATGCTTTTCGAGATCCCCATAAATGAAACATAGCATGCAAATTCAATGACATGCTTTCAACTAAACCTGTAAAAATGGGAAAAAGTACCAATTCAGTTCTAAACTTTTTGTATTGATGCCAATTTAGTCCTGAATCTTTTTTTTAGTGTCAATTAAGTCATAAACCTTTTAAATCGATATCAATTCAGTCCTAAACCTTTTGTTTTTGTGTCAATTTAGTCCTTATGGCCAATTTTGACTGAAATTTGCCAATATGGACGCCTGCCGGCTGGCGATCGGTCACTAGCGCCGACGTGGCACTGGCGTGGACAACTTAAATAATATTTTAATATTTTTTGAATTTTTTTCCTTTTTTTTCTTTTTTTTCCACTTTTTTTTTGTTTTTCCTTCCTCTAGCCGGCGAGCTCGACCTCACCAGCCACTGGTGAGGGTGGCCTCGCCTAGCGAGCTTGACCTCGTCGGCCACTGGTGAGGGCGGCCTCGCCAGTGGCCGACGAGGTTGAGCCCGTTGGCCTCTAGCCTTTGGCCGGTTGCGGGACCGGCGACCGGCCAGAGGAAGGAGAAACAAAAAAAAAACAAAAAAAGAGAAAAAAGGAAAAAAAATAAAAATTCAAAAATATTAAAATATTATTTAAGTTGTCCACATCAGTACCATGTCGACATTGGTGACCGGTTGCCTATCGACAGGCGTCCACGTCGGCAAATTCCTGTCAAAATTGGCTGGAAGGATTAAATTGACACAAAAACAAAAGGTTTAAAACTGAATTGGCATACATTTAAAAGGTTTATGACTTAATTGACACCAAAAAAAGGTTTAGGACTAAATTGGCACAAATGCAAAAGGTTTAGGACTGAATTGGCACCAAAAAAAGGTTTAGAACTAAATGGGCACTAATACAAAAGATTTATGACTTTTTTGGCACTTTTCCCTGTCAAAATGTGTTGTAAATCTATTTTTTAACACATATATTAGTAAATAAGTCATAAATGAGTTAATTATATTTAGTAAATGGGTGATAAATGGGTATAGATATAATATGAATGTTAAATGATTTATAAATGGATCATAAATGGGGGTTTATGACTTATTTAAACTCAACTTATTTCTCTCGCCCTCACTTAATCTCGAGCTTACTTCCTACGCACTCTCATATCAATTTAGGTATGAGTTTTCTTAGATTTAGTTAAATATGAAAGTGTTTTAGCAATATAGGTCGGGTGACGTCGAGTACGAATAAGGAAAATTGCATTGCGTATAAATGGATCGTAAACTGGTTAATGGGTCAATTTATATCGGATCATTTATGACTCGATCCAATTCGATCCATCTATTTGACAGGTCTACTTTCAACCTCATAGTAGTTACTTTCAAAAGAAGAGGAGTCAGCTTAAATATATGCGAATAGTAGTCTTTCATCGACTCATTAACTCATTCTTATTACCGAGTACATAACATGGTCACGAGTTTCAATGAGGAATATTATAAGTTGCTTTGCAATCTTTCGAACATGCATTTGCACATACTCCAAGCTCCTTGGCAACTGCAAGTATTGTTAAACTTTTATTAGAAAACATTTTACTTGGGAAATAAAGAAGAGGACAGAGCAGATAACTAAAGAAACCTTTAGAAGTTCGGAGGAAGAAAATAAACCAGGGTAATCCACAATGTTAGATTGGACACTACAACGTTTTGCTCTTTAATCAGGCTTTTGATCGGTCGGTTGCAGACAATTCACATGGCAATCGAACAAGGTACAAAAACGAAACACACCAAAACGAAAAAAAAAAAAAAAAAACCCGCAGATCCAAAATATGGATAGAGGAAATTTTCTATTATAAGGAAAACATGATCGAATCGAAAAAAGTTAATTCTTTATTTCAAAATCTGGCTTGAAAGATTTCTTAAAATTTAATGAAAAAGTAACTATAAAGAAGTCACCATAAAAAGAAAAAGAAGACGTTAAACACTCAATTTCTTAAGGGACAAAAAATGAGATTTCAGCAAACCTAAAAAATCATATATTTCTCTTGAGCTATGTACTAGAGGGGAAAATATCAATATAATCAATTCAGATGGCACGAAATAACGTGTCTCCGAAAGTAGTTTCTCATCATACAAACACAAAAACCCTAATAACCTAAGCTTTTCAATTGTTAAAAAGAAGATACAAATGAAAAATGAACAACATCAAGGATTGAGGGACAAGATCTGTACCCGATTTCAAGCCAATGCACTTGGTGATTTTGCATCCAAGCTCACAGTGACCAAGAGGAGTACTCAAAGACTGATGACAATGACGTGCGGCTACGCATTTGGCGTAACAACCTGGGATACGGCTATCAGCACAATCCGAGATACAATCGTCAAAACAAGACTTATCACTTTGCACTTGCGCCACGGATGCACCGAGAATTAACACCAACATTGCTGCCATTGCCATTAGCCTCTTGAACCCGAGATCCTCCATCGATATTGCGCTTGTCGTCTGATTGCTCTTATGGCTAAAGAGAAACTTGTGTGGGATTAAACAGATAATCATATGGATGAGCAAAGCAGGAGATTTGAAGAGGGTTTTATAGAATATAAGAAATGATGGTCATGCATGTGAAGGAACGGACCAAGTATGTGCAGGTAAAGCAATATGCGATTTCGGGAAGAATGCAGTACGTAAATCTTTTCTTTCTTTTTTGGCAATCTATTCTGATCGACCACAATCGAAGAAGCCCAGAATTGAGCATTGGACAATTATAAACAAAAAAGAAATCTGATTGCTTACTATAAAAGGCAAAGATATTAGGGTTAATACCATGAAAAACCCCAAACTGGTACATCTATGACAAATTTAATCCAAACTATCTTTTTGACCACAAAAAACCCTAAACTGATATACCTGTGACAATTTTACCCCGAATTATTTTTTTAACCATAAAAAACCCCACACTGGTCTACTTGCGACAATTTTACCCCCAAACTAATTTTTTCGTCACCAAAAATCCTAAACCGGTACACCTGTGACAAATTTACCTTTAGTTAGTTTCTGTTAAATTTTACTATCAAATTGCTAAGTTTAATGACACGTATTAATTGACACATGTACCAGTTTTGGGTTTTACCCCCTATTTGTCACAAGTTTATCAATTTGTGATTTTTTGTGATATTAATATAATTTAACAGATATTAACAGAGGGTAAATTTGTCACAAACGTATCAGTTTGGGATTTTTAGTGGTCAAAAAATTAGTTTGTGGGCAAAATTGTCACAAGTGTACTAGTGTGAGATTTTTTGTGGTCAAAGAAATAGTTCGGGGTAAAATTATCGCAAGTGTACTGGTTTGGAATTTTTTGTGGTCAAAAAAATAGTTCGGGGTAAATTTGTCATAGGTGTACCAGTTTGGGGTTTTTTATGATCAAAAAAATAGTTCGAGGTAAAATTGTCACAAGTGTACCAGTTTAGGATTTTTCGTGATATTAACCCAAGATATTATGTAATGAAATCTGCTAACGAACCTAACCGGCTGTTCCTTTTCCATTCAGTTGGATAGAATTTAACAACGTGCATTCTCCATAAAAAAAAATGATTCAGAAAAGGAAGTAACAATAATACCCAGAAAAGATTACGAGGAAATAGTTCCAAGGATTAATTTAGATAAGATTTATATCATCACAGTGAGTGTGCTGCAGGATATGCACTAGCAGATGGATATTTTAGCGGTTTTGAATTATTTAAAGCAATTTTTTTATAACGGATTTTATGGAAATCATGACTGCAATCAATCTGTAACGGCTGATTTGATTTATTTTTTTATTAACTCTCATTTTTTTGTCTATAGTGAGAAATTCTTTTATCACATAAAAGAAATTTCAAAAATAAGAAAATCTCTCTGATCTTTCCATTTAGCTCCTGATCCCTCTATTTATTTTGTACCGAGTAAAGAACAAGATTGCTGCCCAAAAAAAAGAAGAAGAAGATTTGATGGGATTTCGTTCTTATTTTTTCTTTTTCTCCAACACTAGCCAGCAGCTATCTTGTCATATGAGTTTTGATCAACTGATGGCCACCTGAATCCGGTTGGACTTTCATCTTTGGCTTTGGTTAATTGCTTGATCTTTGTGAATATATATGGGAAAAGTGTCCAAAAAATAAAAAGAAATCCTAAATCTTTTGAATTAATGTCAATTTAATCCTAAACCTTTTTTTTGTACCAATTCAATTCTAAATCTTTTGCATTTGTGTCAATTGAGTCCTAAACCTTTTTTTGATTGCCAATTTAGTTCTAAACTTTTTTGTATTAGTATTAATTCAGTCCTAAACCTTTTGTATTTGTGTCAATTGAGGCAAGGGGTGGGAAATAGTGGTTGTACACTTTTCTACATTATTAGTGAAACGAATCTCTTCTCCCCGTAGACGTAGGTAGGCGGAACATCTCCCATGCTGAACCACGTAAATTCTTGTGTTGTGCGCATTTTCATTACTTTCTTACATCGTTGATATGATCGAATTTAGATATTCGACATAACACAACTCACATGTATATCTCAACAGGTTTAATTCGAGATATAGTTTGATAACAAGAATTATCATCCTGTGTTCGCGCCACGAATGCACCGAGAATTAACACCAACATCACCACCATTGCCATTAGCCTCTTGAAGCCGAGATCCTCCATCGATCTTGCGCTCGTCATCTGTCTACTCTAATGGCTGAGCAAAGCATGAGAATTGAAGAAGGTTTTATAGAATATAAGAAATGAGGGTTCATGCAAGTTCAAGGAAAGGATCAAGTATGTGCAGGTAAGGCAATATCCGATTTCGGAAAGAATCTAGCACGTAAATTTTTTTTCCTTTTCTGGCAGTCTATTCTGATCGATCTTAATGAAAGAAACCCAGAATTGGGCATTGGACAACTATAAATATAAAAGAAATTTGAGTGCTTATTACACAAGGCAAAGATATTATGTAATGAAATTTGCTAACGAACCTAACCAGCTGTTCCTCATCCATTCAGTTAAATAGAATTTTACATAGAACAAGGACACTGCAAATGTCAAAATTTGTGTACGGCACTCACTTTAGTGACAAAAGTTTCCACCGGATTACTTAAGTGCTAAACTTTTTTAAAAACGATCACTTAAGTGCCAACTCTAATAAATTTGGCCGGAAATCCGACGTGACATTTTTTAATTAATTTTTAAAGCCGATGTGGCTCGCCGGAAGTTTAGTCAGCATGTACAGTCAGCATTTTTTATTTTAAATAATTGTTTTCTTTTTTCCTTTCTTTTCTTTTTTTTCCTTTTCTGATCAACATGCCAGGGCCGGCCCAGCGATCGGCGAAGCCCGAGATGGCCTAGGCGAGGGTCTCGCCGGCGATAGGCGAGGCCGCCCCTCGCCAGTTGCCAGGGAGGGTCGCCTCACTCGGATCAGGTGAGGCCATCCCTCGCTGGCCGCCCCTCGCCCGTTGCGGGCAAGGATCACCTCACCTAGATATGGCAAGGCCATCCCTTGTCGGCGGTTGGTGAGGCCGACCTTACCCATTGTTGGTGAGGGGCAGCCTCACCTGTTGCTAGCGAGGGACCTCGCATGTCACCTCGCTCGCGACAAGCGAGGTCATCCTTTGCCAGCCATGCCAGATCTGGGCAAAGTTGCCCCTCGACAGTCGCCAGCGAGGGATGGCCTTGCCTGATCTGGGAAAGGCGACCCTCGTCGGCGACTAGCGAGGCCCTTGCCCAGCCCATCTCGGGCTCGTCGGTTGCTAGGCCAGCCACTGGCAACCGGCCAGTTAATCAGAAAAGGAAAAAAAGAAAAGAAAGTAAAATAGAAAGAAAAGAAAAAGAAAGAAAGGAAAAAGAAAAAAATTATTTAAAATAAAAAATATTGACTAAACCTTCGACGAGTCACATCGGCTTTAGAAATTAATAAAAAAAATTGCCACGTCGGATTTCCGACCAAACTAACCAGAGTTGGCACTTAAGTCATTGTTTTTCAAAAAGGTTAGCACTTAAGTGATCTGGTGAAAACTTTTGGTATCAAAGTGAGCGTTGTACACAAGTTTTAGTACTTGTAGTATCCTTATTCCATTTTACATTGTGCATTGTCCACAAAGGAATGATTTAGAAAAGGAAGTAACAATAATACCCCAAAAAAGATTACGAGAAAATAGTTTCATTGATTAATTCGGGTAAGATTTACATCATCAGAGTGAGCGTGCCGCTGAACATGCACTAGCCAACAGCTATATTCCCTATGAGCTTTGATCAACTGATGGCCACCCGCATCTGGTTGAACTTTCATCTTTGGCTTAGGTTAATTGCTGAATCTTTGTCAATATATATCGTCTATACGTACAACTCTTTACATATCTATTTTTATCATCCCGATTAAAACTTCCGTAAGCAACATTGTTAACTTAATAATAACAATCATTTTCACAAAAATCAGTAGCTTTGACGCTTGACAGGCAGAATCCTCTTGCATTAGGGCAAGAGGGATGTCGATCGATCATTGCACAATGTCACGGATCGCACTAAAGACTGGATATGTTAGAAGAGATGATCTAATTTAGACCAGACATTCTAGGCAAGCGATAAATGCTACAGGGGCTTGGCAAGTTTTTCAATAGGAGTCTTTGTTGCGTGCCCATCCTGCCTGAAATAGTGGCAGAGCCTTCCTCCCTGGAATTTTACCGTGAATCTTATATCTAACCACCTTTAGAGCAGCAGTCCTGGAGCTTCCCCAGATAGTTGGGAGGCCTCAATATTTCCCAGGATTTACAATAGCCTCATGCCAAGAACTAGTATGACTACCAACCTGTGCTGCAGAGAGGTGCTTGGGCTGAAAAACACACTTGATTTCTGCAGGTTGAGAGATATATGCGATCACCATTTTTTCCATTGTTTAATAAATATGTGGTCATGATTCATTCCCATCTTTTCAGAGCTTTTTCCACAATAATTGAGAATTAGAGTACTGATGTATTTGCTTTACAACACAAAGAATAGACGTAGAGTTATGCATGGTAATTTATGCTTATCTTTGCTGATGATCACCCTCTTGAAAAGCTACAAGAAACGATTTGGCATTCCTTTTCTCCTGAAAATGAACATTTTTTTTTCTGTTCAGGCTTGTAATGTAGCTCGAAAATCATGTTCTAGCAATTTGTTTCGGGATAATAGCTTCGATATTGGACTCTAAAGTCTCGCAATAATTATTTTTCTTCTATTTTGTGAAGCCCATATTTATAAATGATGACCGCAAGAAGAACACAAACCTCAACAAAGATTGATGGGTCCGATGTGCAATGTCACACAAAAAGGCCATTCATTAGGATTTGTTTTCTGACCATGGCATTTAGCTAGACGGGGCGAGCAGAGAAGGATTGGTTGGCAATATGACGTCATTCTTGAGTATATGCCTAGGACATATTCTCTAATTTTTGTTTGATAAGCATATGACAAAGAAAATCATTTGGTTGATAAAATCAACAGTTCTTGTTAGAGAATATGATGAGAATCGCTGCTTTGGGATAAAGTTTATCCTCGGTTTAAAATGAATTTGCTGGAGGCGCCGGAACCCTTTTTTTTTTGTTCTTTTGATCTTTTATCACTTCTTTGTAAATGATCTTTTCTTTTCTTTTTTCTCAACTGACATAAAATTTCATACGACCTTTTTCTTTATTTATTTTCCTCTTTAGTTTGTTAATCCACTCAAAGAAACAAATAATATATTGCTTTTTAGTTTTGTTCTCCAACTAATCCGTATCAAGTTCTCCTATATTTTACTTGGATTTTTAATTGACCTATAATAGATTAGTGGCGACTCCAAAATAAATTGATTTGCATGTTTAGGTAACTAAGTCAGAACCCCAAAGTTGTAATTGATATGAGTTTGGGAGAGTCGGTGTTAAGTATTTTCTTATTAATCCATCATATTTTCCTTGGTTGCTCACCCTTTGGGAAGGTTGCGACACGAAGGCCTTGAGCAAGGCCATCACGACCTTGTCGGCCGTGGGCAAAGCGATGCTCACCTAGATTTGGGTGAGGCCATCATGGCTGGCAAGGCCCTCGTAGTCGCTGGCAAGGCAGCCAGAGAGCGCTTGCAGGCTCTCACCTCCATAATGACAACAAAACAAAAAGAAAAAAATTCAAAAAAAAATTGTAGAAATAGTCCACATGAGTGTCGACCGTGCCTTATAAGACCGCTGGTGTCTAAGTCAGCGATTTCTAACCAAAATTGATCAGAATGACTGAATTGATAAATTGGCAAAATTTTTATGGCTAAATTGATCAAATTAAAAAGTTAATGACTGAATTGACATCCGTATAACAGGTTTAGAACTTTTTGATAATTTTTCCTCTTTCTCTATGTATGATTATATCTAGCAAAATAGGCATTGTATATAACTGAAAACGAAAATTAATAGAAGCATGACAAAGTGAAATTTGTCTTATTTCTTGACCAAAAAAAAATTGTCTTATTTCAATAAATTAAAATAGTTAATAATTCAAAGTACTATTAAATTCTAAAATTGTAAGAGATTAATGTGATTTTATGATTATTATAGGGAAAAGGATATTAAAAGTGTTATAACTTTTGTATAGCGCTCTCTTGGGTGTCATAACTATTCAATTGATCACTAGAGTATTGTAACTTTTAAAAAAAAGTTGACACGGTCTCATAATATTTATTGCCATGTAAGATTTTTGGTAAAGGAAATCACCGATGTCACTCAAACAGGCATTTTTTCTTTTGTGAAAAAGTATATCATTCAAATGATAAATTGAAAAGTTATGTAACCAAAGTGAACGTTGTACAAAAATTAGGATACTTCTAATCATCTTTTCCCATTGTTATATATGTGGATCCTTTTGAATTACTACCTTTATGCATTGTTTAAAAATATGTGGTCATGATTCATTATGATGTTACCAGAACTTTTTCCACAAAAGTTTGAGATTTAAAACCGAGTTGTATTTGCTTTATAATAAAAGAAGATAGATAGAGATATGCTCGGTTAAGGGTGCGAATGGTAACCATTCTGCTCCAGAAATCAAATTCTTGCCAGAAATTGATTTCTGGAATTCTTGCCAGAAATTGATTTCTGGAGGAGAAATCTGTTTGGTAAAACATGACTAATTCTGCTCTAGAAATTGATTTCTAGAACAGAAATCTGTTTTGATTTGTTGATTTTTTTTGCACCTCAAAAAATTTAAATTTTACTCAAAGTGGGTGGCCACAGGTATTATAAGCTATTCTGTAAAGTTTTGAAATTTTTTATTTTTTTAATTTTTTTTGGGCACCTAAAAAAATTTAAATTTCACTCAAAGTGGGTGGCCACATGTATTCTAAGCCATTTTGTGAAGTTTTGAATTTTTTTATTTTTTTATTTTTAATTATTTTTTATTTTTTTGGGCACCTCAAAAAATTTAAATTTCACTCAAAGTGGGTGGCCACAGGTATTCTAAGTCATACTGTGAAGTTTTGAAATTTTTTATTATTTTTTGGGCACCTCAAAAAATTTAAATTTCACTCAAAGTGGGTGGCCACAAGTATTTTAAGCCATTTTGTGAAGTTTTGAAAATTATTATATTATTATTATTTTTTTATTTTTTTGGGCACCTCAAAAAATTTAAATTTCACTCAAAGTGGGTAGCCACGAGTATTTTCAGCTATTCTGTGAAGTTTTGAAATTTTTGATTTTTTTTAATTTTTTTTAAAAAAATTCACCAAATTCCATATTTTCCCGAAATCTGACTTTTTTTTATTTTCTGGAAATTTTTATGATTTTTTCTAGAATTTTTCAATTTTTATGTATTTTCTAAAAAAAATTATGAGAAAATAGGGAGAATGCATTCCGGAATCAAGAAGCTACAAAAAGTAGCTTCTCTTTTTCTTGCCAAAAACTCATTCTGGAATCAAAAATGTATTCCGGAATCAAGAATGCATTCTGGAATCAACTATTTTTAACAAACGCATTTTTATCTCAGAATGCAAAAATCGCTCCAGAATGCATTCCGGAAATTTTTTAACAAACGTCATTCTGTTCCGAAATGCATTCCGGAACAGAATTTTTATTCCGGAATGCATTCCATGCGCACCCTAACATGACCATCGTCTTGCAAAGCTGAAAGAAACTATTGATATACATTAGATGCCATCACAAGGTTCGCATTCTAGTTTTGTAATGTAGCTAAAAAATCATGTTATAGTAAATTATTTCAAGATAATCGCTTCGATATCAGATTCTAAAGCCTCTCCACAATTTACTTCTTGTATTCACCTTGTTAGATCCTGTTATTTTGTGAAGCCCACTTTCAATAGATGACCACAAAGAAGAACACAAACCTCAACAAAGATTTGATGGGTTCAATGTGCAATTTCACACAAAAAGTCATTTAGGGTTTGTTTTCTGACCATGGCATTTAGCTAGACGGGGCGAGCAGAGATGGTTCGGCGGGCAATATAACGTCATTTTTGTGTATATGCCAAAGACATTCTTTAATTTGTTTCTTGTACAATAAGCATATGACAAAGCAAATCATTAGTTTGATAAAGTTAACTTTTCTTGTTAGAGAATATGATGAGAATAGCTGCTTTGTGACAAAGTTTATCATAGAATGAATTTGCTGGAGGTGCCGAAACTTTTTATTTTATTTTAATTTTGTACTTTTGTTCCCTTTTTTATTTCTTCGTAAAATTCTTCGTTTTCTTTTTTCTCAACTAACATAAGATTTTTTCTACAACTTTATTAATTTATTGATATTTCCTCTTTAGTTTGTTAATCCAATCAAAGAAAAAAATAAATCTTTCAATTTTGCCAGTATAAAAAAAATTATGCCAATATAGTTTTAAACATTTTGACGATTTGCCAATTTTGTTCTAGACCTTTTAACAATTTGTCTATATAGTCATTTCGGCTAATTATCCAAATAATAAATTTACGACTTAATTGGAAAAACTTGCAAAATTTAGAACTAAACTGGCAAATTGTAAAAAAATTTAGACTAAATTGGCACAATTGAAATGTTTAGGGCTGAATGGCCGCTGTATAATAGGTTGAAGATTTTTTGGACAAATATCTTGTTCTTTTGTCACTTCTTGGTAAAATTTTGTCTTTTCTTTTCTTCTCAACTAACATAAGATTTCCTACGACCTTTTCTCTTTATTTGTTTTCCTCTTTAGTTTGTTAATCGGTCAAAGAAATAATAATCTTTTTCTTTTTACTTTGTTGATAGCCCTTCGAAAGTATTGTGCAATTGAATTTAAATACGAAACGGTCATTTCGATTTTGTTGAATGCACTTATGTGTGACAAATGGAAATTAGGACAACTGGTACATATGTGATAATTTTACCCCAAACATACCTTAAAAAACTCCAAACTAGTACACTTGTGACAATTTTACCTTAAACTAAAATTTTAATATTATTTTTTCGAATTTTTATTAATTTTTTTGTTTTTTTCTTTTCTTTTTTTTTTCATCTTCAACCTCTGGCCGATTTGCGGACCGGCGACCGAACGAAGGCAGAAGCCGATGAGGTAGGCCCCGCCGGCTGCTGGCGAGGGCCGGCCTCGCTGAGTCGGGCGAGGGCCGCCCTCATCGGAGTTGGGCGAGGGCCGCCATTGCCAGATTTGGCGAGGGCGGCCCTCGCTTAGTCGGGCAAGGGCCAACCTCACCTGGGCGGGCGAGGACAGTCCTCGCCCGACGCCAGGCGAGGCCGACCCTCGCCTGAGTCGGGCGAGGGCGGCCCTCGCCGGCGTCGGGCGAGGGCTGTCCTCGCCCGCCCAGGCGAGGCCGACCCTCGCCTGAGTTGGCCCTCGCCCGCGCTGGCGAGGCCGACCTCGCTGGCCACCGGCGGGGCCAACCTCACCGGCTTCGGCCTCTGGCCGATCGCGGGGCCGGTGACCTGCCAGAAGTTGAAGTTTAAGAAAGAAAATAAAATAAAAAAATTCGAAAAAATAATATTAAAAAATTATTAGTTCTGAGTAAAATTGTCACATGTGTATCAATTTGAGGTTTTTTGTGGTTAAAAAAATAATTTAGGGTAAATTTGTCACGGTTTTACCAGTTTGGAGTAAAATTATCACATGTGTACTAGTTTGGGATTTTTGGTGGTAAAAAAAAAGTTTGGGGTAAAATTATCACAGGTATACCAGTTCTGGATTTTTTGTGGTAAAAAAAAAGGTTCAGGGTAAAATTGTCACACATGTACCGGTTTAGGATTTTTGGTGGTATTAACCCTTTTTTTTTTCAAATATAGCACTCTTTTGAGTGTTGTACAAAAATTTTACCCTTTTTTTGGTGGTAAAAAATATGTAACCAAAGTGAGCGTTGTACAAAAATTATGACACTTGTAGTCACTTTTCCCCTTGTTATATATGTCGACCTTTTAAATCACCATTTTATGCATTGTTTAGGAATATGTGGTCACGATTGATTATAATGTTACCAGAAGTTTTTCCACAAAAGTTTGAGATGTAAAATTATGTTGTATTCGCTTTATAATAAAAAGAATAGAGATGGATATATGCATGGTTAACATGATCACGTCTTGGAAAGCTAGAGAAAACCATCAATATACATTAGAAGCCATCACAAGGGTTGCATTCTTTTCCTCCCGCGAAATCATGCGAACATTTTAATCTAGTATTACGGAAAGCAAGATTCTCTTTTCTAGGTTTGTAATGTAGCTCGGAAATCATGTTCCGGTAATTTGTTTCGGGATAATCACTTCAATATCAGATTCTAAAGCCTCTCAACAATTTTACTTCTTGTATTCGCCTTGTTAGATCGTGTTATTTTGTGAAGCCCACTTTCAATTGATGACCACAAGAAGAACACAAGTCTCAACAAAGATTTGATGGGTTCAATGTGCAATGTCGTACAAGAAGGGGCATTTAGTTAGACGGGGCGAGCAGAAAAGTTTTGGCCGGATATATGACGTTATTCTTGTGTATATGCCTAAGACATTCTTTAATTTGTTTTTTGTACAATGAGCATATGACAAAGAATATCATTAAGTTTGATAAAGTCAAATTTGCTTGTTAGAGAATATGATGAGAATAGCTTCTTTGGTACAAAGTTTATCCTCGGTTTAGATTGAATTTGCTGGAGGTGCCGAAACTTTTTTATTTATTAATTTTGTACTGTCTTTTTTTTTATTTCTTTGTAAAATTCTTTGTCTTTTTTATTTTTTAACTGACACAGGATTTTTCCTACAACTTTATTTATTTATTTATTTATCCTCTTTAGTTTGTTAATCCAATCGAAGCAAAAATTTGTCTTTTGTTTTCGGCCAACTTATCTATATCATGCGTCTTTTATGGTTTTGGATTTTGCTTTGTCGACAGCACTTCAAAAGTATTGTGCAGTTGAATCCAAATATGCAAAAATAATTTCGATTTTGTTGAATGTACTTATGCGTACAAATCAAATTTAGGACAATAAACAAATACTTTAATATTATCGTCGCAATAATTCTTATCCCAATTAATATGTATCCACTAGCGGATGCATCATATAGAATGGGTTGCCGTGTATGTGCCACGTGTCGATTTTCTTTTATTTCTCTTGAAACCGGTAACAATAAAGTGCGTATTTATTCTTTTAATAGTCGATCTAAATAAGAAGATAAAGCTCATACTTTCGTAGAAATTAGTTTTATTCTTATATGATTGATTTTCTCTTATCAAGTTAGTTCATTATACGAAACTAAAGCAAAAAAGAAGAAGAAGAAGAAGAATTAGTCTGATAAATGAGTATCAGCAAAAACATTTAAATTAAATTGCCGAGAAAAATTTAGTTTTCTTCGCCAAATTAGTTTGTCTTATGTTTATCTTATCGATTTATACAAATGTGTGTCTACACAAGTAAATCTTTTGAACTTAACTTTTTTCCGCAGCCATATCACTTTCGTCGTCACGTCTAACACAACATTGAAAAGAAACACTTACCTTTTCGTAGGAGGGCCGAGATAAATTATCAGGGAAATTTATCGTTTTTAAATAATTTTTATTTTTTTCCTTTTCTTTTCTTTCTTTTTTATCCTCTCTCGTTCTTCCTCCAGCCAGTCGGCGGGCTTGGGCAATAGCCGGTGATCAGCCAAAGAAAACAACTGACAAGGGTCGCCCTTGCCAAAGGCCAATGCATGCAAGACCGGCCCTTGCTGGCCTTTGACAAGAATTGCCCTTGCCAGAGGCTAGCAAGGGTAGCCTTGCCAAAGGCTAGCGAGGATTGCCTCGCTAGATCTGTCGAGGTCAAGCCTTGCCCCAAGTGGGCAAGGCCGAACCACACCGAGCATGGGCAAGGGGCGACCTTGCTTGGGCCCGACGACTGGCTAGAGGAAGAAGAAGGGAGCAAAAGGAAATTAAAAAAAAAAAGAAAAAAGAAAGGAAAAAATAATTCGAAAAATATTTCTAAAAATTATTCACGTGCCACATAGGACGACCGACTGCGTCGCATAGGATAATTGGTGTCTACATCAGCAATTTCCGATCAAAATTGATCGAATGCACTCAATTCGCAAAACGTCAAAATGATTAGAACTCGATTAACAAGATTAAGAATTTTAGAACTAAATTGGCAAAAATTCAATAGGTTTATGACTTTTCTCGAGACAATTTTCCCTAAAGCATCGAATGTCGCGAAAAACTCAAAGATCTCCATCCGGTAAACGGGCGGACTTCGACTTCCTTCATGCGTGCTGCGTTGACGTAACCTGAAAAGAGCACGAGCCTGAGAGGCGACACATTTCCTTAGCAAGCAAGCCAATGTTCTCGGAATCATACATTGAAACCTCGACAAACCTCCTTCGATACCTTGGGGGAAGCTTCCCCATGCCAAGATCTGCTTTGTTTTTCCACACCAAGATCTGCTGCTGCTGCTGCTTCCCGTTTGGACATTAGGAAGCTTCCCCATACCCAAATCCGGGCCGGTCCCCGCTTCACGAACCAATGACCGGACGGTTGTTTGGTCGCTTTCCTCGGAACACCGAAAAGAACTATATTGTTCCTAGAATCGGGTTTTTTTTCCTTCCTTCGGTCATCAACTTTCCATCACCCAACAAGCTAAATTTTCCAAGTTCTTTAATGGTAGATTCCTCAGCAGATTCCCCGGAATCATCCGCTTTCAACCTCAGTGCTGCCCCGAACGTGACGGGAACGCTTTCCTCACGGGCGCCACCCCGCCGGTCGACGACGAGCCACGGGCGCCGTGACCCGAGAGGCGGAGGCGGGTTTCGGCCCGGTTCGAATTGTCGTCGTTTCACGACTGGCCCGACCAAAAGTCGTTCGGTTCCTCGCGTTCCTACTTTGTTGTTCCGGTCGTAAAGCGCGACCCTCTAGGAACCGAATATGCTCGGGAATTCTTTGACTTCAACGACTTGCATTTCTATGCCTTTTTCTACTCGCCACTTCATCACGCCAAGCATATGCCCTCCAAATATTCTACTAAACCATCCAGCTTAATATCTATATAAAAAAAAAAAAACACACCACTACTCGTCCTCTCTCTCTCTCTCTCTCTCTCTCTCTCTCTCTCTCTCTCCTGCATTCGCACGTACCCGGAGAAACTCTCGCTCTCCTTCCCTTTGATCCATCGCTTGGGTCGATCCCTCTTGGTGGGTTCCAGTTGACAGGAGTCCCTTGTCTTCTTAGATTGGCTATCCATGAAATTTGGCAAGTGGCTGAAGCAGCAGATCCAAGAGACATTGCCCGGATGGTGCGACAAGTTCCTGTCCTACAAGGAACTGAAGAAGCTGGTGAGGCTCATCTCCTCGGCGCCCCCCGGCGGCGCCGGACACCCGGCGTACGGCAGGGCCGAGGCCGAGTTCATGTACCTGCTGCACGGCGAGATCGAGAAGTTCAACTCCTTCTTCGTGGAGAAGGAGGAGGACTTCATCATCCGGCACAGGGTGAGTTCCCCTCTCCCTACCCCTTCTCTGCTCTCCTGATTTTCCAAAGTTCATGCAGCGCAAATTTGGACATAGGCGTGTCCAATTTGCGAAAAGAAAGCCAATATTCTTTTTTGGGGCACACGAGTTGGGTGAGTCAGCTGTGAGTTGACGCATCGGGAAACTCGGTGACTAGGTTCGATTTGGTTGCATTTCGACTTAGTGAAGCGCTGGCCGTGGTGAAATCGGTTCTTGGGGGTTGGCCAAGATAGAGGGGGAGCGAATTAGGTGAGCCGATTCTATTACTCTACTCTATTTTTAGGCGGTCCATCTCCACCGTCGAAAGTACGATGCGACGTCACGACATTTATGAGTGGGCCCCGCAACGCGTACTCGGATCATAGGTGGGTCCCGCGTATAGAGTAGGTACGAGCCAAATGATCATGTGAGTTTATACATGTTTGGCAAAACTGATGTTGGCACTTCGATCGATGGTGGATGCAACGATTTGGGTCGCGTGCATGCAAGGTTGGGCATAGGAGAAAACGCGCCGTCTCGGTTTATGACCCTAGAATATCCGACTTTGGTTAACGGTCTAACTTGACAGCCGAGATAAAACAAATCCCGATTCGACGGGCCGAATCATACGTGAGATCCATAGAATCAATAAGGTCGACCAAGTTGACTCGTTGACTGCAGAGGTCTGTCGTATGAATCTAACTTGACAGCGTAGGTGTACAAGTCTCATTCGATGGCTAAGTCGTGCGTGAGACCCACCGCGCGATACCGTCGGCCAAGTTGACTCGTTGACCATAGAGGTCCGCCGTGTGGGGCCCAATGTACATGCGAATCCGTTCTATGCTTCGGGGAGCAAAAACATGTCAACAAGGTTAGAGATTAAACTACTGCAAGCCCAACGGGACAATTTTCTTGGTTTCAAACCCACCTAATGAGTGTATCACATTCACAAACTCAAGTGTACTTTACAGCACTTGGTGAAAACGCCCGTCAGAAACATGTACTACCACATCAAGAAGATCAAGAATGTTAGGCATGTTTTGCGACTTGGGAGAGGATGAGCGTAGCAGCAGCACAAGTTAGATATCCCTGTTGTCAAAGCTTTGGCGAAACTAAGATTTCCCGCGTCCTGTTATGAAAATCTCTCCGATCTTTCTCTATTCGCTGAACCGTCGGAGTCGTTTTGTTTCAATAGCTGATCTGCAGAGAAGGTTTCGATTGGACAAACTAAGTCGAGTCCGACGATCCTGACCGGATATGTCCAAGCTGAAATGCCTAGTTCCTGTTCAAGTCCTCTGTAAGCAATGTCTATACTGAATATGAGACCAAATCTCCATTCTTTCCCACTTGGGAACGATATGACAGCATTCAATCTGGTTTTTTTCTCATCGAGGGTGTGCAAGCACGCGGCGATCTTCGCATCGAGAGATGGCGACTGCCGACATGTATGAGTTTAACAAAAGTAGTAATCATCTCAGGGTGATTGAATTCGCAGGAGCTTCAGCAGAGGATCCAGAAAGTGGTTAGCACCTGGGGAGACAAAGGAAGTCACCCTTCGGAGAAGCTTTACAAGGAGGAGATGACCAAGATCAGGAAGGACATCGTCGACTTCCACGGCGAGATGGTGCTGCTGATGAACTACAGCAACATCAACTACACAGGTAGGTACCCAAATCCGACATGGCCCTTGTCGTCGAGAAGCAATCACGTGAATTAGAAGCGCACAACCATGATACCAATCGTTAAATCCACTGGACTTTCGTTTTCGCAGGGCTCGCCAAAATACTGAAGAAGTATGACAAGCGGACGGGCGGGCTGCTGCGCCTGCCGTTCATACAGAAGGTCCTGGAGCAACCCTTCTTCACGACCGACCTCGTGTCAAAGCTGATCAAGGAATGCGAGGGCACGATCGACGCGGTTTTCCCTATGGAGGAGCGCAAGAAGGCGAGACCCGAAGAGGAGGCAGGAGTCTCTGACCCCGTGGCTGGAGACGGGATCTTCCGGAACACCGTGGTCGCGCTGAGGACGATGCAGGAGATGAGGAAAGGGAGCTCGACGATCAGCCAATTCTCTCTGCCCCCTCTCAACCTGCCGGACTCCGATCTCGCCCGATTCTTGCAGCTTAATTCTCCTATACAGATTTCTTGATGGCTAGGACACTTTGTCATTACCACTATACGTATGATGCTGGTAGAAATCAGCGACGTTGCGTGACGCGTTCTTATGTGCCGTTCAAGATGCGTACCATCCGCGACGAGTAAGCTACAGGCTCTTTTATAAGTAGAGATCAGAGAGAAACTGAGTTGTATGATCCGAATCTTTGCCACAATCTAAGGGGTATTGATAATTAAGTCGTGCTATCATCTAACCCGTCCATTAATTTCGTTTATCGCCTCTAAACTGGACCCGAAAAGTTAGAAATTAAGGCGCGTCATAGTTTAGATTCTATCTCTCAACCTTCACTTGGAGCTTAGCTCGACCCGGCACTCTAAATGCTCGAGCTTGGCTTCAATTTGGCTTGATTAGTAAAAGCTCAAATATACACGTAAATCTGAAGCCCCTATTTAAATCAACATAAGGAAAAAAAAACAGGGAAATTCGTATACATATGTAATTTGCACGCAATTACAAGTACTCGGGAGCTTCTCCCAGATTTCCTTCCATTTGTCCCAGCTCATCCTAATTCTTAAAAATTATTCTTGATTAATCATGCCACGTTAGCAAGGCATATTGTTAATAAATTGGACAATAATTGTTCAAAAGAGAATTTCTATTCTATATGCGGGTAACATGTATTTTTGTCTTAATTTTTGTTTTCATGACTCTACCAAACTTTCCATATATGGTTTCCCGTGGAGGAATTTGAATCCCAACTTTCAAAATCCTGAACTTCGCATTTTTAGGGTAGCATAGAAGACCAAATTGCTCTTCCTCCAAGCTGGGATTAGAAGACGGTAGGGATCTTCATGAAAAGAAAAGCGTCAATTCGGTCCAATCCGACTCTTGATGATAAAACTCGAGGTGCAAATCGAAAACGTTTTCAAAGGCAAGGGATGCAATTGCAAATTTATAGGTGGACAAAAGTGAAACAGGAAACAAACTTGAGGAACCATTTTGTAAGTTTTTTCTCACCATAATGGGAGAATTAAGGAAGGCTATTATATATAAAACGTACAAGTCGAAGCCCCAAGTACAGAGCAGTTTGCTGAAGTCTGACCGGGGAGCTCCAGCCTTCTGCTCCAAAACTCCAAGAGACGCAGCTATCCAGAGCGAGGTGAGTCCGAATTGAATCTTGTGACCTCCAATTCATAAACCCTTTTCTTCTCTGCTCTTCTTTGCACTCTGCTTCGATGTCGAGGATCGATGTGAGAGTACTCTTTGCTCTGTCTTCAATTAGGTTCTGTTTTTTCTCTTTTCTGTTTTGGGTATGATAATCTGCTAGCGCTTGAGATTTGGAATTCTTATTCGTTTTCTTGAAAGTAGGTGCTCTTTGTCCATTTCAGTTTTATGGTTAGTACAAGTTCTGCCTCATCAATCCACAGTAAATAAACTAAATTATGTTTGTTGGGTCTGAGACAGAGTCATTACCAAGGTGATGACATTGGATTTCATGGTCAGTTAAGGAATTTGTTGCCTACATCAATCGGTGAAGATTGCTGAATCAGTCATACAAGAAGAAACAAATGATTGAAACGCGATATAATGGCAATTAGTGCCTTCCAGGCTCATATTGCTTCATGTGTTTTAAGTTCTCCTTACCCTGTCTTCATCGATGGTCAATGAAATAATTGCTAGTGTTATTGAGGTGCTTAGCTGACCTGTAAGGCAGAACTGGCGGTTGTTTGTTATCAGCTTATATTGTGTTCATATATATTAGCATTCGAGGATTTTTTAAACTCTGATGATTGCAAGAATTGTGCCCATGTATTTCTAGATCTGAAATTCACTTCATGTTCACACTGGACTTGTCAATATTAGGCCTTAGAGATCAAGCGGGTAGCTGCAAGAAAAACTGTGAAGATCCAACTAAGATTCAAAACTATGAATCAAGGAGCAGCGATTTTAGCTCATGGTCCATCTGCTATGTCTACTGCTGCAGTCAGAACCCATTCTCAGAGATGGAAATGTTTGAGCTTGAAATCATCATGTCTTCTCCATATTCGTGGCTTCCATCTTCCAGGTAAATTTCCCGTTATCTGCTGTCAAAAGACGTCTCAGTGGGAACCTTCGCCAAATATTTATTCACCGAGAGAGGATGGAGATAACCTTGTTACCAAAACCACCAACTTATTTGAAAACTTGTGCTCCGAGAGCGCGTCTGAGGCACTGGAAGTGAAAAAGGCGGAGGAGCTTTCTGGCACGAATAATCAGAATTTGTTAAAGACTATGTTTTTTAGATGGCCAATGTGGCTTCTGGGTCCTTCTGTCCTCCTTTTGACAGGCATGATGCCAACGCTATGGCTGCCGATATCTTCAGTGTTCCAAGGCCCTAACATTGCCAGCTTGCTTTCATTGGTTGGGCTGGATTGCATCTTTAACTTGGGTGCTACACTTTTTTTCCTCATGGCCGATTCCTGTGCCCAGCCAACAAAATTGGTGCAGGAGCAATACAGCAAGGTTCCTTCTAGCTATCAATTCTGGAATGTGGTTGCTGCTATTGTGGGAGTTACTGTTCCCTCGATGATACTCTTTGGATGTCAAAAGGGCTTGTTCCAACCTCAACTGCCACTCATCTCATTCACAGTACTGTTGGGCCCATACATGTTGCTTTTGTTTGTGCAAATTCTGACTGAGATGCTGACGTGGCATTGGCAATCTCCTGTTTGGCTAGTGACACCGGTTGTTTATGAGGCTTACCGGGTATTACAGTTGATGAGGGGTTTGAAGCTTGGGACTGAAATGAATGCTCCTGGGTGGATGTTGCATACGCTTAGGGGCCTGGTGTGTTGGTGGGTGCTTATACTTGGTGTGCAGCTCATGAGGGTTGCTTGGTTCGCTGGTGCCTCTGATCAAACACATTGGAGAGGATCTGCTTCTGCTGATGGTTAGGTTGTATAGTTAGTCATGGTTGGATGGTAAGTTGTCACAATCAAACATGTAGATAACTCAGCATATTATCAACTATATTGCGTTGGAACTTTGAAATATGTGGTTCATTGGCATTCTTCGTGTTTTCTGGTGTATATCTGCTGACATATTACCAATACAATCAAAGATTCTTGTGCCTTAAGGTTCAAGCCAGTTGCTTTTCTACAGTTCATCCCAAGAACAGGTAGTTTGTCTTTGTCCTGCAGACGACTGTTGTGTTATTCCAATGAGTAGAAGGGCAAACAGGCAATTTTATTTTGGTTCTCGAGTATAATTAACTTTTTTTCATATCTTTTCCATTCTATACCCCGTCCCAATTCAAGTGTAGCCTGTCAACCAATTGTGCCTGACTCGAAATTCAATCTTGGGTCCTGTCTTGGACTATCGTATGTCGTGCCATTTCACCACGCCCCCACTGTGGTGAAAGAACAAAGGAGGCATGTTATCCCTTCTAAGGCTTACATTGCTCACAGCAGGACAGATGTGACTTATATTCCTTAAGGAATACATTGCCCCCTTCTGTCTCAGTGGTAAAGAAAAAAGATGACTATTCAGGTTAAAACTTGATCTTTGACAGTCTGCATGACGGGTACTTATAGTCCTCGGCATTGTGCATACCCTGCAGTCTCACCAGGATAATCATGATTAGGCAGGTGCTAAACCATCGTTTAGCCTCTAAGTCGAAGCTGACTTGATGTTAGTCACCTTACTTCTTGGAAAAAAAAAAGTGACTTCTGCCGGCGATCTGTTAAGCTTTAGATAGAATGTTCTTCTGCTTTGCACTGGTCTTGTCTTGCCATATGGCATCGTCTTTTCTACTCGTAGCTTGAATTGAGTCATGGCCACATCTGTGAGATGCCGTTTCGATTTGTTTGGAAATAGCCATTCATTCGGTGCAAAGTCACATTCTGATATCACTGCAGTGCACAAAGCCGGCAACATATAATCCACAATTTATCAGAATTAATGTGCAATCACCCGTTTCGCTGTACTGTGATTAATGATTATTCTGCGCAGGTAATCCTTTGACTGTCTTGCTCTGAGTTTATCTGAAATGTTGGTGCGAGAATACGAGGTTGTAAGTGTGATATTCGTCCGATTTGCCACCTTGATTAAAAACAAAGCTCAGTGATGCTGTTACCGATAAGAGAGATTTGTATTGTTGGCCAAAACATGCCTTGGCGTATGCATGACTGCTTGAAAATGTTCTGTACTGGAACCAAATCAGAATCGATTCTCAAGCCTTCGAACCGGATATTGCGATCGGATTAGAAATTTGAAACACACTTCCCTGTGATCTCAAACTTATCGTTTGCCCACATTTGAAAATGCTTACCCCACTTGTCGATTACGGTTGTTTTTGGTAGAAGTAGCATTGGGCAATCTCAGGTGTGACAAGATTGATTAGAAAAATTACCAAAAAAGTTCTAAACCCAATTTAGTCTTAAATCTTTTAAATGTGTCAGTTGAGTCCTCGATCTTTTTATAGTTTGTCAATTGAGTCCATCTGGCTAATTTTAACAGGAAATCACTGAAGTGGATGCATGTCATCCTAGGGGCATGGTTGGCATTGACATAGACAATTTTAATAATATCTCAATATTTTTCTCGGTTTATTTATTTATTTTTTTCATTTCTTTTTTCTTTTCTTCTCTTTACTTTTTTTTAACTGAGGCCAGCGAGGGTCGCAGCCCTCGCCTGCAGCCTCGCGGTCTTTGCCAAGTCTAGGCAAGGGCTGCCATGGTCTAGGCGAGGGCCGTGAAGCCCTCACTATCTGCAGGCGAGGGCTGTGACCCTCCATCGCATGACCCTCGCAACTAGCAAGGGCTTCGCAGCCTTGACCCAGTGTCTGGAGTGGGTTGGAAAAAAAAAGGAAAAGAGAAGAAAAGTAAAACAAATTATTCAAAAATTCAAAAAATATTATTAAAATTGTCTACGTCGGCACCGATCTGGCCACGTAAGATGACTGGCATCCACGTCAGCAATTTCCTGCCAAAATTGACTCGATAGACTCAATTGGCAAATTATGAAAAGGTTTATAAATCTATTGACACAATTAAAATGTTTTATGATTGAATTGGTAAAAATACAATAAGTATATGATATTTTGGTAATTTTCGGTTTGTTCATTTTAATTGTTTGTGCATATGTGCATGTCGCATTTTACATGATAGTTAATTTAGAGATAATAACACCGATGAGCATTGCATGCCCCTTAAGAGAAAGAGAGGAGATTTTGAATTGCTCACGATATGCCAAAGCAAACCAATTCGCAAAAGAGAAGAAGTACGGAAATGACGTTAAATTAATATAGCGTAATAAAATTCCCAAAGTCATGATCCCAGACACTCTCCAGAAGCATTAGCATTTAGCCATGGATGCTTAGCATACGCATGAAATGTATTCCGGAATAAAAATCCTGTTCCGAAATGCATTCCGAAATAGAATGACGTTTGTTAAAAAATTTCTGGAATGCATTCTAGAGAGATTTTCACATTCTGAAATAAAAATGCGTTTATTAAAAATACTTGATTTCAGAATGCATTCTTGATTCCAGAATGAGTTTTTAACAAGAAAAAGAGAAGCTACTTTTTATAGCTTCTTGATTTCGAAATGCATTCTCCCTATTTTCTCACAATTTTTTTTAGAAATACATAAAAATTCTAGAAAAATTCATAAAAATTTCCAGAAAATGGCTTTAAAAGAGTCAGATTTCAGGAAAATATGAAATATGGTGAATTTTTTTTAAAAAATAAAAAAACTCAAAAACTTCAAAACTTCACAGAATAGCTTAAAATACCTGTGGTCACCTACTTTGAATGAAATTTAAATTTTTTTAGGAGCCCAAAAAAAGAAAATTAATAAAAAAATAAAAATTTTCAAAACTTCACAAAATGACTTAAAATACTGTGGCCACTCACTTTGAGTGAAATTTAAATTTTTTGAGGTGCCCAAAAAAATAAAAAAATAAAAAACTTCAAAACTTCACAGAATGGCTTATAATACATGTAGTCATCCACTTTGAGTAAAATTTAAATTTTTTGAGGTGTCCAAAAAAATAAAAAAAAATTCAAAACTTTACAAAATGGCTTAGAATACCTGTGGCCACCCACTTTGAGTGAAATTTAAATTTTTTTTAGGTGCAATAAAAATCAACAAATCAAAACAGATTTCTATTCCATAAATCAATTTTTGAAGCAGAATTAGTCATGTTTTACCAAACAAATTTCTCCTCCAGAAATCAATTTCTGATAAGAATTTGATTTCTGAAGCAAAATAGTTACCATTCGCACCCTTAAAGAGTCGATGAGCGAACTAGATTGTGTTTTAGATCCTCGGGAAATCTCTTCTGTTAATACCTCTAGGACTGCGAAATCATCCCTCAACATGGAACGGATTTTCGAATCAAATTGAATTCCTGGTGGAACCTCTTCACGTTCATATGTATGATTCTAGAGAACGACATCATCAAGAATCTTAAATGAATCTGCCTATAATATATTTTTTTTGCTAGAAATCTGCCTATAATATTTGGTAGACCTCCTGGACGTAGTCCAAGCATTGGCGTGATAAACCCTAGCCCGCCGGAACCCAAAGTTTGTGTATAAACATTTTTACATCGAGTCAAAACCCGATGAGGCTTACAAACGTTGTGGTCCTACTCCGGCATCATCTCTCTCTGTGTGCTCTTCTCGGTCGCCACAGAGAAAAGTTCCGGGTTCGCCTCCGATCCCTCCCTGAGATCCCGCCATGATCACCGGCGATCTCCTCAGCATCGAACCTCAGGAGCTGCAGTTCCCTTGTAAGCCTCATCGGGTTCTTTGATCTTTGAACTGCCACGTTGCCTGTTCGATCTCTGTTCGTCGGAGTCAACTCTTGTTGTTCTTCTTTTTTTTCCGAATCCCACGTCTGATTTTGCTAATGTTTGCTCACTCGAGTTGAGGAAGGAGATCTCTTGCTCTCTCCGGCTGTCGAACAAGACCGACAACTATGTAGCTTTCAAGGTATAATTTGATCTACCATGGCTCGGCGAATCTCTTGCATGTCCTTTCACTTTCAGATTCCTCGCTGCGCTCTTTTCTTCTTCCTGAATTTGAGTGCTCTTTGCATGCGTCCTCTATGGTGTTTGCAGGTGATGACGACGAAACCGAAGAACTACGGCTTCAGGCCTAACCGTGGAATCGTGTTGCCTAGGTCTACCTGTGATGTTATAGGTCTCTCTCTCTTGCTCCACTTTCGCTTATATATGCGAGCATTCGCATCTTGAGAGACAATCCTCAATTGTTCTCTCGTGTTCATGATTGATCGACTTCCAAGTCTTTAATCAAACTCAATCTTTATGCCCTTATAAGTGCTATCATGCTTACCATGCAGTTACAATGCAAGCTCAAGAGGAAGCACCTCTCGACATGCGGTGCAAGGACAAGTTTCTCATTCGAAGTGTAACTGCGAGTCCGGGGGCGACCGCGAAGGATATCACGTGAGAAATGGTAATGAGTATCACACAGACTTTGCTGACAGCATCGACTTAGGTTCTGTTGATGCAGATATTAACCCAGCAGAGTTTGTCGGTGTCGGATTCCAGTTCAATAAAGAACCGGGCCGCAACGTCGAAAAAGTGCAAGATGAGGGTTGTTTATGTGGCTCCCCCTCGGCCTCCATCCCGAGCTCGAGAAGTATCTTCACCACCAGCATCCATTTCAGACGGCAGAAACTTGAACATCCTGGGATTCACAGCTGTGAGTGCTTGATTTATTCTTAGTTCTATTGGCATCTGCAAATAAATCATGATGTTACCACGCTTGCTTCTTCGGCGATAGTTTATAATTCAATGGTCAGTGGTTTCAGCCTTCTTCAGCTGTGGTTTCGATTCTCTAAAGAGTCGTATCTATAGTTTTGTCATTCCGGTCACGCGATCTGCGGCACTCTCCACAAGCATTTGGCCATGGATCTCTAGAGAACTTGCAAGTGATCTAGGTTTTAGATCCTCGGGAAACCCCATTTCTTAATACCTATATTGTTCAGCCTGTCTTCGGTTCGTTCTTCTGGGAACAGCATAGCAGTCACCTCTAGGACCGCGAAATCGTTCCTTGATGTGGAATGGATTGGATCAAAACGAATTTGCGTCGATATATGTTGAAGGAATGTGATTATTAGGAATCTTAGGTAAACTGCTTAGTGCTTACAATGTTTGGTTGCCCTCCTAAGTTGGCAAGGAAGGAACTCCAATATACCACATTATATATGGCTAGCAAAATGAGGCTATAATTGAATTAAAAAGAAAAGAAAAGTATAAATACTACAATAGATTTATGACTTTTTAGATAATTTTTTCAGCACCAATTATATATGTCATTATGTCAGCGATTTTCGATTAAAATTAGCCGAATGAACTCAATTGGAAAAACTTGAAAAGATTTAGGATTCAATTGACAAAATTAAAAGATTTAGAACTGAATTGAAAAAACCGCAATAGATTTATGACTTTTTAGATAATTTTTTCAGTACCATTAATGACAAGGAAAACACACCGATTTATCTATTTTTTTTTTGCCAAGTAAAACACACAACCCGCTTGTGTCCTTCTCATTTTCAATTCTCTATTTGTTATTTTGAAGGTTCAAGAATGAACTTACTTTCACCACTAACGAGTGTCGGGGGTTCAGTTGAAACCCAAACCGAACAATCTCATTCCTTATTTCGACAACCCTAAATAGAAACTAGCTTGACCAGCTCGAGGATTTCGACTCTAGTCAAGTCCGGTCGAGCTGTTTAGTCGATAATTTTTGATACCTCATCTTCTGCCTCGCTATCCGCTAAGCATGGCTCATTTACATGGTAGCAAGTTATAATCGTGTTCATAATTTGTGTCAAACACGGAATTTCATGGTTTTGATTCTACACGTCAAATGATTCAATTTACAATTCGGGTCATGTTCTGAAATTTTTTCTTTCGTTCTTTACCCCTCAATGATTTTTCTTCTTTTTTTCAATAGGGGAATAAATATAGAAAAAAAAAAGGAAGGAGGAGGAGGAGGAGAAGAAGACGACGCCGTATCGAGGTGGAACCGTGCCCATATCAGCCGAGACACAAGCCCAAAGCGGACGTCAAATTGGAATCGGGCACAAACGTCGCCGTCCCGCTCCCGCTCCCTGTCCCTCTCCCTCTCTCGCTCTCGCCGCCGGGGAGGGTTCCGCGGCCGCCGCCGCCGCCGCCGCCGACTCCCGATCCGCCTCCGCGATTCCGCCATGAGTACCGGCGATCTCCTCAGGATCGAGCCTCAGGAGCTTCAGTTCCCCTGTAAGCCTCGTCGGATTCCCTCCGATCTTTGAGCCCGCCGCCGCCGCCGGCGACGTTGCTCTCCACGCCCGTCCGGATCTCTGTCCGGCGCCGATTCCTGCTGTTCTTCTTCTTTCTGGTTTTTTGAAAATCCCGTGCCCTGATTTTTGCTGATTGTTTTGGTCAGTCGAGCTGAGGAGGCAGATCTCGTGCTCTCTCCAGCTGTCGAATAAGACCGACGGCTATGTAGCTTTCAAGGTGAAATTTTGAATTTTTCCTACGGCTCTGGGGAGTCTCTCGCGCGCCGATTCGCTTTGCGATTCCTCGCTACGCTCTTTCTCCTTCCTGAATTTTGAGTGCCTCGTTTTTTTTTTTTTTCGTTTTGTGCATGCGTCGTTGATGGTGTTTGCAGGTGAAGACGACGAATCCGAAGAAGTACTGCGTCAGGCCTAACACTGGAATCGTGTTGCCTAGGTCTACCTGTGATGTTATAGGTCTCTCACTCTCTCTTTCATTTTCATGGTTGATCTGCTTCTTAGTCTTTAATTAAGCTCAAACTTTATGCCCTTATGAGTGATGCCATGCCTTGCGTACTGTGCAGTTACAATGCAAGCTCAAAAGGAAGCACCTCTCGACATGCACTGCAAGGATAAGTTCCTCCTTCAAAGCGTAACCACGAGTCCGGGGGCGACCACGAAGGAAATCACGCCGGAAATGGTAATGGGTGTTACGGAGACTTTGCTAACAGCGCTTGGCTCGGGTTCGATTAGTGTAGAAAATTGACCTAGTCGAGGTTGTTGGTGTTGGATTCCAGTTCAATAAAGAGTCGGGCCATAATGTCGAAGAGTGTAAGCTGAGGGTTGTTTATGTGGCTCCCCCTCGGCCTCCATCCCCAGTTCGAGAAGGATCGGAAGAAGGCTCCTCACCACGAGGCTCCGTTTCAGACAATGGAAACTCGACTAACTTTGAATTTACAGCTGTGAGTGCTTGATATATTCTTGATTTTATTGGTATCTGAAATTTATCATGATATTAGGATGCTTTTTTCGCCTGCAATAGATTATAATACAGTGGTCAATTGTGGTTTCAGGCTTCAAAGACATTTGCTGAGTCGCAGGACAATGCACCCGAGGTACTTATATGTTTTATGCACGCATTAAGAATCGCCAAAAAGTTAGACCTTTTGTTTTGTCATTCGGCAATTGCATATAAGTTTGTGATGGTCTACAGTTAAATCAGAAACTGCAACCTTGAGTTGGTAACCTTTACTATTTGGGATTGGCTAACTGTCCTCATTTCCAACCAAACTCGAAAAGCGAAAAAGGATTCCAGATTTGATGAATGAAAAAGACAATTGTGATTCTTCTTTGGTTCTTATTCCACTGGCTTATTGGCAATGTCCTATGTCTGACATTATCCATCATTTAGCTTGAGAGTTCATGGAAGGTAATATGATCTTTACCTTTTCAAGATTCTTATTCATGGTTTTTCTTTTTCATTTGAATGAAGTGGATAATGAAGAACTAATTTAAAGGAGTTGTTTTTTTTATGGAAATAAAAGTGCTAGTCTGGTTGTGATGGAGAGAGTTTATTTCTCTAGGGGCATATAATATGTGTGGACGTGGACAAAGTTGTCGCCCATTAAAAAAGTAATTTTTGGGGTCATGATGAAATAATTATGCAGCTATGACTTGGTATAGCAATCTTGAATTATGGCTTTTTCAAGGTTTGATCACTCATAAGTAGATTGTGGATATTTAGGAGCACATCTTTCTTATTCTTTCAAAAGGACAATGAGGTAATGTGAAGGTTAGGCATGCAGAAGTTTCCATCATCAATGCAGTATCATCAAGAAAAAGTATTATGCATGAATTTATTTTACATTTTGCAATGTCAAGAAAGGGGAGAGGTTTGTTGTAGTGGATGGAATGGAGTAATAATAGGGATTTTTCGTTTCCATGATGAAGAAGAATATTTTAAAGCATTTCTCATTATCAAAGATGGTGGACAGGTTATGTGATTGTGGGTGGATTATATTATTACAGTTAACTAATTCGTGAGTATGTGGAAATGCTAAAATAATACTAATATGACTTGTCTTCTGTGGAGGCCGATTAAAGAATGTGGAGTTAGGTTCATGAGTTAAGGAAATAACTTGACATTGGGTGTGTTCATTCACAGGAGTGTGACGTGGATGTAGCTTAAGTCGAGGTTAGTGTAGTCAAACGTAAAAGGCGCTAAGACTCTAAAACGCCGGATCCCAAAAGCACAGCAGTTGCTTGCCTGAGTGAAGTAAGGCATTGACTTTTTTAGCATCAATAATCAAACAAGAATAGACTTTAAAATCGTATCAAATCAAAGTACATAGATAGATGATGGGCAAGAAAAACATGCACTCTAAGGATAGAATGAAGAATAGTCCAATCATAATGCCATATAAATTAAGAAGAATATAGAATTTGCAACGCAGTGAAAGATCATGCTACGTTTAGCCAAAAACGAGCAAAAGGACAGAAGATAATTTCTCAGTTTCATCTCATCATCCATCACTCTCTCATCACCCAAATCTGCATCTCCTTCTTTCC
The DNA here is from genome assembly GCA_031216185.1 of Syzygium aqueum. Classification (NCBI taxonomy): domain Eukaryota; kingdom Viridiplantae; phylum Streptophyta; class Magnoliopsida; order Myrtales; family Myrtaceae; genus Syzygium; species Syzygium aqueum. The sequence continues at coordinate 22,236,336 of CM062234.1, forward strand.
ATCCACTCATGTTGTCTTCTACATTCTCCTCATTTATTTCATCATTCCTCACTATTAACTTCTTCCTCAAAATGTGATTTTGAAGATAAGGCCTCTGTTCTTTTCTCGATCTAGATTGAGATCAGATTTTTGTTCTTGATGAGTTCTCCAACTTGAGCTGCTCATGCAACTTCACCTCAAGTCATCGTCATTAAACACCAATTCATCTTCCACCATTGCAAAAGAATCAATTCCATTTTCCAATGACCACCCATTACCTTTGTTGATTCGTCCATATAAACTGGATCAATCACATCACATCAATCATATCATTATTTAAGAGCTATATCTGAAATTGTTTGGTCGTTTTTTTACCAATCCTTAACTCCTTTTTATGTGAATCTGCAAATGTAGACTGAGATAATGAAGTATGGAATTAGATTTACAGAATAATGCTAATTGGCAATTTTTTTGTCTAATTATCTTTAGCGACTTCCTAAACAATGGTTCGGGTTCTTTCTCACCTGGATGAATCGCTTGTCAAACTTAAAATCTTGATAGTGACCCTTTGTACATTTGGAGCTGGCATTGCTAAAATTTCCCATCATTTAGCTAGATAATTTATTTTAAGAGAGCTTACTAATAACTATTTGGGAAAAAAATGGAGGAAACACTGGCCAAATGTAAGTTCTATAGCCAAGTGCAGTATTACCTAGTTATTCTTTTGCAGCAAGGTCCAAGCCAAATAGGCCAGCGATTCTTTATATGATGACAACTTTTCCATAATTTTGTCTCGCATGTCTACACTTGGAGTTAGAGACGATTTCCTTATACTCTTATATGATCCTTGAACTACTACATCAAACTCCAATTCAGATTGTCATAGACATTGAAAATTCATGGCTACAATTGGAGTTAGAGCCGATAAGGCTCTTATATCATCCTTGAACTACTACATCAAACCCCAAATTCAGATTGTCATTGATGTATTGAAAATTCAACAAGTGACCAGCTGCACATAAAGGGTGGTGTAGCTGACAATTTCCATCTTTCATCAGTCCTTTCAAATTTCTCCAGATACTTATTTTCATTCACATTGAATGCTTTCCATGGAGCTTCCTTGTCTCTATATGTATCCCATGGCTCGTTTTTCTCACTATCTGCAAGCTACAAGATACGTTCCAAAGGATTCAGAACTTTCAATATGTGTTCTTATGTTATTTCAAACAGCGACCTTGGTTTCTTCTTCCAAATTCCATTGGCTCTTCTTTGAAAATGCTAGTTCTCCGGATGATGTTCTTTAGGCTATGAAAAGTCTTTATGGGTGCCACTTTTCATGATTGATTCTTGCCTCTAGTGTATTTGCTAGTATATTAGGCATATGCTTTACATTAATTACACCAATTAAGTAGGGTACTCCTGTATATATTTGAGCCTTTTGAACTTGCTTGTATAAATTTGTAACCTCTTCATTGTTTTTTTCGTAATTCACTCATTCTAATAGTTGGTGAAGGATGGATGCTTTCTTTTATAGTAAGTACTCGGTCAAGTTCCAACCAGATGTTCTCTTGGGTCATCGCAAGCTATAAATAAACTCTGTTTGAAAGACTAGTCTATTGATAAGTAATAAAATCTTACCAAGCAAACTCCCCAGTACATCACAAATGTACAGAAGCAAGAAGAAGAAAAAAGAAAAAGCATAATATACTAAATTAAACCAACATTTGGCTACTATTAGCTAGTGCTTATTGGTCTTTGCGCAGTGATAACAGATAGCATATGTGTAGTATGGATTAAGAGGCTTGCTTTAGACTATTGAACTTGATGAGGTGAAAAGCTGCACCTGAGTGAGGATATAATAGGACTTGGATGGATTACATCTGGCCTTGTTGGTTATATGTGGCTTTGTTGGTGATAGCAACTTGCAGGAATCTGGAATGTTCCTTGAATTGTATTATGACTGGATTCATCCTTGGGGATGTTGTGAATGCAAGTAGGAGTTTATTGCATTTGTTAGATTAGACATGTCGTTTGTACATTACTTCGAAGACTACTTCTTCTTTGGCCTGTCCCCAGCAAAGTCTTTAGTGTACCTTATTCAATTACTCTTACATTGCCAGCAATAGTTGCTATCCAGGATTCAAGGATGAATTGCCTTAGTCACCATATCAACTTCAAAGTTCTGCATAAATCATTCTGTTCATTTGGAGTCTGAGATTTTGCTGCAACAGCATCATCTACCTCATATTTAACACTTCGCCATTTGAAAAGCATGCTTCTGACGTATGTGCATCTAATGAGACTAACAACAAGACTTTGATATGCCAATGTGTGTATAGGATACAACTGGAAAGAAAAACTTATGTATTGATTCATCAACCTAATAAATTTTTACTAGATGTACAAAGAACTTATATTAAAACTTGTTTGGTAAGTGATTGGGCATGTTCATATTCGATATTTAAAAGGTGGGACCCGGACGCCAACTTCCAATCTAATCTGGTTGAATCACTTAGTAAATGAGTTTTTGTAAAGCGTCTTCAGCATTTCTCTATTAACCATGCCCTCTTGGTGCAATTTTGCTCCTATTCATTTTCTGTCCCTTGAGCTTTTTACCATCATGTAGATTGTTGTTGGAGACTTATGAGTTGTGTCCGCTTCATTAGATGAAGGTTCTAGTTGACAAAAATTTTGATAGCTGTAATTTATTATGGGTGGTTTATTTTGAGGTCATTACATCTACAAATACTAAACCAGGATGTGGAGAGATTGACATAGGTTTCACTTCGCTTGATAATATGTAAATTAATTTGTTTTCAACCCCTAAAAGGAGAAGGAAGGTATGGATCTTAAATTGTATATAGTGTAAGGAAAGCAGATGTTTGAAATATTGTACTGGGATTGTCTTGGAGCAGAGGACTCCTAAATATTGCTATGGTCTTGTATGGAGCCTCCTCAATGGAAACCTTTTTCATGTTACAGCAAATGACTTCAACTATCTACTTTATTGCTGGATTAATAGATCCTTCAAAACTGCTGTTGTTTTATTTGATGGCCCTTTAGTGTGATTATGTATCCTTTCTTTTGTGATGCCAGTCTCAATCTGAATATAAATCCTTTGTGTTTCGCTCACCAAGAAATCAAAGCCTGTAACTTGGATACTCTGTTATTTAATTAAGGAATTACGATTTATATGAATTGCCTGTTCTCTTAGTTTGATATATTTCCTCTGGTTCCAGGCAAAGGCTCTAATTTTGAAATTGACCGAGGAGAAAAACTCAGCTATTCAGCTGAAAAACAAGCTTCAGCAGGAATTGGTAAGTGGTAATGTGAATGACTTTGATTGTTTTGTTTGTTGTCTGATGCAATGCTTTGCACTTGCTGTAAGGTTCAGTTTGCTTCCCTTCTCATTTCAATGGAATTTCACTAGAAATGATACCGTCTATGGAGACATAATGCTTAATCAAGAGTGGCATAATTGAGCAACAGTCTGAAGATGCAGCTGGACAAGGCTAACTGGGCTGTTTACTACCTAGGGGTACAGTTGTGATTTTGTGTTGAAATGCGGTGCTTAGTTGACAGTCATGATTTAATGGCAAAATAGTGGTGCTTATAACCTTTAATTGGCAAGTAAAATCTATTCTAGGAAATAAAGTGGGAGCTTGTTCTGCCGATGCAAATGTCACCCACTTAAAGAGAGTATAGTATTGTGAAAAAAAGAGGGTATAGTTATGATCCAAAAAAAAAAAAACGGAGAGAGGATATAATGGCTGCAAACCACTATCTTAAGGTACAATGCTGGAATTCTATCAAGCTGGAAGCCAGTCTGTTTATGGGGTAAAGCATCGGAAGATCCTTGTTCCATATTCTAAATCAATAAAAAATACTTGATAGAGGTGACCAGCATTCATAGGACAGTTCAAAAGGAGTCGGGAATTTGACGAGGAATTATGAGTGTTTGAACTTTTTTAGGACATGATACTGAATAGAGCACAATGATTTGAGAGAATCTATATTGTCGGCCTCTTGGTGGGAAAAGGCGATGTCGTTCTTTGCCAAGTGGAAGGGCTTCATTGTCCTCTACTGTCTACGCGTAGTGAATCTATTTCACGTGACTTTGCCGCACTATCCTATTCTTTGCTACTTCATATCTGTAAAGACGCAACTGGTATGAACTTGTAGAATAACTGGAGGTCAATTCCCGGTTATAACAGTGAGAATGGACTGAAGAATTTGGGAAGTATGCTTGAATAGAACATGGATAATGGTTTAAGTGTTGGAGAGAGCCAGTGAAACAGCCTATGCTGATCAGATTAAAGAGATAAGATCACTGCTTTAAAATTTGAATTAAGATGTGTCCAAGTAGGATTGTTCTGGTGGCGAGCACAATGTAGATCTCCTGTGATGGACCTCAAAGAAATATATGCCGACCATATCAGTAAATCAGCCGTTTGTCAGTTGAGTTGCTGTTGCTGGGTCATGATTTTCACTTTGTCTTCTAACTTCACTTTCTAGAATTGTTAGAAGATATAGTTAGGATTGGCATATGCATGCACGGTTATGACCTAATGTTTGACAGAATATGGCAAATTATGTGGTTAAAGGGAAACAAGAAAGAAAAAAGGCATTACGCAATGCGGAGCATGTTTATGGATGCACTCCACCGTGTGATGGGCAATCTGCGAGCAACACACTGTTGCCTTTATCGGTCTTGCACTGATGTCTTGATAAATTTGAACAGGAGCTTATGAGGCGACAAACCAAGAAAGGCCATGGTGGTATTTCATTTATATACGTCGTTCTCATCGGCTTGCTTGGCCTCGTCTTGGGGTATCTCATGAAGAGGACGTAACCGGTTGACAGTCTTTGTATCCTCTGACGCCTTGGCTCAAGAAAGTTGTAGGACGGAAGAGGCAAAAGAACGAAACTTGTTCTCAAGAACCAGGGACTGCAATTTCGGTGTGCGGGCATTCTGTACCAAAGTCGGATGTATTTATCGTATTTATTCAGTTCTCGAACGGTACGATGGCGTGCTAACATTACAGAGAGTTCTCTGGTAGTTCAATAGGACCTTTGTTGATGCAAAAGCAAGATTCATGACCAATTGCTTTTCAGTGTGACGTGGTGACGTTCATCTCTTTCCCCGGTTTGTTTTGTGGACTCTTTCTTACCCCACCATAGAAGTCTAAAAAGTTGTTCGGACATTGGCATTGATCCTTCATTTGATTTGATCCTCTTACTTGCCGAGGATCATTGGAAGTTGGCTGTTTCATGAAAAATAAATGATTTGAAAAATATATTTTTAAATGTTTTCATAAATGATGAAAATGATTTTCATTTATTTTTATAAGAGATATAAGTAATTGATTTTGAAATTCTAATTTTAAAATTATTTATTTTCTACGGAAAAAAATAGAGCCTAACTTGAAAGTCTTAAGGGTTATTTCTTATCTTAGGCCTGGCAAATTCGCAAGCAAGCATATCATTTAGACCGACGGGTCATGCGTCTGTTAATTGGGTCCAGCATAACCTGATACGAATTTAAGAAATTTTAGTTTGGGCAAGGGTTGGCGAGTTGATGATGTTATCTTTGTAGCGTTTGGTTCGTCGAAGGTTGAGCTTCTGTATATTCTTCTGCGAAATTTTTTGTATATTTTGATCGGTATGTTAGGTCGTCATCTTATCGTTCAATTTGATTTTTAAACTTTAATTTTGATCTGAGTTGGTCTTTATATCTCATGAATCGAACTAATTTGATTCTTTTAGCCGACTTGCAATCGAACTTAACCGTATGAAGTGGGAAACACCTCGGATAGATTGTCTTCGAACTCAATGAATTCCCCCGCGGCCATTTATTATATTTAAAGCTTGATATCCACCAAACCATCTTTTGCCCTCGCTTTCATGGCATTGATTTGAAGTAGACCTAAACGGGTGGGCGGGGTCGAGCCAGGTCGGGATTAGGTTGGGTCATAAATGGTCCAACCCAACTTGACCTATTAATCCGTTTATGATCCATTTATTTGTAATGTAAATATTCTGACTTATACCCGACCCGATTCATATTACTAAAACACTTCTATATTTGACTCAATATAGGAAAACTTGTTTCTTATGATTTTTTTTAAAATTATACTACTAAAACATTTTCATACAAAATACAAAGCTTGTAAACAATTTTTATAATTTTTTTAAAAATTGAGGTTCTGTTTGTTTCGTGAAAAGTGCAACATTTTTATAAAATATTTTCTATAAAGTCATTTTCCAAGAAAATAAAAGAAATTTCATTGTTTGGCTGAAACCTAAAAATGAACTAGAAAATATTTTTCAACGTTTGATATATAAAATCTGATTTGATTTTACTTCATGCAATCATTTCAATGATTATAATATTTTTTTTATCTTTTTAAAATCGAATTTTTAATTATTTTTATTTTTTTCTGTTTCCTTTATTATTTTAAAATCTCATCGACCACTGGTGAGGACGAGCTTGCCAACCTCAGGCAAGGCTCCACCTCGCCAAATCCGGCAAGGTTGAGCTTGCTGGAATCAGGGGAGCTCGGCCTCATTGACCTTGGACAAGGCTCCCGCCTCACTAGATCAGGTGAGGCCGATGAGGTTGAGGCTCGCCAGATCGGTGAGGCTGGAGCCTCAGCCAAGGTCGGCGAGGTCGAGCTTGCCTAATTCCGATGAGCCTAAGGCCTTGCCGCCTCCGGCAAGGTAGTCCCTCCCCTATGGCCAGTGACCGGTTGCCGGCTGTCATCGTGGCCCACCACCTGCCGAAAATAAAGAAAAAATTAAAAGAAAAAAATAAAAGAAAAAGAGAAAAAAGAAAAATACAAAAATTTCGATTTTCTTAAAAAAAATTTTGAAAAAGGGGAAAAGTGTGCGTGGGCTTAATGGGCAGGTTGGAAATGGGTTCCACATTTAACTCATTAAGACTTATTCATGATAGGCTTAAAATTTTAAGACCCATTTAAGATGGGCTCTTCAAAGTTATAGTGACCCATACATGACCTATTTAAAAATAAATGGGTCATGTATGGGTTTAAGACCCATTTAACAGGTTTAATTTAAAGTATGAGATCTTTCCTTTCTTAATTTGCATTATGGGGTCAATATATCTTTCAAGATTTGCGTGGAATTTGACGTGATTGGTTCTCCATAAAAAAAAATTAAAATGTTTTTCTCAAGAGATTCTCGTGTGTGCTCTCTTCTGTTTCGAGGAGGTTTATGTCCTGATCTAATCTAGATTTGGAGATTTTTGTGTGTATGATCTCGGGATTTTGCTTCCCTCAAGTTTTGTTGATATGCAAGTTCAGTTTTAAAGGAGATCGAAGGAGCTTTGTAAAGATTTCACTCTCACAAGTATAAAAAACGAGCTCCTTCGATCTATTAACAAAATTATCCAAAATATACTAAACCTATTACATTTTTGCCATTTGAGTCATAAACCTTTCAATTTTGTCAATTGAGTCCTAAATTTATTAACTTCTTACCAATTGAGTTGTTGACGTGGACGCCAGCCGTGCAACGTAGGACCATCGACACTGACGTGGACATTCTTAAATAATATTTTGAATGTTTTATGGTTTTCTTTTCTATTCTTTTGTTTTTTTTAGCGGTTTTGGAGTTGGGTTGCGCCACCGACCCTCGCCAGCTCTGGGCAAGGGTCAACCAGCCAACCTTACCAGCCCTAACTCCAAAAACGAAAAAAAAAAAGCAAAGAAAAGGGAAAAAAGAAGTCAAATGGAAATACATGGCTTGTATGCCTTTTGGAAGTTTTGAAATTTGGATTAAATATTAAAAATTTGGAAGATTGAAATATGAAATAAAGTAGAGTCAGCATGTTAAAACAAAAGTCCATGAGAAGAAATTGATTGTGCTCGTGTTATTATAGGGAAGTTTTATATGTAATTCGGGAACATCGTTATAATTTTGACGGACAATAATGGCATTTTACAAGAAAATACTAGGTAGGAAGAGTTGAGGGAATAATTGCTAATATGGAAGATTTTACTCTTGGTATTTATTTAACAAAACGAATGTTATTGAATGAGGCAAGCACATCATTAAATTTTTTTTAAGGAAACACTTAGTAATAAGAGTTACGAGCAATGCTAGAATTTTACATCCATAATGGCTAATTCGCAACACTAAGGGTGCGTTTGTTTGGTAGAAAATGAATGATTTGAAAAATATTTTCCAAAAAATGATTGCTTATATCGTTTAGAAAAAGAAATGAATGGAAAATTTTTTCCATTGCCCATGAAAATAATTAAGCATAAATTGTTATTGATGATGAAAAGATTTTCCTTTGGCTAATTTTGCTAAATGATATAAATAATTATTTTTCAGAAAATATTTTCGAAATCACCTATTTTCTGCGAAACGAACACACACTTAAACTCATGATTTTTTTTCTTCAAAATACATAGTACCGAATGAGGTAAGTTTAGCATACTAATCAAAAGCATAATGAGTGGAGAGGGCAATACATATATATATATATATATATATATATATATATATATATTAGATGTCCGCATGGCACTCATTAGAAACAATAATATGGATTAGTCTTTAATTAAATATTTATATAGATGTGACACAATTTGGTTACTAAAAAAATATTTATGGTGGCCTACGAATACCGGGTACCAAATTATTTCAATATATAGGTTTGAGATGTTGCGTTAATACCCGTAACAGGTTTGGGATACTTATCAGCAAAATTCTTTCAAATGAACATTTTATTTGTACATTAAATTTTGTGATGGAGTGAAAAGGATAATGAATGCATGGGCGGAGCAAGCACGTCATTCATCCATTAAATCAATTCCAAAAGTTGGTAACTGGACAAATTATTTCAAAGTATGAGCTAAACTTAAAAGGACTAGTAAAAGTGTAGGCCTTTTTGTGAAAGTAGGCCAAAGTCAACATTAAAAGGGACAATACAATCGATTTGAACACTTTAGGAAGCAAATTGTTAAAAACTAAATAGTCATGAATTACTTGCAACGAGTGTCAAAACTGGAGCCGAAATGCACGCTTTTATTTTAGTATAGAAGTTGCCATATGTAAAAGAAACTAATTAGTCACGTGACAGGCACATGACCGAAGCTCGGGTTAAAAAATGGTCAGAGTCCAAATTAAGGAGGACGGGCATTGCAATCGATTTCAAATCTTCTCAAAAATTGAAAAATGGAGGTAGCAATTCACAACAAGTGTTAAAAAAATCTGCAGCACTCGACTGGGTAAGAGATATAAAATAAGGAGGGCGAAGGAAGGGAGGTACAAAGCGCGGGTTGAAGCAGCAGAGACGCCATGGCGACAACGGAGTCTGACTCGATCGAGGCTGCTCGACTTTCGCAAGACACGTGAAAACGAAGCTCTTCCCCCAAATCCCCAACCCCCGAATCCCCAAGCAAAGCAAAGCCTCGCCCGCCGAGCCTGTCTCGCCGTCGCATATCCCCACCCCACCTCAACGAAGAACATCCTCCGCATGTGCAGACAAACCGGGAACATGCCACAGCCACAGGCCACTCCACAAACATTCATTAATGAAGACTCAAAAAGGTTTCATAAAGCGTAGAAACATCATCTGGGGAAAGGGGTCGGTTCTTCCACAAGCTTTTGGGCGACGGAGCATTCCAAATTGACCAGATGCAGGAGGCAGTGGCTGCGTGATGGGCGCCTTGCCTTCTCTTTAAGCTGTTCTTTTTGCTGCCCTCTTTTCTGTTGTATTGGCTTGTGATGATTTCAGTATTCTCTTTTGGCCAGAGGTGTAGTATTTCTAATTTGGAAACTAATAAAAGGGGGTATACGTGTGAATCAAAAAGAAAGTAAGATGCTAAGTGCCGTCGCTTCCTCGCGCACCACATCCATCACCGCCTCCCCCTTGGCTTTAGGCAAACGGCCTACGCTTGTCCAAAAGGTACACATCTTTCTATCATTTGTGCCATTCATGTTCTAAACCAACAAAGGGTTTTGACCTCCATAGAAATAACATGTTAACGGATGGCCTCTGCACATGCAATTTGAAAACCCTACTTTGATACAACTTTTTAAGGTTCGGTTTGATGGGAGTAGGGAAATGTCAGATCATAACATTTATATCACGTGGAAGAAAGGTGGAGTTGGTCATCTGTGTACAATTGGTCGGAATTAATGCCGCTCTCCTGATAATGGCGACAAGCTAAAACCTATGCTTATGTTAAATCAAGATGCATACTCCTCTCGGGACACGAGATGCTCGAGTAAAAGGAAGATGTGATACAATGAGTACAAATGAGGCATTCCACAATATATGTCATGGAAACAATTTGTAGAATGGAAGTCTAGCCCGGCTAATCGTCTCACAGACTGGCCGAATGGCAAATGCTCACCTAGCAGAATGTGTCACTCGTTGTCGCTTCCTCGTGTACCGCACCATCACTGCCTCTCCCTTGGCTTTATGCGAATGACATAGCCTTGCCCAACACGAACACATTTTCTGTCTTTCCTACCGGTCGTGCTTAAAACCAATTAAGGGATTTGACGTCTATTGCAAGATCGTAACAGATGGCAACTGGACATATAAGTCAAAACCCTACTCTAGAATCATTTTGTCACGGTCTAGGCTGATTGGCTTCAGTCATTGATCGTGGGTGCGCAGCTTCGAGGCATGCCATGATTTGAGGCATGTGTTTGTTTTGAAAGAAGATGCATTAACACTGTTAGCGCTAGTACTTTTATTCATTTTTCACTAAAGTAGGCTAAACTTCTTTTTGTATTTTGAGTTGCGCTCAATATAAAACCTCGGTTAAATTTGTGCCTAGAAGATGCCGATGTGGCGTTAACACCGTTAAGTAATCATCAATTTCTCAAATCACCATAGGCTGCCATTATTGCCAACAAATACCACCTTGAACGACTTCAAAATCACCACATGGATCGACCGTCCGTCACCACCATTGCCACCGCTCAACGACCTCATCGCCACCAACCATGATTCAACTCGCCCACAACCATCACCCACCACTCGATCTCCACAGATCTGCCTCACTGCTACTAAACCATGCGTAGCCTCAACACCATCAACTCTAGTCGACATCATCAACACCACCATACTCTTGCTCTCTCTCCAAGCCTAACAGCTTTGGCAATGTGACGACATCCAAATCTGAGGTGGGGCAACCCAGAAATAAAGCCGTGGAGATCATGTAACTAGATATGTCAAATTAATCAAAATCCCACTTTTTAACTCATATTTAATGGATTAAATCATATATGAATCAGTTATAATTTAAAGAAAGGGTTGCTATGGATTCATAATAGAAAATTCCAATCAGACATGGGATTAGACCACACCCACCTTCGATCTATGTTGAACTGTTAGAAGTGCAGCAACTAATGACAAGACTGGGGCCTTGCAGGGCAAACATGCTAAAGTCACCTTTCGAGGCTGAAGAAGCAAACGAGTCAAGAGTCAGTCGGGCATCTTTCTCGACAATCATCCAATTATCATCTGATGAGAGACCACTATAAGTTGGACGGAAAATCCTTATGAACGAGGAACTAGCAGAGATCAGTTTTTGGTACGTCTTATCAGTCTGTCGTGTCCATAAGGAGATGAACACCCCCGAGACTGCCCTCGATTCCGAGAGGCGACGAGCATGAAATTTTGGCGGCGGGCAAGCGGGGCCCAGGCCACCGTGGCAAGCGGGATTTGGTGACATGGATGTCGCCCAGTGTTCAATCGCATGGGGCCGCCGCCGTCGGTTTTTGCTTTGTGCACTCCTCGTTGTTCCTCCTTGCGTTTCGAAACAGGAAGGGGAGGTGTCCCATGGGCAACGTCGAACGAGAGAAACATCGTATGAGAACGTCATGATAAGTCGAGATATACGCGCACATGACAAGTAGTTTTCCGTTAGTGAAGTTAATCAAAATAAACTTATGTCGTTAGGAGGAAAAGTAAGATGAGTTCATAGCTAACATGGATAATAATACAAATGGTTCATGAACTTTAATTCAATCCGCGATTTCATTTATGAACTTTTAATTTACTTTGGCTCAATGTATAATATCGTCCATGGATTTTTAATTTGTTAGATTTAGTTCTTAAACTATTAGTAATTGTTCATGTAGTCTAAAAATGTTTAAAAGTTCGGAAATTATATTGAATATTTGACTAAAGTTTAAGGACCATACTGAACAAATTAAAAGTTCAGAGACGAAATCCTTTCTTCCACCACTAACAACTTTAGACCAAAGGTTGAATAGATCACGAGTGACAACTTCTTATGGCGACATTAGATCCCACCATTCTATAATACTAATAGGCCTCGGTATCTCTCTCTCATATTACACTCCCAATTATGCTTAAAATGATACTTCATGATTTACAATTCAAGTATAAATATATAGAATTATGATTCTAACTACAAGAGATAAATGAATAATCAAGAAAATTTGATAAGTTCATACATGAATTAATAAATATAATGTGTTTGTAAGAGAGACGATTAAAAGTTGGCAAACCATAACAGAAGTTGATAAATTAAGAAAACCAAATGTTTTTAAGATACTCGAGTGAGAGTTAGTAACCCAAAGTTAGTTGGTAATATAATAAGAAAATAATTGGTAATTCACTCAAATAATGAATAAATTAAGTTGGTAAATTTTAAAGTGGCGTGTAAAAAAAATTATTAAATTTAGTAAAGATAAGAAAAGTTGGTATTTTGTAAACTATCAAGGCGATTTAGTACTTTCATAAAAATGTATTAAGAAGTTACTGGTAAATCAAATTATTTATAACAATTTTTACCAATAGTTTTTGACACTTACTAACTGTTTTAGAAATCTACCTATAGTGACCAAATCATTTTTTAAAAGAATAGTACAACCGTCTTCTAGCACGGCATCAAAGCAAAGTTTCTGCCCCAGACTCTTTTGCATATGAGGTTCCCAGTCAGTCTATTCCACATGTCATTCTCGATATGGTTTGCACGTGAAAGACAATGTTAAAGTATGCTAGAGCACTTGTCTATAAAATTTTAATGGATTTTATGTAAATATAGTCTTCCTTTCATTTAATAGTTCAAATTTTTAGATCAAACTTCCAAAGGAAAAAACTGAAAGGAATTCGTCAAGATTCGGGGGAAAGTATAAGAAAAATCCTAATTTATGTCAACTTAGTTCTAAACATTTCAATTGTATCAGTTGAGTCATAAACTTTTTGACAATTTTCAATATAGTCCATCCGATCAATTTTGGCCTGAAATTGATAACATGGATGCTAGCTGTCGTAGGTAGCATGATTGGTGGTGACATGGAAAAATTTTATAATTTTTAAATATTTTTCCTTGAATTTTTTGTATGATTTTTTCTTTTTGTCATTGTGGCTGGCGAGGCAACTCTCACCCACGCCATCGTTAACCACATGCAAGGGCTGCCAAGTCCTCGTTGGACCTAGCGAGGGTGGCCCTTTGTTAGCCCTCACGGCCTCTAACAAGGGCTGCCCTCGCTTTCAGTGAGGGCTCAACCGTTGCGGCCCAGTTGAGGGCCACTCTTGTGGCCTTTGGCGAGGGCTTGCCGGCCCTTGCCCACGATTGGCAATGGCCTTGGCAAGGTTGAGACCCTCACCTACCCTCGCACAATGAAAAATATGAAAAAAAGGAAGAAAATATATTTAATAAATTATAAATTTTATCCACATCGACGTCGATCGTGTTAAGTGGGACGATCAGCATAGATTTAAATGATTTTTAGCCAAAATTGGCCACATAAATTAGATTAATAAATTATCAAAATGTTTATAATTCAATTGTCACAATTAAAATGTTTAGAATTGAATTGGCGCAAGTATAATAGATTTAGAACTCTTTTGGTATTTATCTCCAAGATTTGTCGAGATCAGAAACCTAGAGTTGAAATCTTGTTGATTACTTTTGCAAAAAGTTGGTTGTAGAATGTCACACATTGGGAGTAAGTTCAGAAGAGTTTTTTTTATTTTGGTTGAAAAGTTCAGATGAGGTTTTTTCTTTTGGTTAGAAGGGCCCGTTTGGTAACGTGCCAAACAGTAAAATTTTCTGTTTTTTTGTTCCTAAAAATAGTTTGGGAACAGAAACGCGTTTGGTAAATTTTTTGTTCCCGGGCACATTCTTGCAAATATTTGTGCCGAGAAACAGTTTTGAATGAGAAACGAGAAGTAAAAAAAAGTTGCTTCTTGTTTCTCAGCACAATTTTTTTTCTTTTCTTCTTTTTGTGTTGCTCTTCTTGGTTGTGGCCAGTCGCCGGCGACCGGCCACAGCCTAGGGCCGGCGAGGGCGTCACGGCCCTCGCCGGCCGCTGGCGGAGGCGAGGGTCCCCCCTGCTGGCGAGGGCGAGGGCTGGACCCTCATCGTCGGTCATGTCGAGGTCGACCTCACCGTGGGTCGCGACGGCGAGGCTCAGCCTCGCCAGATTTGGGCGAGGCCGACCTCGCCGTCGCGACCCACGGCGAGGTCGGCTTTGCCGTGGGTCGCGACGGCGAGGCTCGGCCTCGTTAAACCTGGGCGAGGCCGAGCCTTGCCGTCGCGACCCACGGTGAGCCTCGGCCTCACTCAATCTAGGTGAGGCTGACCTCGCCAGGTCTCGACGGTGAGCCACCTCGCCCAGGCGGCGAGGGTCCAGCCCTCGCCCTCGCCTCCGCCGACGGTTGGCGAGGGCTGTGATGCCCTCGCCGGCCCTGGGCTGTGGCCGGTCGCTGGTCGCTGGCGACCGGCCATGGCCAAGGAAGAAAATGGGTCTAAAAAAAACCTGAAACAATTCAAAATATTATTAAAATATTATTAATAAAAAGAAGTTTTGTGTAGTTACCAAATGTATTTCTATTTCGAGAATAAAAATTTTGGACAGTTACCAAACGCCTTAAAATGTTAAGAAATTATTTCCAGGCACAGAATAAAAAATATCATTTCTATTTAGAAATGGTTCCCGAGCACAGAAACGTTCTCATGCGCATCCTAAAAGTTCAGAAGACTATTTTTTTTTTTGTCAGAAAAGTTCAGAGGAGTCGGAATGTAAGGAAAGTGCGAAGATTGATGGAGACAGCAGTAGAGTCAAGAGACTCATCGTCGGTGATTGCACAAGAGAATTGTCATATCAGGAACTTTTTTCTGAAGTACGAGAACAGAACTGTATAATTTTATTCAAAAAGTAATTAATTCGAACGTATATTAGAGTATAGATCTATCTAATATTGATAAAGAGTATAGAATAGATTCAGCAGCGGAAATCGGACCCGTGTCATTGCCTAGGAAGTTTAAGGTTACAGTCGACTTGATTCGTTTACTAATTTCGCAACCACAATGCACATATTGATAAAGATTATTGTAATTAAGCTTAGGAAGCCATTTATTTCAATGTTCGGGCAAAATTGGGAAATGGGATTTTTTTTAACGTGAGATTGGAAAATAAATACACATACATTGGTAAGAAACTCTATGAGATCAAAGGTCCTTTTGGTTTCGTGAAAAATGAATAATTTAGAAAATATTTTTTTAAAAATGATTATTTATATCACTTAAAAAAATAAACGAAAAATATCTTTAACGTCCATGAAAATGTTTAGAAATAAATTATTATCAATAATGAAAATATTTTTTATTGAGTAGTGATTCCAAGCTATTATTTTTAAGATAATGTTTTCCAAACTATTCATTTTTCACGGAAGAAATAGTTCAATCGTAATTAGTGTGTGGATTCTTTCTCTTGCAATCGTGCTATCTCACTTCAAAAGATTGATGTCTCAAAAGAAAAAAGTTGCATTCAATATTATATATAGATCAATCTTGGACTCATGTGGGGGTAATATTAAATCAATCTAGAAATTTGGAGTGGTCCTGGTGAGGCCATCAAAAGACCAAAACTAGGACTACAACCATTACAAAATTTACAAATCCCCAGGACATTAAACTATTGTGGGGATGCGAAAACAGAAAAGGATAAACAAAGGGTTGGTGTTCGGGGGAATTCAAGGCATGTTCCTGAACTTTACCAATGCGATTCGCCTCTTTCTTCGCTCTCCGATCCGTCTGATTTCGCTTTAGCAGGACGCCTCCCACCGCTTATTCTTTCCCAACATCGAAAGGTTAGCGGTTTTTCCATCCCTTGTAGAGCTCAGACTATTATAAAGCATGTAAAGTACATAATGCATGACGTTATTTTGTTTAAAAT
Organism: Syzygium aqueum; assembly: GCA_031216185.1. Classification (NCBI taxonomy): domain Eukaryota; kingdom Viridiplantae; phylum Streptophyta; class Magnoliopsida; order Myrtales; family Myrtaceae; genus Syzygium; species Syzygium aqueum. The sequence continues at coordinate 22,252,515 of CM062234.1, forward strand.
AAGATCAAGTTTTTGCAAGTAACAGTAAGGGAGAATTTCCATTTCTGCTCCCCCGAGTCTGGAGTTAATACATGTTAAACTCCACGCTTTTTTTTTCATAGAAAAGTAGCAGTTTATCCTTTCGAATTTGTAATTTTGTTATATTGGTTAACACCGTTAACCCCTTTCAGCTAGCACGCACCGCTCATATGATTTTCGAGGGTAAAACTTATGATCAATTTGTTCTACCAATTTTAACTATTTTGTCCACCTCTCCTGTGGCGTTCTTGTGTACGTCAATTGCACCTACCTGTCACCACATACATGATTCATATAAATTATACACAAAACCACAGTTTGTGCATCCATGTGTTTGTGTGGATGGGTAGAGAGAGAGAGAGAGAGAGAGAGAGAGAGAGAGGGGGGGGAGGTCTGTTGGGTTTGTAGGCTGACCGGATTAAACATGTTTGGAGAAAGGAGCCGCATAGAAACACTGGCTGATCCACACTTCCCCATGGATGACTTTTTCAAAACCCCTCATATTAATTGTTTATAGGTTTTCAACCCTAAATCAGCCCTATAAAATCACATAAGAAAAATATATTTTTTTCTAAAGATTTGTTAACGAGTGTTCTCCGGACATTTGTTACATATGTCTAATGAAAAATATTCAAAGTCTACAAAATTAATCATGAATAGTCAGTTTACTACTTATTTATAAATCTAAATTTTTTAATAAGAGTTTCTAGAGTATTTCTTTTTTATAAAAAAAACTTCTTTTTAAAAATAGGAGTTGTACAAATGCTAAATTCATGTCCTTGCTCGAAGTGCAAGATGTGCGGTAAAACGTGCATTTCCCTATGACATTGCCGAGAACCTCAAGTAATTAACAACATTGTCATTAAAAGGGCTTCCTACTTTTTGCCACATAGTCAAATTGCACACAAGATGATAATATTAAATTCTTTTCAAGAATTCTTTAAACTATAATAAAGACGGGGGATGGAGACAACCCAGGGTAGAAAACAATAGGCAGGCACTAGCATGTAGGCCTTCCTTCTCTTGTTTCACTTTTCTCTTAAATAATATTCTAATAAATTGATCTTTGCTCTTAATTAATGGAGTCAAATGATCTCTTCTTCTTGAACACTAACACATGCTATTTATCTGAGACATAGAGGAGTCTCGAGTCTCTTCTCTTTTTCCCTGTTTAGGTTCTTTCCTGGGACCCCATTGCTTGCAGTGTCGAGATAGCAGGGAAGACATCCCATGATCTCCACTGTCTTCCTCCTATTCTCTCTATGCTTGCCTCAAGCCGCATGTTCTGCCCAGAAGAACATACCTTCAACCTCTCCTTAGACTGCATTTAATGCTTTGTTTTCTCTCTTCAACTACAGATAAGACCATTACCTTATTTGTATGCGAAAAGGGGACTTCTTGGGGATTAAAATTCGTCATCTGTATTGCCTGTACTCATAAACCTAGGGCTTCCACAAACTTGTCCTCCTCATCTTGTGTTAGCATGTCAATCACGTATTGCCTTCTCGTCTTCATCATCATGGGCCTTTCTTTGCATATATGCGATGGCCGACACCTCACGGACATGGACAAGAAGCCGGTGAAGAGAACTACCTCATCTAGCAAGGTTAGTGATGAGAATCATTACTGATGTTGTCATAAGGAAAGCTATTGATGTTTGAGTTTCTTCCAAGGTTGAGCCAATCCACAAAAAGAAAGTTTAGAAAACCAAGACGCATTGATCTGCATACTACATGATGAAATGCCAGTTGAAACTTCGAATGTTCGGTTTAGTATTTATGCAGTCAAATTTTAATTTGCCATCAGTTATGATTATAGCTTGGTGTTTGACATATCGTAGGTGCACATGATGAATTGAAGAAAGAGTTTGATTTATCTTTATGCATGCATGAAAGTTTTTTGTTGTTTTCCTTATTCTAAAAAGAAGTAATGTTTTGGTTTTTCTGGAAAACCCTTATAAATCACACCTGAATAATTGCAGAGCGGCGTGAAGAAAGGACTTGATATAGTCAATACCACCTCAAATTTCAAGTCCATGCAAAGAAACACCAGCTTCAATGATGAAGGCAGCAATGCAGAAACCCCGGTGGCCAAAAAACCTGAAAAGGTGATGGTTCAGACGAGAACATCTCAGAAGCTGATGACGATGAGGAAAGATGTGAGAGGAAAGATAAGAGGTCCATCTCATCATCATCAAAATGTGTCGTCTCTCGTGTCGGTTTCATGGCGTGTGCCTCGGAAGATACCAACCGAGAAACATCCTGGGCTAGATTCTGATTACTGCCCGCCGAAGACGCACCCTCCATCTCATAATTGACCAATTTTTGGCTAGTTTGATGTCGAATCTCCCGGAGCTTCTTTGCGGTATCACCGAGCAATCGCTGCATTTTGGCACTATAATGAGTATGTTACCTTGTTAATGCGCAGAGACGAGACCATAAGAGTAAGCATTCAGGCTAGCTTATCGGCTAAGGGTACGACTGTTTCTGCCATTACGTATGTGTTGACTTTGTAAAATGTAATATACAACACAAGCGTAGGATTATTATTCATATATATTGACAAGTTTTTATGATCCATTCCTACGGAGCCTGAAGGATTCCTCATGTTAGAAATTGCAGATGAAGTTCGTCCAGATATCATGATCTCATGTCCTCTCGCTCCTTAATATAATTTATTCGATCCAAAACTCATAGAGTTTCTTCTTTTTTGGCTTCATATATATATGGAATATTAAACTGATTTCATAGCTGATGAGTGAGGACCAATCACATAAAATAAAACCCAAGTATCAATATCGTTTTTTTTCCACTGGATCTTGGGAAGGTTTTACGGGTTTCTATGTTTCTAATTCATAATTGACTTAATCTATATTAATATATCTTTATCATGCTTTGGTTTTAATTGGTACAATAAGAGAGACTACACAGAAAACTTAATGATAGTCTAGGTGTGGGTTTACTTCTAATGATGATATTGATAAAAGTAATGGTATTATGCAACTCAATCTCCTAAGTCATTGCATCAATGTATGTACGTATGCATGTGAATTGCTTGAATAAGCTACCTTATGCAAACTCTTGAATAATGCTAGGTAATTACTGTATCAAGTTAAGTGCCAAACTCTGATCGAGTATAATTATGGCCCACTTTATATAAATTGCCTATTTGTAATACGTCCTATCACTTGACATATCAATTTTGTTTGACTGAGCATTGCTCAGTCTCTTAAAAATGCATGAAAAACCGATATGGGTGAAGAATTCGCATCTCTTAATGCAAGGCTGGTACTGATCAGGAAGAGGTATTGTGAATCTCAACTCCTTAGGAGGTTTGCTTCTTTGATTGTTAGTTCATCCAGCCATTACTTTTTCTGTTTTTACCACTCACTTCAATCGCTTTCCCTGTTTGGCTACCCATCCCTTGGAAAACATAAATAACATGTGATTCAAGATGAACATCTTCTGATCTTGATTAGGTTTACGTAGCTGGAATGCAGCCTTATCAGTAAGGTCTTGAATGCTTTTCCTGCTTTGTTCCCTTCTTTCTCGATTTAGCTTCGCTTAATGTGATGAGGTAGGAAGATTTCCTTTGCTCCTTTGTGTCGACACATTCTCTGCGAACATCTATATACAACAGCTAGAAAATGTTGTCGTGCATTGTAATCGATTCCCAAAATGCTTGCTCGTGTTTATTGGCGTAGGAGCTAGTCTAAATTTCAGGAGATAAAATTATATCCTAAATTTGTTACGTTCTTGATAGTTAGACATAGATGTCGACTGTTGATTCGACTGTTCAGATTAAGCCATATCACCTTATTTCGCTCGAGTATACTAAAATTATTATCACAATGTTTGAAATATTCATACACCCTCCGATCCAAACCCTAATCGCAAAATCCCTTTCTGTTCACTCTCTAGCCTACACCTACACCTCAATTGTGCCCGCAAAGCCTCTAAGTTTGGCCTAGGGTTGATTGAGAGTTGATCAAAAGCTGACCGGAGATACAAGACCTAGAAAACGTCTTAAACCTCAAAATTGGATTTTACTGGTCAAAACGACAACCATATTAAAGCCCAAATCCGACAGTTAATTTTGACGAGCGGAACCAAAACAAGTATATTGACACCCATATTACCACCCGAATCCGCTGGTCATTTTTCGACCTCACAAAACCGGTCGCCCTTATTTGCAATGTCGGGACGGCTGCGAATTCCTGACTTTCATTGCACGTGCTGAGACTAGAGATCAAGCATCCCAACGCCAAAAAGACCAGCTTGGACAGATGTCGAACGAAGGAGTAACCGCCGGTCAAATTTCGATATAAACCTTTCTACACTCGAAAAAAAAGATCTTAGAGCCCAAAACCACACTCCAGATTCGAGCATTTCTCCGAATCCTCCGCACCGGGACATGGCTTGAAGATTCAAAGAACCTCTAGATTCAAAGTGTTCCTCAAATCCCACACGGAGGGATGGCATGAAGGTTCGAGGACCCCCTCTGTATTCAAGCATTTCTCAGATCCCCACACAGGAGCACAGCACGTTCACTTCAAGATTTTCCATTTTCAAGCACTCTCATGTTCCTACATCGGAGGATGACGTGAGGACAGGTTCATTGGCGCTCTTCCGTGATTCCATTTATAAATCACGTGGTTCAAATTTTCCTTTCAAAGACATTTGCTCTCGAAAGAGAATTTTCCTTTCTCCATATCCGTACGATCTGATTTCAATGTCATCCTTCGAATCGTTCCTGATCCCACGACTTGAAGTAATCTCTATCTCAATGACGTCTTTACTAGCAAACATCTTTTATAGTTTGACCGAAGTGTTTATTGAGTATGCATTCTAAGTAAGACTTCCAACTCTAGGATGAAATTAAGCTTTTCAAGAATCAACTCAAAAAATGCATTCTTCGAAATGGATTTCATATATCCTTTAACGATTCTTGAGTAATGGGACAAGACTTGTCTCTTGACATGCATTCATACTTTTTCAATAGTAATCGAAATTGTTTTGATATTCAAATTTCGATGTATCAATGTATCATGTCTCGATTTTCAAATTCGTTTCATTTGCATGCGAACTTCTTTTGAATGAGAATTTAATTCGAACTCTTCTAAGTATTGGACATGCCCGATGTCATTTCTATGCGTATCTCATATACATATTAGAATATTTGAATATTAAACTACGTATTTATTAATAGCTTAAACTTTGAGAACATGTAGAAGATCCTATATAATATTAGAGCAGGAGGTTTTGAGTCCAAATATTTCCAATTACATTTTTTCGCGCTTTAGGCTTAGAGCAAAGTTCGTCATTTAATAATTTAATCTTTTAGGATAATTAACAATGATCCCACAAAATTCCACACGCGACCTCTCCATTTGTCATTTCTCACATGCATAATCAACTTGTGTTCGCATAGTCACTATGCTATATCTACAAAGTATGAATTCTTACAAATGTACCCTAGTTAGACACAATTTTTTTTTTTGAATACATACATACAAACATATAGACATGTAATGCTCGTAGATAATTGGTAAATTGCTAGTTTCTCTTCTAACAATATATAGTCATCCAAGTTAGGGTACGACCATGTCTTCATCCGATAACTTCAGTTTTTAGAACAATTGACAATTGTCCCACAAGAGCAAGAAAAATACCAAATTAGTCATAAACTTATTGTGCAGATTCTAATTCATTCCAAAATTTATCAAATTTGTTAATTAAGTCTCAAACCTTTGCACGTGATTCCAATATAGTATTTCTGGTCGTTTTTTGTGGGAAATCGGGTTTGGAATTGATTAGACAATTTCCTCCACAAAGAATATTACTTGGTATCAAAGTAGGAAGTTTCGAGTTTAAATTTTTGCTGGCCTTTATTCATCTTTCCAATTATATATTTTTTTTACGTTTTGGGCTTATGTTAAAGTTTAATGTACGCGTGAGGAGGAGCGTTATAATATTTAAATATTAAAGTACACCTTCATCTAACACGACCTTGATAATTTTGGACCTTGTTTTGGGCCAAAAAATTTAATGTTTTGATTTATCGGGCGAGGCAAATTCTTTTGGGATATGATCAATTAATAAATTAATCCCCCATTTTCACTGGATATGGAACAAATCATCAAGCCAGTGAAGACGGTGGGAAGTTTAATATTCAATAATTATTAAGAATATATGCAATTGAACCGACATTTTCGCATCCCAATTGTTTCTCCATTCAATGAAAAATATAAAATAATGTTCGAAGCAACGAAACAAAAATCCCTATATTCCCTTAAATAGTGGCATTTCCGAGGGTGATTCAATGGATGATATGTTGATCATCTTCTTATTTGTATCTCCAAGTCCAAGCACATTTGTTATTATTATTATTATAGGGGGACAAATAAATAAAATATGGTCGACAATGAAACAAAATCGAATCAAATCCCAAGCTTCATGTTGTTGCGATCTCTTCACGACCACGAATTGCAATTTGTCAACTAGAGGGGAAAAGTGGGCTTTCACCGAAAGGTCACTAAGCTTTGTACTCACATATACACAAGCAAATTCGAAAGTATTTTTTTTTCCTTTGCTGTATAATTTTAAGTTATAATACAACTTCCGAAAAAATTATGAGAAATCACGTGCAGAATTATGTGTAAATGTATCTATATACTTTGTTTCGAGTGTTCTGCATGAACAAAGTCGATTCAGACGCGCTTATTTAGTTTGGTCTAGTTATGTTTTCTCTCTATCTACTATGTTTTCGTGCATTGCATACTTTAAAAAAGTACGCGATCATATAGGCAAATGGAGTCATTTCTGTGCGCAATGTGATATAATTAAATTTACTGATTGCAAACCGATGATAATCTATATTTCCAAAATTTCCCCTTTTTCAAATTTTAGAAAATGCTTGATGAATAATACTCTATAGTGAGTGTAGGACCCTTATGATTCAGCCTAGAAAGGAGTCGCTAGGGCCGTCGCCTCTTCCTACCATTTTCACTGATAGGCAAAACTCGAAAATTTAGGAAAAAATGTTTTTTTTAATTATCGAGAATAATTTATATCTAAACATTTTTGTTGAGAATGAGAATATTTTCTGTCTATTCATTTTTGTTAGCGACACAAACGGTGGTTCTAGTAAATTTTTTTTCAAAATCATTCATTTTCCGCGAAACAAACGAAACCTAAAAAGTAGGGCATATATCCCTCCTCTGATAAAAAAAAAATTAGCTGATTTTTCCTTTTTAATTTCAAAAATATTATCAATATTAAACGCGAAGCCCCCCTAACTTGTTCTTCCTTTGGTTTCGCTAGTCCCCTAATTTCTAACTTTTTTGCAGTTGGACCCCTCCTCGGGTTTCGGTTCGCAAAGGCCCCCCTGAATCCCTCACAAAAGCTCAAATGCTTGCCGCCAAAAAACCACTCCTTTGGGATTCAAATCATCCCCAAAACACAGAGAGAGAGAGAGAGAGAGATGGAGGCGAAGCAAGCCGGGGCGACGCTGGACGCCCTCATCGCCGCCTTCAACACCCGAGTCGCCGAGCTCCAGGAGCTCGTCATCGCCCGAAACAGTGAGTCCCCCGAGCTCGATCTCGATTCGTGATTTTCTTTTCCGGGTTCTTGATCCAATTGGTTGGGGCAGTGTATCCGGGGAGCAGCATCGCCGATCTGTCGGCGGTCGACGCGTCGCTGAAGGCGATGGAGCTTCAGGTGCAGGCCATCAAGGACAGGTTGCGCGACGAGACCGAAGCCATCCCTAAAGCCAAAGTATGTCTCCCCTCATCTCCCCTCCTTAAAAGATGTAGCCCCCTTTGAAATCGTCCGCTAATTGGGAAATTAGTCTTGATCTTGGGGTTTTGGTTGCTTGTTGAAGTTGGGTCTGTTGGGAATTGCTCTTGTTTCCTTCCTCCTGCTAGTTTATGGTTGGCGAGGTGATTGCTTCAGTGGAAATGTATAATGGTGGGCAAGCTCGTGAATTTCCTGATTTGGGTGGTGGAATCGTTGTTCTTGAAGTCGAAATTACATCTCTCAATCGCGGGGTTTCTTTCTTTAGTTGTGATTCTCGGGTGCTTACCGTCTGGTTTGAGGAAACTGGAATGCTACCATAATGACCCACGAATCCAATTATGTCGTGTCTAAAATCTCTCTATTCAATTTGAGGGAATACTCCCTTCCTTTTGACTTGTTTTCGGCTGAGATATGGAATGGCAGAGGATGCAAGTGGAGGGAACATTATTTGCCAGCATGCGACAATTCGGATGTCGGTTTTCTTCCTGCTGTTTCAATTTGCTCGAATCTCTCCATTGCATCCAGAAAAAAAAAAGTTGAACTGCTGGAGGATCTGTGATTCTTTGCCTTCCGTTACCCTCCTCCGGCCAACTCATTATGTCATCGATTTTAACTGCAGAAGCTTATTGAGGCATCACTAAGGCAGAAGAAGAAGTTGCAGAGTTTATCCATCCATGTTCCATCTCTTGCGCTGGAGAAAGTGACGATGTTAAATGCAGATACAAGTAGCTGGTGGTTAAATAAACTGTCTTCTGTATCAAGATCTTTAGATTTATAATCGTGTGCTGCATAGAAAATAATTGCAGTTCTCACTGGCTTTTGTATACAGTGGGCTGCATGATGCCGGTAACCAACATCCTGGTGTTGGGAATATGAAACTTGAGGAAGAGCCTGTTGCAATACCCAAGGTAAATGCAATAATGTGCTGAAAGATCAGGGAGAAAAGGCTGATCAAATTGAAAAGCTGTTACTCATTAAATTAGGCGAGGCATGTAGGCTGGAGCATGCTCATTTGGGTATACTGAAGTCAATCTCCTAGAGAGAAATCGGTAGAACACAAACACATGGTATGCTGATGTCTGAACTAACTTGCAGAGCACCAGAAGTCTCATGTTGTCCAAATTAACTACCCATGACATTCCAGTTAAAAACTTAGCAGATTATCTGGCATGTATGCGGTTTGAAGAATGAGCTTAGTGTATCTGTAGGATTCAAGCATGGTTTTCGTGCTTTAAGTTAATGGCAATAGTGATTGAAATGGCCATCATTTGAATGTTAAAAATAGCAGTGAAAAAGTTCCTCCAGGTGATCTTGGTAACCCCTTTGCTTGTGTATATATATGCAAACTTTTAATGCTCTCTCTATGTCTAGGGTAACAACCAATGACGTGATCGTGAGGTTTGCAATTGCATGCATTTTAAACTGGCTGGGGCAGCCTCCTAAATTCAAAACAAAGAGATGCCAAAACCCAATTTGCGACCCCCCTTTCTAAATTTGATGGAATAACTAAATTAGCAAATAAAATAGGTCATTGTTAGCAGATAAATGATCTTATACATTCGAGAACTCTTCACGATAAACTTTCCACATAACTGCCAAGTTAAAAGTCTGCAATCTACTGTGCTTGTTTTGATGGGTTTTGGATTCCACTGGTATTGATGAAATTTTTTTTTTTTTTTGGTAAGGTGGTATTGTTGAAATTTTAGGTTCTCTTATTCTAAAAATAGCCTGATGGCACAATCTTCATTTGGTTGCTTCACTTTAATCATCTTTGAAAATGACTTGATGGGTTTCCCTTTTTCTTTAGTTAGTTCTCGTTGCAATAAATGTCATTTACCACGTATAAGGCACTTCTTATGCACTTCTTATGATCACCTTTTATATATTGGCATTTTTCAGGAGAAAAAGGGACGTGCTCCTCCACCGTTGTGGTATATTTCAGCAGATGAACTGGATTCACTGGCATCGTAAGTAGCTGCCAGTCCATTGCTATTTTAGGGTTTGCTGTTAGAGGGGCTCATTTCAGTGTCATTTGGCAGCGTCATTTGGCTATTGCAGTTGCTTATAAAGGCATAGAGTAGGATAGGGCAAAGCATTGATTAGTAGACACCTTAACGACAAAAAGGACTATTATTCAGAGAAGTCAGGTCCGATTGTGAATTTCTGCCAAATATTGCCAAATCTTAGCTTGAATATTCAGGAAGAGTCATTCCACCGATGTGCTCTTCTTGTTTGCCTGTTTCTTATTACTGGCTAAAGAGTTGGGGAAGGGGACGACAATGACTAATGTGACTAATGTTCACTAGTCTCGTTTTTGAAGATTCCCTTTTACTCATAGATGATTAAAATGCCCAAATTTTCTCTCTAATTCCAGATACATGAGAGGAAGACTCACATTAGAGAAGGTCAATGCAGCTATTAATGACATGGCTGCTTATGCTGAGGCAAATGCACAACTTATTCTGGCCCCAAAAAGGAAGGTATCCTTACTTGTGACTCGTATTTTGATGTCTGGTGTTGCTTATAATCTCACTGATCATTTTTTGTTGTTAAGGTGGGAGAAAATCTTTGGGAGAAGGCACTGGTAAGTATATTTCACTGGACAGACTGCATAAACCATCTCAACTATCTGTTCTCATTGCGGTTGACCCTTGTACCTTTTAGAGTTGAAATTAACCTTTCTAACTTGTTTCTAGCAGTTGCTTTTAGAACACATGATTTTGAGATTGGAACAATGTGTAACATGAAAGAACAGGCTATGGTTGAGTGTACTGACCAGTCGTCAAATTTACAGACTGTCATTTTTTATCTTTAGTTTTCTTTATTCTCATTAATTGTGCAGGAATTAAGAGACATCGCAATGACAGAAGGCATAAAAGGAAAACATTTCTTTCTTGAGTCTGACATAAAAGGACCAAATCTGAAGCTTGACAACACAGGGAAAGCGATACTGACTGTGAGTAACCAACTTCTATTTTTCCACCTCAATAATTCCTTGTTTAAGGTCTTTGACTATGTGCATGATCGTATGTAGTCAATCTGAATTTGGATGAACTTAGATTTCCTCTATTGTGTCTTTTGGCTGGTGTGAGGTTTTTGGGGGTTCCATGTTTGAAGATATTTATATGTGACAGCTTCTGTTCACCTCAAACAACTTAAAACCCGGCTTTTGGAAATTAGAGTTTATTTGAACATTAGGTACTTTTGGCATAACTTCATAAGAGGAATGCATAAGGCTTTCCAGTTATGTTTGTTGGAAACCTGCAATAGATTGAGTGTTTATTGCCAAAATCATCAATTCTTATGAACTACTAGGCTTCCATGGAGGAACATATTGTTGGAGATGGTTCTAGTAAACTCCTAGAACTTTTTGGTTGCTGCAGAAAATGGTAGTCACCATTAATCATCTGCTGCTTCAGCCTCAGTACCATGTGTAGCCAAGCACACATTTCATTACCATTAGCAGAACTATAATTGATTATTCAATATCCATACAGAGCAAAAGGGTCTTCCCCGAAATCTGGTTCTGTTACTAATTTTGGTAATGAAAGGAATAACTCACTGCATTGGTTTTTTTGGTCTAGCTCACTGAGATTTGCCAACCTTTTTTCATGTCATAGGCTGAAATTCTCATGGGGTTGTCATTAAAGTTGTGTTTACTAATGAATGGCCTCTCATTTTATTAACTTATCATCCCTGCGCATTTCATTCTTGTAGGTTCTTCGGCACCTTGCTCGGATAAGTGAGATTAGGAGCGGTCATAACCGGGTTATTATATTACTGAAGCCTCATTGAAGGCTACCACATGACCAACCTGATGATCAATTGCTCGTCTTTGTTCATCTAATTTTAGTTACTCACTTCCTCTGTATGGCGTGAGATCTTGTTCCTGAAATTTGCTGCCATGTACACAGAACATGATTGATAGTCTTTATCAAGATAAATTTTTTTTCTCTTTCTTTTTTCCCTAGTTATGTCCCTGTCCTGGGAGCTGGCTCTCCTGCTTGTCTTGTGAACTGTTATTTTTATTATTTTTTTGGAATGATTAGACCTCACACATGTAGCTTTGAAGAATGAAAGGGTATTAGGCATTGAAATTTTCTTGGTAATCTGTTGCATCATGTTAACACCAACTTTGCTTCGATGCCAGTTGATAAGCCATGCCAACAAGATGCTGCAATTTATCTACTCTGAGGTGTATATCTGTATCATTGCAGAGAACTATTTACCTCACCGTGCACAAACAGCACTTTATCATTTATTTTCAATTTCCACTTGCCGATAGATTTGGGAAAGCTTTTCTTCCAAATTCCGAGATGGGTGAACTGGCTGAAACATTAGTAGTTTTATCTTTTTAACCCATAATTGTTTCACCAGAACTAGGGAATGTTCGTTCAGAAAGAATAAACCCATGTGATCTCAACAATAATTTCTTATCATCTTCCAAGTAAATGCCAATCTGACTGTCTTATTTAATTGAAATTTGACAAAACAGACACCAGTACCATCGATTATTAAGCGCTAGGTGTCGATGTCTTGTTGTTAAGATAAACCAATTTAAATTGGAGAGAGAGAGCGTTTGACACTGCCTGGAAAAAGTTGTCCTTTTGTATTTTGGTGGTAGATGCACAATGGATCTGCTAAACTCCGAGGCTGAATCACGGCTTATTCTCCAAGTTGCACTGCCCGCTAGGGTGGTTTCTGACACAGAGGCCAATATGCTCACATGGGTCTGAATCAGATCTCTCTGTGTTCCTAGTCGTAAGTACCTGTTAGCGGAAGTTTTCTTTCTTCTATATAAAGCTGAGCCAAGATTACGAGTCACAAGCAAGCCTAGAGCCTTTCTTAATTACAGTCCTTCGACGACCGATTTCCATTGAAATGGCTTCTAAAACTGTTGCAACTGGCGCTATCCTCCTTGCCAACCTCCTCTTCTTCACCATGGTGAGCTCGACTCATGTTCCCTGCCCACCTCCGCCTCCAAAGACACCCAAGCCATCCCCGGCTGCTGCCACTTGCCCAAAGGACGCACTCAAGCTTGGGGTGTGCGCCAACTTGCTGAACGACTTGTTGCACCTAGTCGTGGGGACCCCACCAAAGACTCCTTGCTGCAGTCTCATCAAAGGGCTCGCTGACCTTGAGGCCGCGGTCTGCCTCTGCACTGCCATCAAGGCCAACATCTTGGGGATCAACCTTAACGTCCCCGTTTCTCTGAGCTTGCTCCTGAACTATTGTGGGAAGGGTGTCCCAGAAGGCTTCCAATGTGCTTAGAGCACATCGTTCTCACTCCCACCACTTTGATTTTCCTTCTTTTCTTCAGTTGGGTCTGATCATTGTTTTGTTCATTCTCGTCCATCTTGATTGGAATTAAATTGTGGCCTTCTTCAGCAGCTGGTTGGTTTGTTGATCAAAATGTAATGTGATTACATCAGTCAATACAACCTCAATAAGAGTACGTTGTTGCTCGTGTTATTCTGATGCTATTATACATTTTTTTCGTTTCCTTCTTATTTAGCATATAAGAACGAGTCGTAAGAAAAACTTGTCCCAGCTGCTCGAGATGACTGGACCAGCCTGCTCTTCCTGTCTTATAGCAAGATGCCTATATCTTTGCACACACATCAATGATTCCTCGAGGGCACACACATTGACGATCCCTCGAGGGAAATGCTTCTGGAAAATCGGTAGCCACTGGATTATCTCAGCCGCACTGCTGATTAAAAAGAATGTAAGGTTTTGCACGTTAATAAACTTTGATAGTAGTTACGATCAAATGCTAAGGAATGGACCCATCTGATAGAACACTCTCTCCCCACATCGATATAAACCATTCCTGTTTCTCAAATTTCATAGTCTTTCTTTGCCTGCAGCTACGGCTATTGTCTCGCGGTGGTCGTATAATGAGTAAAGTTATAGTCTTCATACGACAAGCGGTTCTGTTTATGGATAATTACGTCTCAGTTTGAGTAATCATGATGTAAGACTTCACGTGAGGATTGATTTGGTGGGGGCTCTTGTTATCAACCATCTTGTAAACGTGTGATGTTTGAGGTGATGACAGTTTTTATTTTATAAGATAGAATTTACTATATATTTTAATTCTGCGAGTCTCAAGTGAAACTCGCATGATCTAATAATGATCGCTCACCGAGTTCATATGTCGATGGATCGAATAATGGCCATTATTCTCTGGCATTGGAAATACCCTTTCCGCCAACAAAACAAAACGAAAAACAAAGTTAAAGAAATGAAACTAATGCAGTAGAAGAGCGATGGCCGTGAATGGTCAGGTTACTCCTCATCCTCTATGAAACAAAGAGAAATCTCCTTAGCCACAATTTGGATAACCAACCTCTGGCATTGGAACTATGCCTGCCTCTCTCTCTCTCTCTCTCTCTCTCGCTCTCTCTCTCTCTCTCTCTCTCTCTCTCTCTCTCTCCGTGAGTGTGTGATGGCCAGTCAGTCTCTCCTACAAAGATCTTGCTACAAATCCATTGCATGGCCTAACAAGCTCCACTAGTCCTACTTATTTGTTCTTTGGTGCTGTACTGTCTATAAAAACAACATGATTGATTGAATTGAACCATCCTAACACTAGGTACTTCTCACTTTCCCATAGTATTCACCCTGTTTCATTTCTTGAAAATGGCTCCCAAGTGTCCTAGGACCATGGTAACCATTTTGGTTCTGCTCAACATCTTCTTCTTCACCTGCATCTCGTCCCACAACCTCCCGTGCCCGCCAAAATTCCCATTGCCCTCTCCGCCATTGGCCCCAGAAAAGCCGGGAAAGTGCCCCAAGGATACGCTGAAATTCGGGGTCTGCGGAAGCTGGCTGGGACTGGTCACTGAGAACATCGGCGCCAAACCCAGCAAGGAGTGCTGCACCCTTGTGGCAGGGCTTGCAGATCTTGAAGCTGCATTGTGCTTGTGCACTGCAATCAAGGCCAATGTGCTGGGCCTCGTGAAGATCAAAGTTCCTGTTGCTCTTAGCTTGCTTGTGAATGGGTGTGGGAAGAAGGTTCCCGAAGGATTTGTGTGCGCTTGAAATTGAGGTTTAGCTCCGTGTTTGCGCGCTCGCGCGTAGTTGCTGATGTGCTCTTCAAAACATCCGTTGTTCTAGTTCAAATGAAATGAAGCATCTTCATTTAGTATACTCATCAAAGCATTTTTATGCTCTTTGTTTCTCTAACTACGAAAAGAAAGAAGTAACTCTGGGTTTACTCTCAAGATAAGAAACTGTTTACCTTGATATATTATCAGAAAATATGTCCACATCGTAAATAGCTTGTTGTAGCCATCCCAAGTCGCACTCCCACATTGAATCGAAGAGGCTTTTTATGAAAGTGATTCATGAAAAAACATACCTTAATTTTATGGTATGATAATTGTAAATCTTGTTGGTAAAATCGTGTTCTAGACAACTTGTTTTGTCGGTCAAGTGTGTCGATAAGAGGACGACGTCAGGGTTTTGTTCTTTTCTCTTTTTGTCGGCAAATGCTCTCATCTCCCAAAAACTCTTCCCTCTTTTGAAGCAGAGAGTACACTTAGTCTTTGATTTTCCTTTTCTTTGATTTGATTGTTGGTTTTTTTCTCTCCGATTTATTTTGGGAGTTTGTGCGTGTGAATAAATTTCTCTAGCTAATCTTTGAGTAAATGTGGAGACCGGTTCAGCCATTCGTGACGTGGCTCCACAGCTTCTTTGTGATTAGGCTACTCTCTTCTCCCGATTTAGATTTAAGTTTAGATCCATGAGTTCCTTAGATGTTTTTGATTTGTGTTCTTTAAACATATTGATGTTGGTATCTCTACGCTGTGATGGTGACGAGTATGTTGAATTAAGATGCGCACCACAAGATGTTGCAAATGGAGGGATAGATTTTGGTGTGTGCTCATCATTGAATTTGGTGATTAGCTGTCAAATATTTACGGTAACAAATATGTTATTGAGGGATGAGAGTATTTGTTCAGCTGCAGACTATGCTTTGTTATTTACATTATGGCATTTGCTTTGTTCTGCAGTTGTTTGTGATATATTAGGCTTGAAAGCCTCCTATGTACTTTTTAGAGTATTGTTATGATAAATGAACAGAATCTTTCTTTCGACCAAAAAAAAATGCATTGATGGTATTTTACCGGTAATATTAGCAATTTACCAACTTTAAATGTGATAATAAGTTATCACCTATCTTAAAAATTGGCCAAACATAACAAAAACTTAATGATATAAATAAAAACTTACTAGTGAAATTAATAACTTACCAACATAGATTTGCTTATATGGTAGTAAATTACTAGCAAAGTAAAGAAGTTATTGTAATTGGAATGGAAATTATTCTTTAATTCATAAATTTACCACTCAAAAACAAAAACTATATATAGTAGCACGTTGTGTCTATCATTAGGAGGAGGAAATCTATGTGAAAATGTTTCAAAAGTGGAGGAAGAAGACGATCAATGCAGTATGAACTGTTTATCTATGACACAATGCGCACATCTCTATCCTACTTAGGTTAATTTAATTATTTTGGCTAAGTTTAATTAATTATTTTGACTAAGATTAAATCTAGACAAAATCTTTCTTTAGCATTTGCAGATGCTTTAACTATTAACTTACTCTATTATTAGCATTTAAAAATTAAATATAAGAGCGCAGGATTACATGCAAATAATCGATAAACTTGCTGGGCCAATATCAAGTGTTATGCTACGTGGCAAGAACATCGCTAAAGAGAAGTGCCACGTGACAAGTATATGAGCAAACACTCTTTCAACTCCATTTCATCTACATATATATTAGAATTGACACGTAAAAGTAAGAGGTTCGGTTGGATTGTATTCACTTAGATGGTTGATGCCGCGCGGCTATTTTTCCATGAAATCATGGCAATTCTAGCAAGATAGGATGTCCCATGGGGTGAGTGGTACGTCGCTTTCCGTCTTTAAATGGTCTACCAATGTCAAGCAACCTCAAGCAACGATACATCTGTTGAAGTTTGGAATATAATTCAGGTAGATCACATACACAAGGAAGAGACACAGATATTTACGAGGTTCAGCAACTTAGCCTACGTCCTTGACCAAAAACTCCCCCTAACTTCCCTTTTTTTTTTTTTGGGGAGTGAACCTATTATTTATGCCTTTTTATATACAGTAGAGGTTGTTTTCAACAAGGAACGAAACAACCTCAAATAGGAATTTACATCACAATAGGAAGGAAATAATACAAATAGGACAGCATATATTTTCCAGGCTGGAGGAGAAAATCTCGCCAACACTCCCCCTCAAGTTGGAGCGAAAACTTCGTCTGAGGTCAACTTGTTCACCAGATTTTGCAACATGCCTTTAGCCAAGGCTTTGGTGAATATATCTGCTAGTTGATCCTCACTGCGAACAAAAAATGTCTCAATGGTTTTGTCATGAACTTCCTCCCTCACAAAATGACAATCAACTTCAATGTGTTTTGTCCTCTCATGAAATACTGGGTTAGATGCAATATGTGTTGCAGCCTGATTATCACAGAACAATTTGGTTGGTTTAACTACAGCACCACACCCTAACTCTTGAAGCAACAACTGAAGCCATACTATTTCACTTGTTGTTGTAGCCATAGCTCTATATTCGGCTTCAGCACTAGATCATGCCACAACTGTTTGCCTTTTACTCTTCCAAGTGACTATATTTCCTCCAACAAAAATGCAAAAAGCTATGGTAGATTTCCTATCTATTGGATTACCAGCCTAGTCTACATCTGTGTAACCAATAACCTCAGTATGACCATTGTTTTTCATCAAAATTTCTCTCCCTAGAGAGGACTTCAGGTAACGAAGAAGATGATTTACTAACTCCATGTGACCTTGAGTCAGTTTTAGCATAAACTGACTCACGTAGCTGACTGTATATGCAATGTTTGGCCTAGTAATGGTCAAATAGATTAGTCGACCCACCAGACGCTGAAACTGCCCAACATCTTGTAGGGGGGGTGTCTTGAGTGACAAACTTGTTGTTGTACTCCATAGGAATGTTTGCAGGTTTCACTTCCAACTTACTAGTTTCTTTCAACAGATCCAAGGTATATTTTCTTTGGGATAGAAATATGCCTTTGTGAGATCTAGCAACTTCTATACCCAAGAAATACTTCAACTTCCCGAGATCTTTAATATCAAACTCTCTATTCAACTGCTGTTTGAGCGATTCAATTCCTTGCAAGTTACTACCAATAATAACCAAATCATCGACATAAATAAGAATCACCACAATATCCCTATCATCAAATCGAGTAAACATGGAGGAGTCGGCTGCACTTCTCTTGAATCCAAACTTGTGGAGGGCTGTACTTAGCTTACCACACCATGCGCGAGGGGATTGCTTAAGACCATATATGGACTTCTTTAATTTGCAAACCAATCCATCTTTATTCTGCAATAGGTGTCCAGGTGGGAGATCCATATATACCTCTTCCTCGAGATCTCCATGAAGAAAGGCATTCTTCACGTCCATTTGAAAGAGCGGCCAATCATAGTTCATTGCTATAAACATAAGTACCCGCACGGTATTCATTTTAGCTACCGGAGCGAATGTCTCCTTGTAGTCAATACCATACGTTTGTGTGTAACCTTTAGCAACTAGTCGAGCTTTATGCCTTTCAATCGACCCATCGCTATTATATTTAATCTTGTAAATCCATCAGCATCCAACTGTTTTCTTGCCTTTTGGTAGCTGAACTAATTCCCAAGTGTGATTCCGATTCAAGGCTTCAAGTTCATCTTCCATGGCTTTAACCCAAACCTCTTTCTTGCTTGCCTCAAGATAATTATTTGGTTCTTGCTGCTGCTCGATAATAACCAAATAATTCAAATGAGTAGCATAAATTTTATCATACCCAACAACTTTCTAGATTGGGTGTTGACTTGTGTAGGCTGTCTCATAATCACGGAGACGAGTTGAGGGCACAGGCACATGTGCACTTCACCTAAGAGGTGGGAGATGTTCGTTACCTTCCTCTTCATGCTCATTTCCCACACTTTTGGCTTCCACAGGGTCATCTCCTTGATGCGTAGAATTTTGATCAACCACCAACTCCTGTCCATCCACTAATCTTGGTCCACTCTTGGGTGCTAGCTCATATCCACTACTCATCTTAGGATCAGGTAATGGAACAGGAGCAAAATTACACGAGAACTCTTCATACTCCCCCTGAATTTGGGCCTTGTTAGAGAAAAACGTGTGAGTTTGATCAAAAAATACATCACGTGAGACATACAGGCGTTTGGTGGTAGGGTGATAACATTTATAGCCCTTCTCGGTGGAAGAATAACCGACAAAAATGCATTTTCGTGCCCGAGGATCCAGCTTGTCACCATTCTGCGAATGCACATAACAAGTGCAGCCAAAGACTCTTAAGTGGGTAATATTAACCTTCCTTCCATACAAAATTTCCATGGGGGCAACATAGCCTAAAACACGGCTAGGGAGGCGATTAATTAAGTAACAACTAGTGAGAACTGCATCTGACCAATAACTTTTTGGAATATTACCAGAAAACAATAAGGCACGAGTGACCTCAAGTAAATGTCGATTCTTCCTTTCAGCCACTCCATTTTGTGGTGGAGTTCCCACACAGGAAGTTTGGTGAATGATTCCCATACCATGGACATAGCTCTGAAAATGTTGATTAGTGTATTCGGTGCCATTATCTGTACGAAGTATTTTGATCACTGTATTAAATTGGGTCTTCACCATATTGCAAAATTCTTGAAACACTCCAAGAACCTCACTTTTAAATTTAAGGAGGTACAACTAAGTAGCTCTAGATTTATCATCAACAAATGAAATTAAATACTTAAACCCCTCTTTAGAAATAGCTGGAGAGCTCCAAACATCTGAATGTACTAACTCAAACAACTGTTCAGATTTATGAGAACTATGAGAGAATGGTAATCTATGCTGTTTTGCAAAATGACATGGGTCACAACTTGTAGCATCATGAACCCATGAGTTGTCAAGAGCCTGTAATACTCTATCAGACAGATGACCCATACGTCGGTGCCACAGTGTAGACGCATCTGAACATTACTTCCTAGTCACCAGAGCAGAGTTTCCAACATCCAAAGTATACAGCCCGTCTTGCAGCTGACCTTCACCAATCATCCTCCTGGTGTGTCAATCCTGAAACAACACCTTTAAAGGAGTAAAAATAACATTGCAGTTCCATTGTGCAGTGCATTTACTAACAGACATCAAATTAGAGGATAATTGTGGAACAAATAAAGCATAAGATTTTTTGGAAAAAAAGTCAATTTTTCCAACACCTTGTATTGGTACTTGCCCACCATTAGCTACAGTTACGGGTGTATGCAATGTACTAGCAGCAATATCAGATAGTATATTTGGTGTAGTACACATATGATCCGTGGCTCCCAAATCCACTATAAACCAAAATTTAAAGAGAGTAGCAAGAGCATGAATATCACCAGAAGTTTGTGCAAGATTTCTAGATTCGGCATTGGTGGTGTTGACTGTATTGGGCCCATCACCATGAGATTGCAAGAGTTGCTGAACCTGGATAGCTAAGGATTCCAATTTGGCTTGAAGATCCTGGTTACTACCCGAAACTACTGTCTTAGCTGTGAGTCCCTTTTTATTTTGTCTCGGGTGTGGGTGGAGATTCCAACACCTCTCTTTGGTGTGGCCATCTCTCCTGCAGTGCTCACAAAAAAATCGAATGGGCATGTTACTTTTTCCTTTGGAAGCGCGCACACCCAGAGCAAGATGACTTGGATTTTCACTCACTTGGTGTGCTGAACTTTCTAAGAGAACAGTAGGTGAATCTGATTTGGAGCGCATGACACGGCGCCTCGTTTCCTCACTTTGAATGATAGAGTAGACCGTGTTAAAGGGCGGTAACTCACGCCGTTGAAGAATTTCTCTTCTAGTTTCTTCAAAATCAAGTTTGAGACTAGCCAAAAGCTGAAAAATCCGATCTTTCTCTTCCCTCTTTGCATAATCGAACACATTCTTGGTAGCTGGTCTATATTGGCAAAGTTCATCCCATTGTTTCTTCATCTTTCCCAGGTGCTCAGTAAAACTCTGATTTGCATCCTGTTTTGTGTTGGTCAAGCCTTGCTGCAGTTCAAAGATTCTAGATGCATTATTGGCTTGCCCATACATCTCTATCAGGGCTTCCCATAACTCTTGCGCAGAGTCAGAATAAGCAAAAATTTCATAAACATCTAGCTCCATAGAATTAAATAATCAGGACATAACATTGTGATCATGGGCTTGTCACTCCTCAGACATGGGACTTGTTTCTGGTGGGGCTTTAGTCTGACCATTGATATGGCCAAGTCTGGATCTTCCACCAAGTGCGATTGTGACAGCTCTCGATCAAGGAAGAAAATTTCTTCCATTCAAAAATAGAGACGTTAATATTTGATTATGGGATTCTTGAATCACAGTATTTGTGGAACTCGACCCTAATCGCTTGTCATGAGATCGGGTTTCATTCTCTGCTTTGTTTTTCTTTTTTTTCAGAATCAGCCATCGTTCACACAGCTAGAGGGATGGCAATATGAGTCAGATTGGACCGGTTCGGCTCCGGTCAGATCGACAAGGCCTGGGCTATGCGAATTTCACCAGAGAAGAACGGTTCCTGCTTCGATTTAGGCTGCAATCGAAGTTTGACGGCGGCAAAGGAGATCTGACGTCACAATTCGCCTCTCAATTGAAGTAGATCAGGATGAGATGGGCTTGTTGGTGATCGAGATTCCTGCTCTGATACCATGTTGAAGTTTGGAATATAATGCAGGCAGATCACATACACAAGGAAGAGACACATATATTTACGAGGTTCAGCAACTTAGCCTATGTCCTCGACCAAAAACTCTCCCTGACTTCCCATTTTTTTTTTATGGGAGTGAACCTATTATTCATGCCTTTTTATATACAGCAGAGGTTGTTTTCAACAAGGAACGAAACAACCTCAAATAGGAATTTACATCACAATAGGAAGGAAATAATATAAATAGGACAACATATATTTTCTAGGCTGGAGGAGAAAATCTCGTCAACAACATCTCATAAGTGATATTGTTGGTCGAGCAGCTAAATGTACCTTACTTACAATAATCATATGCACTATTGTTAATCGTGTAATTAGTTTCGGAGTGAGGATGTTATTATGCGCATATTGATATGCCACATAATATAAATTTCAAAGAGCAAAAGCTACCAAAAATCCTAAACTATATCCGACGTGACATATTTACCCTAAACTTTTTTCTTTAACACTAAAAATCTCAAATTTGCACTCGCGTGATAAATTTATTCTCCGTCAAAATTCTGTCAATAAGAACCGTTAAAAATCTGCCTATATAGACATCGGAATGTAAATGTGTTACATAAGTATAAGTTTGTGGGGGGATTTTTAATGTCACAAGAAAAAAGTTTAGGATAAATATGTCGTAATGAACATAGCTTGTTGTTTGCTGTGTCATAAACAAAAAAGTCAAGGATAAATCTATTGGATATAGTTTAGGGTTTTAGAGGCTTTTTTCCAACTTTAAAAACAGTATTCATCGGGAAAAAAGAAAAAGAGCACATAGTATCAGATAACCAATGATGAAACGTCGTCCTCTAATGTCTACCTCAATGAATAAAGAATAAATAATAATCAAAATATAGTAAAATATTGAACTTGGAGAAGGGGCAAATATGCATTGACCTGGTCCCCCACGGGCGCTTGGGCAACACGAAACTCCCCCACATTTGTCTAAGATTTTTCGTCCAGCTCATAAATAAGGCCACCCGTGATCCAATTGTCTCAATCCAAGCTTCCAAACTCATCCCCCCCACAGCAATTTCTTCTCCAGCTTCTCTTATTGCGATCCGAGGCGACCGACCGGATCTCCGAGATGAGCACGGCGATGAGGCCCGTCGCCGCCTTCGCACTGGGAACCCTGTTCGGAGTGTTCGTGAGCCGAGGGTTCCACCACCGCCACGACCACCACCGCCACCGCGAGTGGAGCAAGAGAGGGTGGCCGTGCCCCCGCCGAGCCGATCAGGAGGACAAGGCTTCTTCCGCCGATTCCGGGACGATGGAGGCCACGGCGATGGCGACGGCGACGTCGCCGCGCGTGGCTGTGCAGGGCGCCTAGAGAACAGATGCTTAGCTCTGGTTTTCCGGTGGAGATGTGCGTTAATCCTCTCGTGGGCATGGATTTCTTATCTTGAGTGAAGCGGTGTTGCTTCAGTCCTATACTAATATTTTACTAAGGTTGTTCTACTGATGATTTTAGTGTTAGTACTGTGTTGCCTATGAGAGTTTACACTTGTAATTTCACCTTCATACGTGTGCCTGAGCACATATATTTATATGTTGTATTAGTGTCACTTTCGGGTCCATGACTGTAATGTTGTTCAAGTAGATTAACGTTAATCTTTGCTTCATAAGAGATTGCGGTGAAATTTCGAGGTAAAAACATGGCTATTTACTGGTTCTTCAAAAGAAGCGCGCCGACACGATACTTAAGAGATCATTATCAGGCGCATCGGGTTTAAGTCCAATGCACTCTTACCTTAAAATCGTGTGAATCGCATGCACGACCCACCAAAATCGAAGGTTATGGCGCATTGAGCTTCAATTAAGTTGAACACGTGCGGTTGCACCAAGAAATCTTTCATTCTGAGTTAGATCTGTCGGTTATTTCTATCGAGCCAGTAGTACAAAAACAAAGAAAAATTTGCCAATTGTGTCGTGCCGTTTCGGCTTGGAAAGTAATTCGAGAAAATTACACAACAATCCTAAATCTATTGCAATTATGCTAATTCAATTCTAAATTTTTTTTATCAATTCAGTCTTAAATTTTTGTATCTGTGCCAATTTAGTTTATCTAACCAATTTTGGCATGCCGGCGCTAACGTGGACACCGGCCCTTCGACCGATATTGACGTGACAATTTTTAAATATATATTTTTGATTTTTTTAAATTTTTAACTTTTTTTCCTTTTCTTCTTCCCCTGGCCTATCCAGCGATCGGCGACCGGCCAGGGGAAGAAGAAAAGGAAAAAAATTAAAAATTGAAATAATAATAATAAAATATTTAAAAATTGCCACGTCAACGTCGGCTGGAGGGTCCACATTAGCGCTGGCCAGCCAAAATTGGTCGGATGGATTGAATTGGCACGAATACAAAAGATTTAGGACTAAATTGATAAAAAAAAATTTAAGATTGAATTGACACAATTAAAAAAAATTTAAAACTGTTTTGGTAATTTTCCCAAGTTACTTCATTGATTCTAGCAAAATGGAATTGCCCATCACATGGCTAAACAGACAGCCAATCCTGTGGGCCTAAACAGTGAGAACTGGGAGACTAATCACAAATCCAAACGCATCTCTAGTCGGTGAATAAAGAAAGGCGAGGTCGAATTCAATTTGCATTTGTCAAGTGATTTGGAATTTTGTGCGTGAGTAATCTTTTAACTTTTGTTGACAAGTAAGAAACGTGAGAAGGGGCGACCGGTCCAATTATCCCCTCTAGGCATTAGCAGAAAGATGTTGCACCCGTTATTAAATGTTCGGTCCAAAGCCATAATTACTCAATCTATCTATAAGTATATGAGACACAGCCGTGCACCATGTCAATGTGTGCGACGGAAGTCGGCAAATCTCTCAGCAAATGCCCAAAAACTAAATTGATCCGAGATTTGTACAAGACTCATGTTCAAACTTATGATATTGTG
Source organism: Syzygium aqueum (assembly GCA_031216185.1). NCBI lineage: Eukaryota > Viridiplantae > Streptophyta > Magnoliopsida > Myrtales > Myrtaceae > Syzygium > Syzygium aqueum. Next base: position 22,277,071 of record CM062234.1, read on the forward strand.
AAAGACAGAGCGACCTTTTTATAGTTGTGCTACCACTCTTGAGGGCTTAGATTCATCATCTTGAAAGCAAATCGATGGCGAAACTTTTAGTAACCTATGAAGCCTCTGGGGATGAGTAATCATAATAACAATTTCGCATTACTCACGCAAAAGCGTGAGAGTCGAAGTAAGAATTTCGATTGTTGTTGCAAATCTTGATTTGTCTATCAACATTTTCTTTCTGGTATCATCTTTACGACATTAAATAACTAGTATTTGGTCTCAGCACGTGGTCGGCGATAGAAAGTAGGATTTTGCACGCTATGACTTTGATTTTTCCACTCAGTTTGGAGCTAGCAATATCTATAAAAGAAAAATGAAAAAAAAGGGGGGAAAACAAGCTCGATCTTAGCCCGCCACCCAATAGTTCCATCGTTATCATATATAGGTAAGGGTCTCTAATGAAAATGTTATGCACCAAACAGAAGGCCATGGCAAAACGGAGCGTAAAAGCCGCGGTCATCGGAGCCGGCATGTCCGGTCTGGTCGCAGCCCGGGAGCTCCGTCGAGAAGGACACCATGTGGTGGTCTTTGAGAAGGGCAGCGAAGTCGGGGGCACGTGGGTTTACGACCCCCGGGTTGAGTCCGATCTGTTGGGCCTTGATCCGGCTCGCGAGGTCGTGCACAGCAGCATGTACGAGTCGCTCCGAGTGAACCTCCCGAGGCCGATCATGGGGTTCTCGGACTATCCGTTAGAAGCGAAACACGGCATCGGGGATGACCCGAGGCAGTTCCCGGGTCACGAGGAGGTGCTCCGGTTCCTGCGGGGTTTCGCGGAGGATTCCGGGGTGGTCGAGCTGGTCCGGTTCGGGCACGAAGTGGTTCGGGTGGAGCGGCGAGCCGTTGAGGGGAGGAATGACGAGTGGCTCGTGGAGTGGCGGAGGCGCGACGGCGAAGAGGGTGCGGAGGTGTTTGAGGCCGTGGTGGTCTGCAATGGCAAGTACACCGAGCCGAGGCTAGCTGAATTTCCAGGTACATCACAACCGTCTTTGCTTTTCCCAATTTTTTTTTATTTAATTTTTTCAGTGAACACAGCTATAGAATTTCATTATTTACAAAAGAAATAATCACACAAATAATTTCTGAATTTTAGTCTAATTTATAATATGATATATGAACTTTCAATTTATTTAACGTGGCTTCTGAACTTTAGCTCATTGTTGATAATATTGAACATTTTCATATAATTTAGGGATAACATGTATAAAAAATTCAAAGATAATATTGAACAAATTAAAAGTTCAAGCATTATATTACATGGATCAGATTGAACAAACTAAAAGTTCAGTGACCATATTATATGTTAAATCAAAATTTATAGATTATTTATGTAATTTTTCGTTTGCAAAAAATACAATGTAGATGTCTACATCTTGCACCACTTTATTTTGTCGTCCTATATAAATTACTACTTTGGCGCTGGGTTTTGTTTTTGGACCCCACAGTGTCTGTTTCTTCTCTTGTTTCAATTCATCAAAAACGGTGCAAGAATATATATCACTTTTATTGGCCTAATTCCCTTGAAAAAAAATCTCTCAATTTTACGTCTAGTCTCAATTCTACTTCAAACTTTTTTTATCTAGAAAAAAATCCAAATTTTATATCCAGTACAAATCTGCTCGTAACTTTTCTTTGTCTAGGAAAAACCCAAAACTTTCAATTCAATCTCATATCTACCATAAATTTTTTTTTGTTTAAGAGAAAAATCACCAATTTTTAGTCTAGACCCAAATCTACCCCCATTATCCATCTGTCCAAAATTGTTATAAGTCGTCCTTAATTTTCATATCCTAAAACGCTTTTTTATTTTGGAGGTGATTTTCCATGTCACCTTGTAGATGTGGATTTGTCATCGATATGAAAATACCAGGTCAAGTTTGGACTAGACCATGAAGGTAGATTTGAGACTATATTGAATGTTGGTGATTTTATTTAGACAAAACAAAATCCAAGGCAGATTTGGGATTGGACCGAAGTTAAGGGTTTTCTGAGATAAAAAAAAAGTTTAGAATAGATTTGGGGCTGTACCTAAAATTTAGGATTTTTTTGAGATTGAAAAGTTCGAGATATAATTGGGATTGGACCTCATGTTAAAGGTTTTTTTTAGGGAATTAGGCCCATTTTCAAATCTACAATTAACACATTTTGAAAATTGATTTTGTTAATATTTCGAAATTTAAAACATTTCCTTGTTAGATATGCCTGACAAAAATTCAAATACTATGACGAAGACTCTTCATAATGTTAAGACTATCGGTTCTCGAGTTGTTCTACTTTGAGCTAAGTCATGCCTACATTGCAACGTATCATAGGTAGAAGTACTTGGGGAGGAGAACAAATACATAGCCACAACTATCGAGTTCCCGAACCATACAAAGATAAGGTATGATGTTCTTTGTCCCGTGTCATGAAATACGAATTTTTTTTGTTCTTGTGAATTTCGATACATGTTGGTAACTGTCAAAAACTTGTTGGTTATAAATAATAATTGTCGATTGTTTTCCAATCACACCCTCTTTGCACTTAGATTTTTTCCGGAATATCTTATTGGCAACTTAGCAACACTTTTGTGAAATGCCCAAATTTTTTTTTTCATAATTTGCAAATTAGCAATATTTGTACTAACTAACCAATTTTTTATTTGTAAATTCACACTACAGCTGATAAATTTAAAGAGTTGTTAAGGAACGAAATTTTTTTCTGATAAAAGATAAGAAAAGTTGGTAATTTGTAAACTAGGTAATTCATGAAAGTGTGGATTTACCAAGAAGTCACCACTAATTTTTTTACCAACAATTTTTTACCCTTTATCAACTTCTTCAGAAATCTGTTGCCAAGGGAAAGAATCGAATTTTTCTTTTGGTATATCAGAATCGTACTGCTTTTCAACCCCATTTCTGGTTATGAACATTATCTTGCATTTTTTTAATGAGGGAAAAGTATCAAAAAAGTCATAAACCTATTGCATTAGTATCAATTTAGTTCAAAACTTTTCGGTTGGACCAGTTTAGTCCTAAACCTTGTCACATTGGCACCAATTCAGTCAATCTGGCCAATTTAGGCAGGAAATCACTAACGCGGACTCTGGGCGTCTTAGGTGACATGGTCGGTGTTGACGTGGATAATTTTTAATAATATTTAAATATTTAAATAATTTTTAAATATATATATTTTTTTCTTTTTTTTTTCTTTTCCTTCCTTCTCCTATTCCCTTGGCCGGTACTCAGCCATGGTTGGTGACTACCAACCATAGGTGAGGCCCGGCGGGGGCGTTACGGCCATTGCCCCGACTGCGAGGGTCCAACCCTCACTAGAGCCATCGAGGGTGACCCTCGCTTGTGGCCGGTGATCGGCCACAAGCCTAAGAAAAAGAAAGGAAAAAATATTAAAGTTTCATTAAAAAAATTTCACGTTAACGCTAACCGTTTGCCGACTGTGTCATGTAAGATGACCGACGTTCACATCAACGATTTTCGGTCTAAATTGGCCAAATGAACCAAATTGATTTCAATATGAAAATGTTTTGAATTAAAATGGTCTAATCGAAAGGTTTAAGAATGAATTGGTACCAATGAAATAGGTTTATGACTTTTTGGCACCTTTCTCTTTTAATGATGAAGCTATCTCGGTAGAATTCGGGTCAAATATTCTATGATGCGCCTACCTCATTCATCCACCTTTTGAGCACTACAGATTGTAGTGATCATTGGAAATGGACCGAGCGCGGTCGACATTGCGAAGGACATCCTAAATGTTGCGAAAGAAGTTCACCTAGCTTCAAGAGAAACCGGCAAGTTTAAGATTCATGGCGGCCTATTTCAACATTCCACGGTATTATTCTACATTTCACTCTGCTTGTGTTATTTCTAGCATCGAAACAATTGGCCAAAATTATTCCGATTGTGGCGTGACCCATCAAAAATGTCATTTTGTTTTGCGTAGATCGGTTATGCTGAAGACGATGGGAACATAGTCTTCCAAGATGCATCGTCGACATATGCAGACGCTATCATCCATTGTTCCGGGTACGGCATACGTATATTTCAGCACTCATATATATATCAATATTGCAATTTTTATCGGTATTTTTCTTTATTGGGCATGCGTATTGTTCTTGTTTCTCAGGTACAAGTACCACTTCCCATTTCTCAAAACAAATGGAATTGTGAACGTGGACGATAACCGCGTCGCGCCTTTGTATAAGCACGTTTTCCCGCCTGCGCTAGCTCCGTGGCTTTCTTTCATCGCCATACCATATCGGGTACACAATTTAGCTCATATAACAAACTTTCCTAGGAAACTTTTTTTAGGGAAACATTATATGTTTATATTTCCAACAATATATTAACTCGATAAAAAATATTTTCGCAATTTTTTTTCTGGGTTGTTTTATTGACATGGTTTAGCCTTTGTGACTTTTATCTATTTTGAAAATGCGAACAGAGTATTGCATTTCTCCTTAGTGAGTTACAATCAAGGTGGGTAGCAAAAATATTATCTGGGAAAATACTTTTGCCAAGTAAAGAAGAGATGACCTCACAGGCTCAAGAATATTACCAGCGGATCGAGGCGGTCGGATGGCCCAAGCGCCATACTCACAGGCTCCAATTGGAAAAGGTACATACCAAGAAACCCAATTGCACTACTCATTTGAGTAAATCAAACGCAATTTCATTTCGAAATTGAACAATGAGAAAATTGAAAGATCTTCATGATATGGACATTTTAAAGTATAGAATCGCGGCATTGGTTTCTTTTGTGACCATAACTTATCTTGCTAATTAGACCCCGAAACCTTGTTTAAATGCTAATCGAGTCTGCCATTTTCATTATCGAACATTGTCCTTCTAAAAGTGTATGATCATCATCCTACGTTGTTTTTTTTTGGTTTCTGGCAGTTTGATTATGAGAATTGGCTTGCTGGAGAGTTGGGACTACCGCCACTGGAGAATTGGAGACAAAACATGTATTTTGCATCGTTGAATCTTCTGATGATGTTTGGTGAGAATTGGAGAGACACTTGGGATGTTGAAAAATGGTTGAAAGGAGAAGTAGAAGGAGAAGAAGAAGGGCCGGACAAACATTAATTGCACTTTGGAATATTGATTTGTGAAAACTAGGATACTAAATGTTGGAAGCAATTTAAGCGATCATTCGCGTTCTCCGTTTATAATTTGCCTACGTTCTCTTCAGCTTACTTATGCCCAAGTTAGTTTACAGTAGTGCACGACTTTCTCGACCTCAATATGAGATCTTGGCCTCTCGACGTCCTCGGAATTGCACGACCTCAGATCTAAGTCTAACGTCGTCGCAGATGAGGTCGCAAACGCCCCGGCAATTGCTGATGTGTAATCGCGGCGGTGGTCCTTGCCTTCGAGAGTGAGACAGATAGACCGGCGGGGGTCGAGGAGAGTGGTGGCGGCGACGAATGGGCTAGAGTTTGGATATTGAAGTCGTCGATTTTTAGATGGGTGGGGCACAAGAAAATGTCGAGGATAGTTTGGGAAAGAAGTGGCCATTTGCTACTTTGTTGTTAACCCATATAATTTGGTATCGAACGTTACAAAAGCGAGGACGTAAAGTATAATCTTAAAACAAAACAAGTGTAAAAGTGATAAAGATGTGAAATGTGAGGATGATTATTGAAATTTCCCTTATTTTCAGGATTTTGGGCCAAAAAAAAGAAGAAAGAGCACAAACAACCGAGAGACAATTTTGACACAAACTTTCTTTTCACAATTTTAACACACAAATGCCAAGCATCCTAACTCTTACGTGGCACGTCAGTCGTTAACTTGGACATTTTTTTTTAATAATTATTGATTGATTTTATTGAATTTTTTTTCTTTCTTTTTCTTTCATGGAAAGGCCATGGCCGGCAAGTGCTAGCCTTGCTTGAGCGAGGGTCGCCCTTAACAAGGGTGAGCGCTAGCGAGGTGACCCTCAATAGATCTCGCGTGGCCAACCCTTGCCCAAGCCCAGGCGACCTTGCTGGGCATCGCATGGGCTAGTGAGGCCAACCCTCCCGCAAGTGACACCCAGTGAGTGCCACCGAGGCGAAGGCGGCGTTGCCGGCACTCGCCCTCTCCTGTGATGGCAAGGGTGTCCTTCATTGGCTATGGCTTGTGCCAACGATGGAAGAAAATGTAAGGAAAAAAAAGAAAAAAATGCAAAAAAAAATTATTAAAAAATTGTCAACATTGACGCCAGTCATGTCATGTAGAATGATTGATGTCTACATCAGAAGTTGCAACCTAAATTAGCCAAATGAACTCATTTAGTACTAATGTGAAAATGTTTAGGATTAAATTAGTCCAATTGAAAGGTTTATGATTGAATTGGTACAAATTCAATAAGTTTATGACTTTTTGGATACTGTTCCTTCTTTTGAAGTGCATAACACTTACATACTTTTAGCAAGACAATTAACAATGTTCATCCTGCTCAAACATTTTATAATTAAATTCACCTACAATTACTTCTCAATTCATCTATTCACGATTTGCACTCCTAGCTAGCAGCAGTGAGAAGCGAGTTAGGTGCAGGGTGATTTAAATTCGCATCATCATTTCGAGCGAAAAAAATTCTCATCATCATGATTATCAAAAAGAGAATTCGAATCAATTTCGTTTTTATAACATTCATCTAGTGAGATTACCTATCCTCTACCGGCCCCCTCTCCTTCCCTCTCGCTCCTTCTCTGAACCTTTCTTTGACTCTTCCACTTCTAGTTCCTCGCCTCCTAGTTGCTTTTCCTTCAATTTACTTTTGTTTCTTTCCTTACTCTTTCGATCTAGTTTTAAATTTGGAAACTTTGCTCTCCCGATCTTATATTTGGGAGCTTTTCTCTCCGATCTAATTTTAAATTTTGGAGTTTTAATGAATAAGTACTCCACCTCAAATTTCACTGGTATTCATAATAGTTTCGATGTCAAATTTATGCTCGTTCAACATGTTTTAGTTAAAAGCTTTGGTGCCTTGCATTGGTTAAAGGGCTCACTCACATAAGTGTCGTATATGAGTCTATCCAACATGTTTATGTTGTTTCCATACGGCGATGATGTTGGGGACACCGAACTTAGGCACACCCCCTGAAAGGCAAAGCTATAACTATAGATGTAAATCTTGGTGTGTGCTTATCACTAATAATGCTGCGTGATTTGGTGATCGGTTGCTAATCCTTTTGCTTGGATGGAGTCATAGATCTGTTTTTGAAGGACGAGCATGGGATTATCTCTGCCGTTCATGCTTTAAGGATATGCCTTGATTTCTGATTTTCGATTTGTTTTGGAGCTCTATGGGCTTGCTTTGTTATTGTAACTTTTGAGATTTTCTATAAATCCTTTCATGTATCATTTTGGTAATGAATGGAAATTTTTTATGGCAAAAAAAAAAAAAATCTAGTGAGATTGTCATGCATTATTGCATCATCAAACAATGTGGCCGCGTGAAATTACTAATTGAACCTTATCATATGTGATATGGTTTGAGTCCGAACTGAATTAAGAAGAGGAGGTAGGCGATTACTTTCTCAAATTGTTCATGCTTTGTCACCTTTGATACACCATTTTGATTGATGACATGATTGAATACTTGTGGAGATTATTGGTTTATACATGGACACCTACAAAGAGTTCTTATCAAAGAAGATAATGGGCTTTACCATTGCCTAAGGTTTTTTTAAAAAAAAGTATGACTTAAGAAAAAGGGGAAAATTACACATGAGTCCTGAGCCTATTTTACGGCTATCAATTTTTTAAAACTTTTTAATTTGATAAATTTAATCATAAATCTTTTTGTATAATATTAATGTAGTTTTTCCGGCTAATTTCTATCGAAAATGTTGACTTGGCGGTTCGAAAATGTGACATGATCGGTATCTGACGTGGACCATTAATAATAGAAAACGGCGCCATTTTCCTTACGAAAATAGCTTTGTTGCATTTTTTCTTGAAAAAGCACCCTCTTTACCCCCGAACGGTTTGTTTCCCAGATTAAAAAAAAACATGGGAAGCCACCAATAGTGACGCCCAAATCCCCCTTAATTGCTTCACTTTTTTTTTTCTTCCGGAGTTTACTTCTCTTTTCGTTTCTTTTTAGTGTCCATCTTCTAACTCGAACATTGGGAGGATACTAGAAGTATTATAATTTTTGCATGGCACTTACTTTATTACCAAAACTTTTTGTTGGTTCACTTAAGTGCCAAATCGAAGAAATGACGATAACTTAAGAGCCTCCGGCGATAAATTCTGGCCAAAAGCCTTACATGGATTTTTTAATTAGATATTTATTCCAATGTGGCTATTTTTAATTAGTTATATACAATTACATGGCTTTTTGATGAAAAGAAAAGCCAACTTGGAAATTCTGGCCACTTTCTCTCTTCTTTTTTACCAAACAACTTTCTTCCTATTGACCCATCCATTTTCCCTATTATCATTATCTTCGTCACCTACAGTTTTCCCTCGCTCGGTTTCATCTCCATTCGTGCATCACAGCCATGACACCCTTCTCACCACTCAGCCTTCTTTCTGCTTCGATGCTACTTCCGGTGGGCCTCCAAGACAGTCGGCAACCATTGTTGTTGTCCACGGAGAGCTGTGCCACATAAGACGACTATCAATGACTGGACTACCACCTTAATCTTTTCTGGCGAAAATTAATGGAAAGAAATACATTAGAACTGCACGAAAATATTTAGGATTAAATTGATAAAATTGAAAAGTTTATGATTAAATTATCAACTGTACGATAGGCTTATAACTGATTAGGTAATTTTTTTTAGAAAAAAAGGCATACGATTGTATCACCATAAAATTTTAAAATGAAAGACTACATGAAGTGCACCAATTTTTGGTGGAAATGGGAGCGAGTTTGTTTGGATTTTGTGACTTAAGTTTAATTCTCATCATTTGAATATGTTATTAGCCTATACTAAGGTTGGTTAGGAACCCGAAGCATATCAGAGCAAGAGTCCGGTGAGTGGGATTCATTAGACCTCCCTATTAGGCATGGCCACGATTCAAAACTGGCGGGTTCCGGTTCGTGGCCATGTGTAAACCGGAACCGGCCGGTTCTGGTTCGGAACTAACCCGTTCCGGTTTCGATTTTGAATAGGCTGGTTTTGGTTTATAATTTAAAAATAAATGATGAAATAATGAATTATTCAATATAAATTGTAATCAAAGTATAAATTGTAGGAGTGTTTGGTTCCCGGTTTGATTTGGTTCCACTCAGAACCGGGAACCAAACCGGTAAGACAGGTCCCTTAATTTTAGAACTAGGAACCGAACCGGCAAATCATAGAATCGGGAACCAGACCATTGTCCCGGTCTGGTTCTAGGCGATCCAATGGAACCCTTTGCTATTAATTAGCAAAGGATCGTAGCCGCAAAAGGCATACAACTTCATATGCTCATGGCTTGGCTTGGGTTTTATACACAACCCCTTTGATGGTTTCTTCATTTTCATTCGATATGGGACTCTTGGCATTTGAATGAAGACAAGCCAAGAGTCTCACATTAAAAGTGTTCAAGGCAAGTTGAGAGTCCCACATCGAATGGGAACGAAGAAGTATTAGAATCATTGTGTATAAAACCCAAGTCAAGCCTTGTAATTAGAGTTCAATACGCCCAAACCAAGCATTGTAATTAGAGACCAATGCACTTACAATGCATGGCAATTAGAGTCCAAATTGTTTTATAAAAAAATTAAATAATGAAAAAAATTTCATTATTATTATTTTTTTAGAAAATAATTTGGAATTGGAACCGGAATCGGTAGTTCCGGGTCAGTTTCAAAATTGTTGGAATTGGAACCGAGCCCGTAAGCTACAGGCTGGTTCCGGTTCCCAACCGCGGGCCTGGTCAATGGGCTGGACCCTAGTTTGACCGAGTCGGTTTCGGGCTGAAACTGGCCCGTGGCCATGACTACTCCCTATCATCTCGGGATCAGTTCTGTTTTTCTCATGTTATGGTCAATAGTGTATGCCAAAACGAAGGTCGAGGCCTACCGGTACCATCTATCTATTTTTTGTTCTTATCTTTTTTTTTGTTTTAGGAATGAGTGTATTAGAATTCTTAAAACTTGTTACAATAGTATAATTAAGTTCTATAACTTTTAAAAAGTGTATTTTTATCCTAAAACTTGTTACGAAAATATAATTGAGTCCTAAAACTTAGGGGTGAGCAAGATGGACCGTCCAAATTGGGACCGGACTGGACCGACCGATTTGGTCCGGTTCTTGGGAATATCGGTCCGGTTCCCAGTTCCTAAAAGTGGAATCGGTTTTCGGGCAGTTCGGTTCCCGTTTCTAGGGTGAGAACCGGACCGGATTGATAAATATATATTTTTCTAATTTTTTTCATATATATACTTATTTACTTTTTAAATATATATATTTAAATAACAAAAGAAGCATTTGATAGTTCATTTTTATTCTGTTCCAATGGGACCAACCCAAAAATGCTTTCATATATTGTCCCGAAAATGCTTTCCGGTTCCCTCTTGCCTTTATCAATTGGTCACATTGGAAACGGATCGGACCGACAGTCCGGTCCAGTCCACTATCCCAAGATTAGACAGTCCGGTCCCCGGTCCTAGAAATTGGGAACCGGTCCTCCCGGTCCGGTTTCCAGTTCTTGGGTTGGACCGGACCGGATCAGGAACCGCTCACCTCTATTAAAACTTTCAAAAAGTGTCATCAAGTTCTAAAACTTATCAAATTTATTCAATCAAGTCCGCTTGTTGATTGCACGTTTAGAAAATATTAGGACTCGATTACACTTTCGTGATAAGTTTTAGAACTTAATTGCACTTTTTGAAAGTTTTAGGACTTAATTGCACTTTTGTATCAAGGTTTAGGATTTTCACTGTACTTATTTCTTTGTTTTAATAAGCGCGGATAAGTTGATTTACAACGTAATAGTCTAAACCCGATCACATGCATTTGATGATGCCGAAACAAATTCGCTAAGTGGTGTGAGTACTTCCTATATATTACGAGATAAACCACAGGAGGGATAGACAAGAAATTTTGATAGGAAAATCATAATCAATACTTCAATGATCAATCTTCAGTCAATATAAAATTTAGTTAACTCGTAACATATCGAGTTGGACAGCTTTCGTAGAGCAGATAGGACACGCTGCCATCAACTGTGCTTCCCCAAGTGGAAGCTTCCTAGGAAAGCTTCAAACAAGGAGGTTGGGCTGTTTGCTTCATTGAATTGGATAATCAACTTATATTTTTATTATCTATATACTATTAATAAATGAAATTTCAAATTCCGTATCCACCTTTCATATCACCAAAACAACCTCATCTCTTCTAAATTTAGAAAAAAAGGACCAAGAACGTTAAATATCATTAATAATCAAAATATGGTATCTCCGAATAATTAACTATCAAATCTCCCTTTTTTTATTTTTATGAAAGGAACTAGTTACATAAATGTAAGAATCTTATTAAGGAAATTACTAACTTAATTGATGGGTCTGCGGGATTGCGTTTGTCAACAAAGGAGACGAAGTGGGCAGGCATGATTCATAGAGGGAAGAAGGGGCGGTGGAGAGGTGGTGCGAGGGACTACATCCGTGTTCATATACATACTATTTTCACCCACCTATGAGTTTAAGTTTTTGGATTGAATAAGTTAACATGGTATTAGAGTCAGATTCTGACTATTTATTTTGTAGGTGCGCTCCCCATACGTCAAATTTCATGCGTCTTCCTGATCTGCGTTACACGTGAGAGACAGTGTTAAAGTACGCCAAATTAGGGTTTATATACTCTTTATATATGTCATTTGCGCGTTAAGCAAGAGGCAGGCGATTACTTTCTTAAATTGTTCATGTTTTGGTCAATTTTTATACACCATTTTGATTGACGACATGGTCGAATCCTTATGAAGATTACTGGCATATATATGCACCATCGACATAAAGTTCCTAGCAATTTCTTTCCAATTCATTCAAATTCGCAGGTTCTTCACTTTTCTTTTTACCTCATAGATCGCATACATCAGATTTCCTAAGTCTGCCGGCATCGGTTGCGCTTTTGCCATGTTATGGTCCATTGTGTACACCTAAATGAAGGTCAAGGCCCACCATCGACTGCTTTTGGTTTGTCTCTATATGTTTTGATAAGCTTGGATAAATTGCCTTTAAAACTTTAAGGTGTAATCTATATTAAATAAAGCTCACTTGCAAATGATGATGGATGTAAATTATTAAACCAAATCGGTATACGTTGAATTTTATTTGTAATCTTATTAAATTGTCGATCATGATTGAGATGAGTTGGATCGACCGACGCAACGTGCACAGATTGGATTTAGCCAATTGATTATTAAACTTTTTTAGACCTTCCCCAGTAAATTAACCCGCGGATGCGATACGCAAGAAAGAAATCTCCTATAAGCGAAAACGAGTTGAAGTACAGACCCAGCAAACCCTCCGGATCTGGGTCCCCAATGTTGGCCGGCCCGTATGGCTCGGCCGAACGCCCTAGGATCGCCATATCAAGATATTAACGGTACGGTAAAAAGATTGGATAGAATTTGTGCACCTGATTTTGAATCCATCGATCTGGATGCGGAAATGACGATGATCCGGTGCCGTAGGTCTTCTCCCCTGTCGCCCCCGGAGCCCCGGCGCTATGAGACCGCCTCAATCGACTCAGCCAACTCACAGAAGCCTTAGGTGAGTTGAGAGCGTTTTTGAGAGAAAATGGAGAGATTAGGGTCAGGGGAGGGACCTTCAGCTCTATTTATAGAGTTTCTAGCCGGGCCCTCTCATAACGGGCCGGGCCGAACTCGGCCCACACAAGCCGGGCCCATATCCGACTAATTAAGAAACTTTATATCCAAACTTATTAGACCAAACCCGTAAGCGGGTAATAACAATTTCAATTAATGTAACCCACATTAGAAAAACGTTACATTCTCCCACTTGGGCTATATTAATTGAAATCGTACCTTATGTGCACCTTTATTTGGTCTATGGATAATTCTTAATAGTCAATCCGATCCCATAGAGTTTCAAACACCGAATCATGGCGGTAACTGCATGTAATCACGCAGAGCCTTCCATGGTCACAAGTGCCTTAGACTTTACTGATATGGATTCGATATGGTTGTGTGGCAAATGGATGACACCTCATAAAGAGTGATACCTCATGTGTCATCTCCTTTGTCAGTCCTCATTCTCTTTCCTTAAGTGTCACAAAAACCTGATGTGTCACTAGAGAATATCTTTATGGTTCCAATGAACCTACATATGTCTTATCCTTATTGTTAACATTACTTTATGTGTAATAAGACATATCCTTAAGGCTAATAACTGAATGCCCATAGCCTTTACTTAAGGTTTACACAGTACCTTAAGATTTTCACTTTATATGTGTATTCAACATAACAAAAATGCATTCAGAAACACCTTAGTGAATGCAAATGAGTTTATACACATCCAAAATGTTACAAAGAGTAACAAAACACAGATGTAAACTTTATTAGAGCACAAACTAAAAACAGCTCCCACTAAACAAGAGTATCCCATGATACTCCTAAGCCCATGCTAACGACATGTCGTTCAAAAATACAAGGGCGAAGGCCTTTAGTCAGTGGATCTGCTACCATATCATCTGTGGAAATGTGCTCTATTGTAATGTCACCATCCCTGACTTTTTCCTTTATGGTCAAGTACTTGACCTCCATATGCTTAGACCCCTTGAGACCTCTGTTGTTGTTAACAAACAACACTGCAGAGTTATTGTCACAATACAACTGTATGGGCCGATCCACAAAATCAAATACGGTCAACTCCCTAATGAGGTTCCGGAGCCAAATTGCCTGAGTAGCGGCCGAAAAGCATGCTACAAACTCCGCTTGCATGGTAGAGGATGTCATTGATTTCTGTTTCTCACTTTTCCATGATACTGCACCTCCTGCTAACTTAAAAATATAACCCGTTGTCGACTTCCTGTCATCCTGACATCCAGCAAAGTCTGAATCCGAATACCCTACCAGCTGTAGGTTCTGAACATGTCTGTAGATCAGCATATAGTCTTTTGTCCTCTTTAGGTACCTCATCACCTTCTTGGCAGCAACCCAGTGATCATGTCCTGGATTTGACTGATATCTGCCTAGAAGTCCTGTTGCAAAAGCAATGTTTGGTCTAGTGCAAACTTGAGCATACATGATACTTCCAAGTGCACTAGCATAAGGTACATCCTTCATTTGGGTTTTCTCAACATCCGTATGAGAACACTGTGACAGACTCAGTTTATCAACCTTTATGACAGGAGCAATTCCTGGCTTGCAGTCCTGCATACTGAATCTTTCCAGAATACGATCAACATATGTTCTCTGAGACAAACCCAATACTCTGCGAGAACGATCTCTATGGATCTCAATGCCTAGGACAAAAGACGCCTTATCAAGGTCCTTCATGTCAAAATCCTTCGACAACATTCGCTTTGTCTCATGTAGTAATCCAATATCACTACTCGCAAGCAAGATGTCATCTACATAGAGTATGAGAAAAATAAATTTCCTCCTACTGACCTTGCTGTATATACACTGATCCAACTTGTTCTCAACAAAACCTAATGAAGTGACAACACTATGAAACTTCAAATACCATTGTCTAGAAGCTTGCTTAAGGCCATAAATAGATTTCTTCAATCTACACACAAGCTCACCTGAATCATTAGCTGCAAAACCTTCGGGTTGCACCATATAGACTTCCTCATCAAGGTCTCCATTTAGAAAAGCAGTCTTAACATCCATCTGGTGTAATTCCATATCAAAATGAGCTGCCAAAGCCATGATCACTCTAAAAGAATCCTTAGAAGATACTGGCGAAAAAGTCGCCTCATAATCTACTCATTCTCTTTGAGTGAAACCCTTGGCTACCAGTCTGGCTTTGAATTTCTCAATCTTTCCTTTGGAGTCCCTTTTAGTCTTGTATACCCATTTGCAACCAACAGGCTTGTAACCTTTAGGCAATTCAGCAAGCTCCCAAACACCATTATGTTTCATAGATTGAATCTCGTCTTTCATTGCATCCACCCACATATCTGATTGAGGACAAGAAATTGCATCTGAATAAGTTACTGGATCAACCACACAGCCTATATCAAAGTCATGCTCTCCCAAATAGACCATATAATCCGGTGGTATAGCCGATCGTCTCTGCCTGATAGATCTCCTGAGTGGAGCTACTATTTCCTCATCCTGCACCTGAGGGGTTTGAAGTACTTCATCAGGAGCTGTTTCAATAACAGGATCCTGGACCACAACAGGCTCGGTCTGTAGTGTAGGGGGCTCCATAATAGTCTGTACAGGTAGAGAAATCGACACTGTAGTACCTACCATATCATTATCCTCAATGGTCTGTGAGCAACAACCCTTCTCAGCTACATCAAATTCCAGAAATTTGGCTGTCTGTGATTCGACAATTCTTGTGCTTCCATGGGGACTGTAAAACCGATACCCTTTCGAATGATCTGGGTAAGATATGAAGTAACATCGAGTGGTTCTGGATTCCAACTTGCTCAATGTTGGATTGTATAACCTTACTTCTGCAGGACACCCCCAAACTTTAAAATGATTAAGGCTAGGTTTACGTCCAGTCCATAATTCAAAAGGAGTCTTTGAAACAGCCTTGGTAGGAACACGGTTTAGAATGTAGAGAGCTGTCCTCAAAGCTTCACCCCACAGAAAATCAGGTAAGTTCGTCCTGCTAACCATACTCCTCATCATGTCCATAAGGGTGCGATTCCGTCTTTCGGCCACACCGTTTTGTTCAGGACTCCCAGGCATAGTAAATTGAGCCACTATTCCAGAATCTTCTAAGTATTTGGCAAATGGCCCTTTCAGCTGTCCAGCATCGCCATGCCTACCATAATACTCACCACCTCGATCAGACCTGACAACCTTTATGACTTTTCCCAGCTGTTTCTCGACTTCAGTCCGAAAAATCTTGAACTTGTCAAGAGACTCAGACTTCTCCTTAATCAAGAACAGATAACCATATCGGGAATAGTCATCTGTAAATGTGATGAAATAGAAATTTCTACACAATGTTGCTGTATAAGGTCCACTGACGTCAGTGTGAATGACTTCCAACAGGTCAGAACTACGGACTGCAGTTTTCTTCTTTTTCTTGATCATCTTACCCCTACAACAGTCTACGCAAGTATCTAGGTCACTTTCAAGAGTAGGTAGGATGTTTGTCTTTATCAGCCTTTCCACTCTTTCTTTAGAAATGTGACCAAGTCGTTTATGCCACAATGCATAAGACTGTTCCTTAGGTAGAGGTCTTTTGGAAACAACCCTTTCAGCTGTATAAGCGACGTATATATCATTGGGAGATAAACACAATCTGTACAATCCATTCGATATGTTGCAGCACCTAACCTTATTTGAATCAAAGAACATAGAAACCATACTGTTCTTTATTTCAAAAGAGTAGCCACAAACATCTAAACTTGATACGGAAACTAAGTTCCGTCTGAAAGAAGGTACATAAAAGGTGTTTCTTAACATCATATTAAAACCAGAATCCAAAATTAATATGACATCTCCCACGAACTCGACGTCAACTTTCTTGTTGTTTCCTACAGTAAGCTTTGATTCATCCTGATTTGGCTTCCTTCTGTTTGTGAATCCCTGTATGGTAAAAGCAACATGATTAGTTGCACCGCTATCTAGCCACCAAGAACTGGATGGGGCTTCTGATAGGTTGGATTTACAAACAAGTGCCAAAGAATCAATACCTAACTGCTGATGTTTGGACAACCAAGTTTTATATCTATTGCAGTCTTTCTTCATATGACCCTTCCTCCTACAAAAGTAACAGTGAACACCATTCTTCTTAAATGATGTTTTCTCAGGATCCAGATGGTCCACATGACTGGTGGTTTCAGAAGTTCCTTTCTGAGTACGATTCTTGAACTTATTACTCTTCCTGCTACTGGAACTAGAGGCATAGAAAGCAAGATTCCCTTTATCTTTCTTCAGTTTTTCTTCCTCTGCCACTACCCTAACTATCAGGTCATTGACCGACCACTTTTCATCTTGGGAATTATAGTTGGTCTTTATAATTCCAAACTCAGCAGGAAGGGTGTTCAGGGCTTGATGCACAATGTAAGCATCAGAAAGGATGATCTCATGAACCTTTAGTTTTGTCTGGAGATCTACCATCCTAAGGACATAATCCCTAACCCCACTTGAACCATCATACCTCATATTATTGAGTAACTGCATGTATGTCCCAGCCTCAGCATTAGATGAGACACGGTTCCTTGCTTCTAGGGTTTCCATCATTTCTTTAGCAGTGCAGTCAGCTGGCAAACTACTCTTCAAATGGTCTTTAATGGATCGCTTCATCAGTAACAAGCAAATCCTATTGCTCTTTTCCCAGGCGGCACTCAGTGCCTTTTCTATGTCTGTACTTTCAGCAGTGACATCTGCTGGTTTGTCCTCAGTAAGAGCAATATGAACATCTGCCAGCTCCATACCAAACAGAAAATCCTCTTTCCATTTCTTAAAGTTTGAACCAGTAAGAACCTCAATACTAATGGAGTTGCCGTTCAGGGAAAATGTGACTGTTAAAAAACAAGCAATGTCTATAATCAGCATCATGTGAGTACTTTCCTGAGAGTTACACACATCATCATATAATCACCTTTGGGCAGAATACATGATATGCAATTGTATACCCTCTACATAACAACGGCCATGAGAATATATTCCAATCTTTTATGAATTCACCACCTTTAGGTGTATGAACCACTAGGATCAGTCACTCCTCACGCATGTTGTATATGCACCCCTCCATGAACCAATACATAATCACCTCCTTTGGGAGTATAATAACATATTAGAACAGGAGACATCCTAACAATACGAGACTGATATTTCTCAAACTCAATCAAGTGTGCCACTTTGGCGGTCACTACCAAATTGAATCATTGAAACTCTCTCATACTAAGGATATAAACTTTATGTCTCACACATACTATATAGATGTAATTCTAGACTGGAAGACATGGGCAATGTCTCTAAAATTACATACCATGCTAATTGCATTGCTTTATACATTGATATATGTTGAACCGTATACATACTATCAATGAAACATGATCTACACATCCTTATGTCAACATATACATGTAAGATTTAATCTGTATCTCTTAAACCATAGAGAAATACAGGAAAATGCGAAAATATACCCTAAAAATACGCGTATATAGGGTTCCGTATGTATTTTCACATCCTTAAAAGTATCAAACATGTAATGTAAATATACCAAAGTGTAGAGAATTTCAATACGAGCATATCGATACCTCACACGCCCCAAACGGACACCGCACGCGCCCTCACGCGCCTCCTGAAGGTGCGGCGCGTGAAGCCCACGCGCCGGCGCCTAATCCGGCCAAAACGGCCGGTCCGACCGGTCTGACCGCTGACCGGTCTGACCGCAGACCGGTCCGACCGGTTGACCGGTTCGGGTCAACGGATCGGCGTCGGGTCGGATCCGGATTCGGGTCGGATCCGGATTCGGGTCGGGTCCATGGGTCGGACCCGGGTCGGGTCCGGAGTCGGGTCGGGTTGACCCGGCTCGCGGAAACCCTAGTGCGTGCAACGCACGCGCCTGGGCACACCCGCGCGTGGCCGCGCGTGTGCCGCCGGGGCTCTCCGTCGCCCCGGCGCGTGGCAGCGCGTGGGGCCGTTTCCGGCGGCCCCTGGTGGCCGTCGACCACTTGTTTTTCTCGTCTCGCGACGATCTACCCATCTATGTGATTTATTTTAACTCTCAACGGATGAAAAAATCAAAATCACACGCGAACAGTACCGGTCCGTTTTTCGACTATGGCGGCTCTGATACCACATGTTGGCCGGCCCGTATGGCTCGGCCGAACGCCCTAGGATCGCCATATCAAGATATTAACGGTACGGTAAAAAGATTGGATAGAATTTGTGCACCTGATTTTGAATCCATCGATCTGGATGCGGAAATGACGATGATCCGGTGCCGTAGGTCTTCTCCCCTGTCGCCCCCGGAGCCCCGGCGCTATGAGACTGCCTCAATCGACTCAGCCAACTCACAGAAGCCTTAGGTGAGTTGAGAGCGTTTTTGAGAGAAAAATGGAGAGATTAGGGTCAGGGGAGGGACCTTCAGCTCTATTTATAGAGTTTCTAGCCGGACCCTCTCATAACGGGCCGGGCCGAACTCGGCCCACACAAGCCGGGCCCATATCCGACTAATTAAGAAACTTTATATCCAAACTTATTAGACCAAACCCGTAAGCGGGTAATAACAATTTCAATTAATGTAACCCACATTAGAAAAACGTTACA